>CM038794.1:110936531-111038998 GCA_021764765.1 Vicia sativa | reverse complement strand
GATATCAAATCCACAGATACGCATGAAATTTTGATCGTGACAACGGTTTCGTTAGGCTTTTAGTGATAATTTTTTGTTTCCCCATCCAGATCGTCGAAGAAGGTGATCAAAAAGTGCTAATTTCGGCGACTTTTTCCTGGAACCCTAGGTGTGTTCGTGTTCTGCTGGATCATGATTATCCATGCTAGCCATTCAGATACTGACACATGTCCTTTTTTATTTATTTTTATTTATAAAAAAATCTGAGTCTTTTTAATAGGTGTGACCAATTGATAAAATATAATGCACATGAGAGAAAATAAACGTGACAAGATTTTTACAATAACAAAAAATGCAGAGTGGTTATTGCTTGGATATAAAAATGGGCTTGTCGTGTAGTTTGGGCCTAGCGCCATTCTAATTCGCACCCCAGCATATTTGGGCTTTAGCTCCTTTATAACTAGAATTAGTTCATTTGAAAAATCACAATTACACCCCCTTGATTCCTATGTTCATAACATTCATACTTAGCCAATTTTGCTTCCAAAATCGATTGTTTCGACATGTAACAATTACGAAAAAATAAGTTTCTGACATTTTATTGTCTTAGGATATTTTTGATATTTTTTGTGAATTGTTAACAATTAATTTCCTTTAGTTTTAATCAATTTTCGATAATATGTTTAGAAGCGATTTGTTCCATGATACGTGCACCTTCGATGTAGTTTTCGTTTGTTTCGACAATGAAAATCGGAAAAATATATTCCTGATTCTTTAGACTCTTAGGAATTTTTCCATATTTTTTTGGGAATTTTTGTAATTAAATTTCAATCCCGTTTTAATTGTTTTCGATAACATGTTTAGAAGCGATTTTTCCCATAATACTTCGCACATAGATGCAAATTTTGATCGTTTCTTAACAACGAAAATTCCTAAAAATAACATTCTGATTCTATGATGTATTAGGATATTTTAGATATTTTTCTCATAATTCTTTAGATATTTTTAGGTCTTCATCCGATTTTTCTTTTGTATGATACAAAGATGCACAATTGTTTGATAGTTCACCTAGTTAGGAATCAATTTCTTTTCGCATACGATGTTCAATGCTTGTTCTAACCTTCAACTAACCTCTTAAGTAACATGTTGACATGTTTAGGTAGTTGTTACCTTGATTTGTAATTCGTAATCAATCTGTATGATTAGGGTACCATGATAATTGATCCTTAGAGCGACGATTGATTGTTTTGACTTAATTTTGCGCATAGTTTTGCTTTAAGCATGATTTTTCGTGTGCATTTTATTTGAGATCATTTAATATGAATTAGCTACTGACTTGTATATTTTTACATCTATTTGAATTCAGTACGTACTTATTTCTCAAGTTTCAATTATGTTGTATGGTTTAAAAGCATGTTTCTCCTGTGTCGTTTGAAATGACTAGTTGTAGGAATATAATGCCATGTGTTTCTTAGAAACTTTAGGACTTTTCGTCCAACTTAATTGTAGTTAAATGTAGACCTCATCTTAGGGTTGTAAATAGAACTTCAAATCTAACCTTTAGTAGTTCAATTCCTAGGAACTAGTTAGATATTTGTATAGTTCTTCTAGGTCCCTCTTGCATGTTTGGTTTGAAATCTTTTATTATATCTTTAGAGATGTTTAGGTAAGCATTAGGATGTTTAGTTGCTGCTCATATTAGGAAGTTACACTTCATGTCTCGATTTTTTGTGAATAAGGCGTTTTAGGCCATTCTTGTGTAGACTTTTGGTTTCTAACTTCTCTTGGTCTCTAGTTATGCTTAGCATTGCATTTGAGGATTATTGTGATGGAATTACTCGATTTTGATATCGTTCATGGGTTATTTTCATTATGTGTGTGTGGATTCCCAATTTTCACTCTTATGTTGCTATACATGTTTACATTCCATTTCTTGGCATTTGGATCATATTTTGACTTGTGATGTGAGTATGCAATTATATTCCCGCCTTGTTATTTTTGCGTGTTTGTTAACTTGTGTAAGGTACATTGAGGATATTTTGGTTAGGTACCTAATCTTGGTACACTAACACACCACTTCTCCGTGGTTACCACTTCTCTGTGGTTACATTGCGTTTAAATGCACTTTGCTTTGTGTTTTCTCATATTCACGAGAAACATATATTTTGTTATTTTATGGATATGTACCTTTATGTAGGTGTTACATTTTGTTGTGAGGGCGTGTCTTCATCGTATGTTGCGATATCACCTTGTGGATTACATTGATCGAGCTATTTACGATTATTGCTTTGTTGATGTCGGTTTACTCGAAGTTTTACGGAGTATTTTAGCTTGCCTTGCTCTTGGATTTTATTATATGTTTGGTATTAACTTTACTTTGTTTACGCATTCTTTTACCTCTTTTCTAGAGCATGAGAATTAGGGTTTCGCTTTCCTTGCCATGAGAAGTAGGAATAGAGATGCATGATGGGGCTTAGTTTAGGGCGCCATTTACTAATTTTGTTTGGTTTGTTTAAAGTCCTCTTCCGTCCATAGGAAATTTTCATTGTGTGTTTACAAATGTGCTTGTATAGGTCGATGGTTAGACACTTATTGGAACCACCAAGCAAATTCCGCTTTTTATTTTCATTATCGAGTCATTGATATGATGGGCAAGCGGAAAGGGTTGCGATCGTCCTTGATTCTACTATGTCTTATATGGTACAGCGAATCGTGTTACTATTACTTTATCGAGTTGATAACAAAGTGGCGAGTCCCTATTTTGACTCTCCACTCATTCTTGGGGTTCGCATTTATTGCGAACTCACATCATTTTCTCTAGAGTTATGCCTCTCACGATGACGAACATAATAGAAGAGGGCAGCAGCGTCAGCAACAGCGGGGACAGCGGGCGTTAGCAGCGATAGGGGCGATATGGCGTCGACGAGGAGCGGCGAGGCGTCAGCAGCGGCGAGGGCGATATAGTCGGCAACATCGAGGACGATAGGGCGACCTAAGACACTACACGGGTTTGGTTTGTATCTATTACTTTGGAAAAAGTTTCAATATTATTAGAATGTCTTAATGCATTTGACAAAACAAAGTTTTAATTTTAAGATGCAAATGATAAAGGTAAAATGGCTAAGGGAAGCTAACCTATTTCTAATCCTAATTATCATCATGCAAAGTTGTTCCTAGGTTATGGATATAAAAAAAGGGGAACTACTTGTCATCTACCTAATGTTGGCATGCATGGATACTTAACCTAATGCCTAAACTCGATAACTAACCTAAACGAATGATCCTAATGGAAGGAAACAAAAAAATCCATCTGGGTTAGGAAACCAAATGAGATGAGGGGGGAAGCAAACACAATGCTTTAGCAAAAGCACACAAACCCGAGCACAAACAAAATGCACACAAAAGAAAGAAGAAAACAAAATGGAAATAAGTGAGTGAATTATCATGCAAGGTTTCATGTGAGTGAGGTCGATGGGCCTTGATATACATATATACAAATTTTTAGGCTAATCATAGAAAAACATCAAACATCTCTATGAAAACATACATGCAAAGTTAGTACGCAAACTAGGTAAAAAAACTAGTCCTAAAAGCATGCGGAGTGCAAATTGAGCGAGATTTTAAGCATAGATGAAATGAAAGAAGAATTATAAGGTAAAATGACAAAAAAGTCAGTAGCTAACATGTTACTAATTCACTTACATCATGCAAAAAAACTCATAGAATGTTTATCAACCAAACTCTGATTGCCTGCACAAACAACAATGGTGTGTGGTGAAGTGAATTCATGTGGGTGACATGCACAACATGCAACAATGGTGTGTGGTGAAGTGAATTCATGTGGGTGACATACACAACATGCAAAGAAGGTGTCAAGATGAAGTGATTACAGTAGAAGAATCACGTAAAATAATTCACAATCAAACCACAAATAAAATATCACAAGGATACAATTACAACAGTACAAAAACTAGTCAAAACTATGACCTAGGAAGCATTTACAAGTCAAAAGAAGTAAAGAAGAGGGATGGATGAAGGGAAATGAATCATGCAAGGTTAAGAGACACACGACACAGTATACAATTCACTAATACATTACTCAAATTATACAAACATGCATAATAAAAATCCACAAGCAAATTACTTAAGGAAAACCAAAATCAATCTATACAAGTGTGTGCAAAAGTGTGTGCATTTGGGTGCTTGAGCATACTTGTGCCAAGTGTCATATAAGAGTGGAATCAGAAGAAACACATAGAGATAATAATCATACAAAGCACAAAATAAAAAATAGCATGCATCAATACCACAATTAGCACAAAAGTTATCAAAAGAAGAAGTCAAAAATTCATCCCTAAAAGTCAACTTACACAAGTCTACAAGTCAACAAGTAAAATAATGGTCAAGAGACAAAGCAAATAAATAATCCAACATATTAGTTAATTATCTTAAACAACATAATCAATACATACAAACAAAACATATTCGAAGTCCAAACACAAAAAAAAAAACAGTTAACAAACTAGAACGACACCAACACAAGCTAGCATAAACAAGCCTCTAAAGGCAAAACAAAAATGTACCGACTACATATGGTTAAATGTCAAGGCTAAAATTTGTTATCAAATGAAAGGTAATTAGCTTAATATCTAACCAAAAATACAATCAAAGTAATCTCCTACAAAAGAGAAAGCTTGCACTCAAAAGCATACAAAATTAGGGTTTGAAAACATCAAAACAAGTTCAACTTAAAATTTTGGATAAGAATCAAACAAAATGGTATTAATTGAACAATTAATACATGTGTTATTTTTATAATAAGTTAACTCAATATGAGGTTCATGATCAACAAATGTAGAAGACTAAACTTCAATACACAAAACAAATCTTCTAATTGATAGTCAACATCCTAAAAGATGGAACAACACTTGTCTAAAATCAGGGGTGGATGATAGAAACTAAGTGTGAAAAGTAATTTTGATACTTATAGGTCCTAGGTCAGTAAATTATCCCTAATACAAGTATTTATCATGAACTTATAAGAACTTTGAATAATGCTATCAATTTAACATGTTAAAGTGTCATGACAATGTGCAAATTTAGTCCCTCATGCACAAACAAAATTTATCTAATGGCATCAAGAATTAAGGTTCTTAGGTGTTATTGGTATAGAACCAACATCAAGATACCTTAAGGGGACAAAGATAATAAGAAGCATCATTGAAATCTTAAAGATAAATAAAGTCTAAGCTTACAATGGTGATCAATTTAGCTTCCAAAAGAGACCAAGATAGAATGACAATGAATGGTCATCCATGGGTTCATAGAAGCATCAAGTTATGACAAACAAAACATACAACATTAGGATCAAGATGAATTATAAAAAAAGTTGCTTCACATAAGGTATTTGAAGTTGGTGCATAAAGCTACGTCCTAAAACATGATCTTGAGCAACATCAAACCATATGAACAAAAAGAAAAATGGGCAAATTGTAAGAACTTGAATTAACATATATTGAAATCAAGTTTACAAAAGCAAATGAGGATAAAATATAATAACATATCCTCATGGATTGCACAAGTGCATTCCTTACATCTATGATCTAAACAAAACATGGATGCATGCACAAAAGAAAGATTTGACAAATGTATGGAGGCATAAGTTATAAAATTGAAACAAAAATGTTACAAGTTCCTTAAGATGTCAACAAGTCAGCAACAAGATCTTTGAATAATGTTGGGCATATTGCATGTTGTAAACAAAATCAAACAAATTAGTGGAACTTATAAGGACCTCAACTAGAAACCTAGTTTGACCTAAAGGGTAAAAGTAGCAAATCTAATCTTAAAAATAACAAGACCAATTCTAAGACCTTAAGACACTATATTAACATGTTCTAAATAGAAATGGTCTTATAAGTTGTGGAGGTTAGTCAAATACTTGTGGCTTCTACTAAAGTCACCAAAGTTGACTAGATTAAGATAATTCAATCAAAAATAGGGAAATGACTTATAAAATCTAAACAAAATTGTTTTAGACACTTAAGACCTATAAAAGTCAAAAAACATCAACTTAGATCCTTGAATATTTGGAGAAAAAAAATTGAAAACAAAATTCATATTTCATAACTAATTGAGATGAAACTCAAACTAGACATGTTTGGCAAAGTATTTTGAAACAAAATAGAAACTCAACTGATAAATTCAAGAAAAATTGATTTTAGTTTACTTAAAACATTCAATTTTAAATGACACTTACAAGTTTCAAATGATCAACAATTAAACCAAAACTTGTGAATCAAGCAATAAGAACCCTAGAAAAGGCAATTACAAACCTAAAATTCAAAATTTATTATTGTTGTACCCCAATTTTTCCCCCTAAGATTCTTTCATACATTCATACAATTGCATTGCACAAAGATCACAAATTGGTTCTCTCTCTCTTATCTCTAGGGTTTTCCCTTTGGGAGACCACCAAGCACCTTGTGGAAATGATTATTTCTGGTGAATGATGATTGATATTTGACTAACCATGATGTGTATACTTTGATCTCTAAATGTTGTAGGTGAGGTGTGCACAAGTTCCTTAAAAAGCTGATAGGTCCGTGAGTGTATCTCCATGTTTTCTCTTATCAATTCTCAAGATTTTGAAAGTATTGTCTCTCCTTGAAGACTTCTCTTATTATCAACCATGCTCTCTTATCTTGAATTGCATGCTTAATGCTTGAAATAGATCATCAAATTCAAATAATTCTCCATCCCATGATCATCTCTCTTGAAACTAAGGTTTTAGACTTCTGAGGACCATATCTTGATGTTTGTGTGAAGTTTGTGGATGAATTCAAAGCCATTTTATCCTTAAGAGGAATTTAAATTGAATATGCTTGGATCCAAGAAGTTTAAGTGATGAGAAGATTGTTTTATAGGTCTATGATTGTCCACTCTCTAGATTGATGCTTCATCTACCTTGTGTGACTTCAAAGGATCATATCTTGGTCATCCCTTGTCTCCTTGATCTCATTTTTATTTCACAATGAACCTAAGGATGTCTAATACAACTTAGTTTAATTGGTTAGAAAATAAAATGCTTGGAAATTTTCCTATGAGGTCAAAAGATCACAAGTCCTTGATGAATTCCTCAACTTTTGGTCAATCAACTTCAAATGAACATATCTTGATCATCATTTATCATTTTTGAGGTCATTATTTTTGTACAACAATCTTGAATATGTGAACTTTATCTCCATATAATCCTTGAAGATTAAAGTGTTTGGAAGTTGCTTGAAAAGATCAAAAGATTATAGGTCATTTCATGATTTTTCCTCAACTTCACAAGGCCATAACTTGCTAACTTTTTGGATTTTTTGGTTGGTTCTTTTTGCAAAATGTTCTTTGATAAATCTACTTCATTTCATATTTGAAAATCAAGAGCAAATTTTTAGAGGAATACCATGTTTGGGTTGAAAACATTATATGTCATTTTTTGCCAAACATAGAAATTTTTCTAAGTGTGAAAATTTCAGATGGTTTTTAGTGACTTCAAATGATCACAACTTTCAGCTCAAGTTGTCAAATGATACCTTTCCAAGTGCATCGCAAATTTTGTAAACTCATCTTTCTAAAGAGTCCAAGAGTGTATCATAAAGGTCCTTGAGTAATGAGAACCATGGTTCCAAAGTAGGTGCCTTGACACTGAAGTTTCCATCGAAGTCAGATTTTGTTTTCAATAATATAACTTCTAATGATCAAATTGATGCATGTTTTTGACTTAAACATGATTAGAAAAGTTACCAAGCTTGATTAGAGGGATAAAACTTATGATTTGGATGAGTTTTGACAACTTGCAAGTCACACTTTGCTCATGATACAGGTGTGCACGATTTCGCTCCAAATTGCATCATACACCCTCTCTTTTGATCTCATTCACTTCTCCTATAAATAAGCAAGTCATTCAACTCATTTCCTCAAGCTTTGATAGCCAGAAAACCTCTGCCAAACTTCCTCCATAAATAAATTTTCTATAACTTTGAATTTGTGTTTAGACCATTTCCAGTTCAAAATTAACCATTCATTCTTCTTCCTTGAACCTCACTGAATTCGTGCCTTGAAGCTTCCTGAATCGTGCTATATAAGTCCAGTTTCAGAGCTATGAAAGTGAACTTCATTTAGGTAGAAATATCCATCAAACCTTGTAAAATAAAACATCATTGCATTCTCCTCATCTCCTTGGTCCTTGTGATCTTAACCATTTGTGTTTTCATCAAGTATTGATTGAGAATTTCTAAAAACAAGTACTCGCTATTATTTTCGATTTTTCCAAATTGTTCATGATACAAGTGAAATAAATTTTTTGCGAGGGTACCATTAGAATCGTCTTGAAGAGACGAAGTGAATGGCACCGGTCTGAGGATTTTTATTTCACAGTTTGAGGATAGAGTGTGGACGATGGCTGGAGGTTTAAGACGACCCACGTGTCCGTCTTCAACCAATGAGTCGGACATGTAATTTTTTAATATGATCGATGTATTGGTTGTATCATGTGCGATTATAGAGCCCTTGGATCGATTACTTTTGTGAGTCGACTCGATCCAACGATAACATTAATCCCGATTTTATTTTTAAAGTTCAATTTAATTGGTGATCCAGTGTGATTTCCTAAGAGGTCCATATCAAGCACAGCGCGTATGATCCATTTGATTAGATTACTAACGCGTTTTGACTATGACCAGATGGTCCACATTTTTTGGCTTTTATTTTATTTTCTGATTTTATATTTTAAATGTTTTAAACTTCAAAAAATCATATAAAATTCATTTCTAGTCCAAAATTTATGAAAAAATTCAAAAAAATATTTTGAAATATTATCTTTCTGAATTTTATTTTTTTAGAATTTTATTTTCAGATTTGATATTTTTCATGATTTTTCCCTTTTATTTGATGTTTTTAATTGTTTTAAAATACTTTTTAACATTTAAAATTTTTGAAAAAATCATGGAAGGATCCAATGGTCATTTGACTAATATTGGTGACCTCATTTTACTTTTATTTCTGACTTTACTATTTTTTTCCATTTTTTGGTTTATTCAATCATTTTCTTTTTATTTTAAAAATAGTTTTTTGACTTGTAAAATTCTAAAAATAATCGTCAACACTTGTTGACCTCTGATAGACTTTAGGGAATTTTCTTGGAATTTTATTTTGATGAAAAAATACTATTTATGTATTTCGTCAATAAAGTCCAATTGAATAACCTAATTTCAAATTTCCTTTTAATCCTTTTAATTTTATTTTTATTTTCAATTTATTTTGCGGACTTTTGAATTAGATTTGGGAGTCACAAATTTCCTCAACATCAATGGAATTTGGGTGTTGATAGGTCTCTTGACCAAATCCACCAAGAAAGTTGATTGATTTTAACGAAGTTTAGACCGAATAAAATTCATCTGATGCAAAATAAATTTGAAAATGTTTTCTTCTTCTCCATCTTATTTTTCTTTTGCTCGACTCGGAGAAAGTGATCAATTGGTGGCATGGACTTTAATGTTCTAACATAAGCCCCAAAAGTTGACTTGAGCTTTGATCTTGGTTAAACACCTGTGGCGCTTGTCATGTGGTCGCATTGAATTCTAATCAAGCTTCTGGCAAGTTTCCACTAACCTTGTCCATTTGAAATTCTCAATCATCTTTGATCAAGTGATGTGATAATTCCAAAACCGGTGATATACTTGACAAAAAAACAATTGAAACTTGTCGTGTGGTCGCGCTGATTCTATCAAGCTTCTAGCAAGTCTTCATGCATAAGTTTCAAGATGGTCACCTTGCCGATGACTAACAATTAACAATTCGATGATATACTTGACAAGTTTCACGATGGTCATCTTGCTAACTTTATTAAGTGTCATTTATTCTATACCATTTTATTTTCTGCTTTTTACTTTCCGCGTTTACTTTTATGCTCTTTATTTTTATGCACTTTACTTTTAGCATTTATATTTCATGCCATTTTTTCTTTACTCACTTGAGCATTTTATTTTCTATGTCATTTTTCCTTTGCTCACTTGAGCATTTTATTTTCTTGTTATTTTGAATTTGCTCACTTGAGCTTTATTTTTCTTTTTTCAAAATACCTAATAATTCAACTTAGACATAAAAAACTTATAATTGGACTTGGTAATTCTCCTTGTGCTTGGAGCTTGATCTTTGGACTTAGGATTAGGACCTTTACCTCAACTTGGAGATTTATGTGCCCTTGGTGTTATTCTGTCTTGCCTAGTTATTATCTTTGTATGCATGTTATTCCGTTATAATCGATTAAGAGCGAATTTCATCTAAATACAGTCGTTACTCTGCCTGTTTTTCTATAGACAAGAATTCATCTGAGGCATAGGATTATCAAAGGACAATTCACACAAGCAACAAATAACCAGACAAAAAAACCAAGCCTCTCATATCCTCCCCATTCTTCAATTTTCAAAATCTTCCCTCTTTTTCAAAGGATTCTTGTTTTCAAAACTCGAACAGCTTTCATAAAAAACTTGGACTTATGTCCATGAATTTTCAAACTTCTTTTCTTAATAAACTTTCAATTCATTTAATGATACCTTGACTTTTCTTTTCATAAGACTAAAAGACATGTAACCTCATTCAAACTTTATGAGCTCTTTGTAGCTTTTCCAAATTAACATTTTCTTAAAATCAACCAACACATAAATTTGGTCATTTTTAGCCGAACTACTTGGTTTTGATTTCAACATTGCACATTGTTGGTATCTAGGCTAAGAACTCATTGAAAGTTCTATCAAACCAAAATTTTAAAAAATATTTATTTTCTCCCCCCACCATCCATTTTGTACAAACTCTTTTTTTAGCACATATATACAAATTTTCAAAAAAAAGGTTCCTCCAGAGTACCGTAAATGCTTTGGGTGCCTAACACCTTCCCTTTGCATAACTAACCCCCGGTCCCAGATCTCTGATCTTTTGTTATGATTTTATTCTCTATTTTTCCTAGTCCTTTGTATAAAATAAAAGCATAGTGGCGACTCTTTTGTTAATTTTTTGAGTTAAGTCAATTCAATGGCTTATGCTCGCAGTTTTTGCCGCTACAATTATGAATAGTGATATAAATCACAAACAAAATTCTAAAATCAGTATAAGACTAAGAGGACCTCAAAAAGTATTTTTGTGGATTTTTTATATTCAAGAAAAATAATAGAAATAATAAAAATGCAAAATATGATAGGCAAAATGAACATTTAATGTAAAAAATATTTAATTATGAAACAAAAATGCAAAATTATAAAAGAAAATTCAGAAATGCAACGTGAATGAATAAAATGATTCAAAATATTATTTATGCAATTTTGGTATAGAGAAAAAAAATTTCATGGTAATAAAAATCCATAAAATTGCAATATAATGAAAGAAATTCATTAATTATACAAAAAATGCAAAATTATAGAATAAAATTCAGAAATACAACCTACATGCACAAAATGGCAAAATATTTTTTATGCAATTTTGGTATGGAGAAAAATTATTTTAATGGTAATAAAAATGCATAAAATGCAATACAATGCCAAAATTTATTTAATTATGCAAAAATTAGAAAATTGTGAAATAAAAATCAAGGATCAAAAATAGACCAATCAAATAGCCTAGAATAAGTTTTGTGTAATTTATGTAGTTTGAAAATCATTTTAACAAAAATAAATGAAAAAATTACACAAAAAATCAATTAATTAACTCGCGCCACCTAATCATCTTCAACCTCTAGCCTTTTCCCTAACACTCGCTTACACTCAGACCAACACCCCAACTTCTGATCCTCATATCTAACTCATTTCCCAACCATTTCAAAGCGCAGAATAAAGATCACATGGCAAGGAATAACAAGGAACTCATAGATTTCAAAATGATCAACCATACATCAAGAAATCAAACCACGAAAATAATGAAAATCATCCAAACTCAAATTTTAAGAACTTCATATTATGCAAAATACTTTAAAAACAAGCAAAGATATACATCAAACCTAATGTTTAGACAGCTATACCCACGCATACAAGCTTTATTTCACTAGAAAACAACTAAAAATGAAGATTCAAGTTCAAAATCTTACCTCTTGAGTTGAGAAATAAACTCAACTAATGCCTCTGAAAACAAGAAGAAATCACACCCTCTTGATCTCTGAGCTTCAAGAAAGAGGAATAGAAGAAGAAACAAGCCTTTGAGTGGATGAAAATGAAGATTCAAAGCAAAACTTGACGAAGAAGAGAAAACTTCATATCTGGGTTTTGGTGCAAGGAGGCGTCTAGGGTTTACTTCAATGAGCTTATGTGCTTATATAGAGCTCCAAGAGTGTGGGCATTGTGGTATTAATAGCCCAGAATTATTATTTTTATGTATTTGCAAAAAAATCATAAAATGAGTGTGTTATGTATGCCATGCGTTTTGCTCTTATTTCCCATCAATTTGTGTGCGTTTTGATGAGCTAATGGTGAGCGAAAATGAGTGAGAGAATCACGAAATAGTGAGCTGGCTTGATAGTACAATATTGGTGATTTTAGAAAATTCACAAAGTTGCCTTAAATGTCAATATTTGAGGAATGTAGTACAATGCACGATAATGCACATACTTGGCTTCTTTTTGCAATGGATGAGGCACTAAAATCGTGAAAGGCAAGCAAGAAATAAGACCTGGAACCAAACAAATAAAAAATGTGAAAAACCTGAAAAATGACCAAGACAATACACAATTCTCAAGATCCCACTTTGAGCTTGGGCCATGGAAATTGGCTCGTGCGTTTCCCTTGCAACTTAGGCCATGGATATATCTCCTAATGGTCTACAATCTAAGCTTTGAACCATTAAAAATGATCAAATATTGAGTGAGATATCATCTTCCAGAGTTGAGGAAAAATAGGTCATGGCAAGGAAAGTCCTGAGCGCGCATGAGCATTCATGGTGATCCGGTTTTGGCTTGAATTTGCAACGACCATAACTTGCTCCACACTTAGCCATTTGGAGTGATTCCAAGCTTGATTAAAATCTCTCCATGTCAACTTGGAAATTCATGAAGCACATTTTTAAAATTGCCTTTGAATTGAAAGTAATAAGCTTCTACTTCTTGCGCAAAACCTGTTTGATGAAATGACACGCGCAAAAGGCAAGAGGAAGTCAAGTCATGACCAACATTTTGCTCACTTTGTGCACAAAACTTCTAACTCAAATAACTTTCAAATGATGCATTTTTGAGAAATTTAACACATTGGAAAACTTGTAGCATTTTTCCCAAGCTTTCCAAAAATTTATGGTACGCAACCATTGGATAAACAATGAGTAAGTTATGACATGTCAAAGTTCCATACGGTGGACACTTTGAATATTTTCAAAACTTCAAATAACTTAAAGAACAAGTTAACTTCAATTTCTTCAATTTTCTTGATTCAATGATGAATTTGGCCATGAAATATGAAAAGAGAATGTTTGAATTCATGGTTAACCAAAAGTTCACTTGGTCAACTCCTGACTTTGATTGATTTTGACCAAAATGACCATTTTGCCCCTTGTGATCAATTGACTTGCTTCTAACCAAAATTGAACCTCAATCTTCCAACCATGGATACCCAACATCATATAGAAACATATGAAATCAACCTTGAGTGAAAAGTCTGAAGAAATCCTAATTATACTCAAAACCCTAATTTTGCACCTTGTGTTGGGAGATGACCAATCAAGCTTCAAAACCTCAAATCTTCTTAATGTATTGAGAAATTCTTTGAGCCATGATATCACAAATTATAATAGAAAGATAATATTTCAAGATATTGGGTCAATAATGATTCAAACTCCATAATAGACCAAAACCTTAATTTCATCAGATGAATTCCTCCTCAATTCTTTGCAAAACTTCAACTCTTAAGTAATCATTGAGAAAAATGAGTTGTCTTGAGCTACAAAACACCCTTGTGACTTGAAAAATCCAAAGGCAAGAGAACCTAAGACTCTCTTAGAACAAAATATTCACACAATCAACCTCCATAGCTTGTGGAGGACTTGAGAACCAAAGAACTTTTGATCCCATCACAATGCATGAATGCAATGCAATATGAAGTTTATGATGAAACATAAGCCTAAATCAAGAGGGTAAATTTTGGGGGGCAATAGCTTCCCCTATTCAATCTTCTTAAACTTGATAAGCGAGAACTGGTGGGAACCTTCGAGCGTTCAAAGTAGAAGAGGATTGAATACAAAAGAACCCGAAAATTTACACTCTTAGGAAGAAGAGTGAAACTTTCTCAGACAAAATTGGTTTTTTAAGAAAAACTAAATAACTTCGCTCTTTAGCAGGAGAAAGGCCTGATGACTTTTAGACTTCGAAAGGCAAACGCCAGGATGAAACTGTGGTACGTGCTTTAATAAGGGTGAGGTAAAACCCAAATCAGAAGGCTAGGTAAAACTGGACTCTGAAAAGTACGCATGACAACTATGGAAAGGTTCCTAAAAGTAAGGTGACTAGAGTGCATGATTCTAGGGACACTTACTGGTATCAACTAGGGGTAAGCAGTAGGAACTAAGCAAGGTATGAAAGAGATAGGTTAATCGGGGATAAACAATAGACGAAACTGAACAAACCCAAGGAATGACATCAAAAATAGATAAAACTCGACTCGACAATACTAGAAGATCAAAATTTTCTAGGAACGACCACCAGGACAAAAGAATTTGGATTTCACGCACGGGAAACAAGACGAGACTCGACCCATAGCGGAGGGGTGAGAGTGCATGTTTCTCAGAGCACTTGTTGATCTCAAACTGAAAGGTAGACAGTAGACGAAACTGAATGAACCCAGTAGTAATAAAAGAGACATCCCAACCAAGGATATAAAATAGACGAAGTTGAACGAATCCAAGGAGTAAAGGGGAAAGGTTTCAACCTAAGGTAAACAGTACAACGAAACTGAAAGAAACCCAGGAGTAAGAAACAAAATAAGGTAAAACTCGACTCAATGAACCTATCTAGAACAAGACAAACTAGATAAGTATTGGGAAAAAGACTGGATTTCATGCACAAGCAACAAAATCAAAACTCGTCCCAAAGCAAAGTGATTAGAGCATACTTCTAAAACACTTGATGTCATCAGGACAAAAACTAGAACTCGAAATATGTATTGATGGACATTGAGATGAACCCACAAAGGTAGTAATGACTAGACCAATGAATTAGCACCAAGGAAGATCTGGGCTACGACCAAAAACAGTGAGTAGACACTCAATCAAACCAAAATGATTAATCAAAATATTTGTGCGAATGACAACCGTGACACTAAGAATAGAGACTCTGGTGGGGATATGATCTGAAGTTAACGAATTTACTGGGGAATATAAAAGTGATAAAGGCTTATGTTCAATGCATGTTTGAATTGTTATTTCATGGAGTAAAGTTCCAAATGATAACTTAAAATTACACTTTGAGGATGAAATATAATGATGCATGATTAAATGTTTCACCAGGGAACGACTAACCAAGAAGCCAATCAACATCAGGCAACAACTCGATAAGATTTTCAAAAATAAGTTTCAAAATTCACTGGGGGAAAGTCAGGGTAGCACTGGAGATTCAGGGATGCCAAATGATGATTGGATGAGACTTGAAGAAGATATCAAACAACCGTTGAACCCGACAGAGATAAAGAAACCTTTGACTTCATAGAGTCCAACCAACCTCTGGTCAATAATAGGAGAAATTATGCACGCAACTCTTAGGAGAGTAGATAACTGGGGCTTTAAGAAGCTCAACTAGAAATTCACATATGACCTTTGATGAGAAAAGTCCTCACTTGGGGATAAAATGGATGTTGAATAGAGTACCACCATAGTGTACATCTCAGGTGACATAATGCTTATCACCAATCAAAAGGATTGAACTCACTAGGGAGATAGGAGAGCCATGGGATACGAGATCCAAGTCAATCCGTTCATCTGGATATGGAGAATATGATAACTCAAATAAGATAACTCCACTGAGGAAACGAGAAGCAACGGGCCAAACCTCAAAAGAAAACTTCTTCCTCGGGGAGAGGAGAATCCTTGAATAATCAATCCCAGATGAATAGTCGATACACTGGAGAAAAGGGAGCATTCTTGAATGAGAACTTCCAAATGAAACAACTTGACTGGGGAACTAACAAAGTCATCAATGGCCGCTTCGCCTTGGGGATTAACATTCTTTTGTTACACAACAGTAACACAATTCCACTAAGAATACGGATTCTTAATCAAGAAGTCAAAATCTTTAATGGGGAGAAATAGATACTTCGGCGTTGTAGGGTATTCCCCAAGCTTGAGATATCTCATACAATCAAACATGTCCATCAAACTGAATTTTCCCCATGTCAAACATGAGCGCAACCCACCGGGGAAAATCTTTGTTAGAACACAAATTGAATTGATCAAAGATAAGACACAACTGGATACCGCTAATTCCTTGAAGAAATAGATTTTCGATCCAAGAGAGACAAGATCCTCTTCTTTGACATGATTAGATTCCTTACTGACGTTCATTGTGCATAACCCACTTGATGTCAAACACTTATTTTTGCACGTAGAAGAACAATAATCATGAGAATGAAAATTCTAATGCAAAAACTTATGTAAGTCTTGAAGTTTCTTATGAAAGCGACATCGCTTCTTGTGAACAAAACACTTTTAAAATGCAACATTTTTAAGAAAACTTTTCTTTTTCAAAATGACAAGACAAACATATGATGCCAATACAAAAATTAGCACACACTTTAGGAGTCAGGACAACGTTATTTCTTCGTGGTATGCTTTCGAATTAACCCATGCTTCAGTTAGGACTTTTAAGGGTTGTAACGTGGCATGGTTCACGGTTTTTTTTTTAGAAAAAAATATTTTTAGGCTCAAAATATTTGGTGCCCACCCCCTTCGTGATGTTATTCAATCCTAAATTCAGTCAACTTGATACAAGCATTCGACTCTCAAAAGAGTTTGGTATGGCTAACTTCTGCTGAGGACTTCTTGGACATGCTCGATGAATCATCCAGCTTTATGGACACAATAGTCACTCACTTCCGACTTTGGTGTCTGACCATACAACTTCATTCTTTTACTAAGAACCTTTCTGGCTTCTGAAAATTTTCCCTTTCCTTTTTTGCCTAAGAGACTTATTACCAAGTTTGACTTAGTAGGGATTTCTGCTTTCTCTCTCTCTCTCTTTTTATTATTATTTTTCTTTCCTGTTTTAGAACAAATCGTGTGATCCCTACACCATCTTCAATTTGTTGTAAGTGATAGTAACTGTCTGAGTCGTTGATAGGTGAAGGATTTTGTCTTGACAGACGTCGATTGACTGTTTGCAATTTGGACTTTCCTTAGCCTCTTTGGAGAATAACCATTGTTATATCTTCTGATTGCGCACTTCTAAATGCTCGATCAAATTAATTGAACCCTCCCCTGCCCCAGGTTAAGAAAAATGAGGGTTTTTCTAAATGAAAAAGAAACTTCTACTTCAAGGCTTAAAGGGGCTGACGAGGGTCTATCTCCCTTATAACTTCTATGTTTGGGGATTTGAAACAAGGCATGTACATTGTTAACAGGGTCCTACTCGAAAGCATACGAACCAAAAATTAACATTTTAGTATCATCATCCTCCCCCCAATCTTTGCCTAAACAAAAGATTTGGTGAAGTTGGCATCAATGTGTAAGCAAGTCATTTTATCAGTCATAGCAAGTGAAATAAATTTAGATGATAATCTTAGAGTTTAGATGATAACAAGTGAAATAAATTTTGTATAACAGTTAAGATAATATGATGAATATTGTTTTCATTTAAGATGATGTTCTGAATCATACATTAAATAACATAGAGACATCAAAATTATGTTGAAGTATTAGAAGTTCTAATGATAGCAGAACTTCAGGTCACGCACGCTAGAAGCAACTTCTGATAGAAGCATGCAAGCGCAAACCTCTGATAGAAAGCACCAACAGAATGTTCTGATAAGAAAATGTTCTAACAAGGCTTACATAAGATCATTATCTATATGTACGTCATCTTCTAAGACAACGTCTGCTATAGCAACGTTATCCTACTAAGCAAAAACGGCTAAGTACTTGAGTGGCTCAATTTTCAAGAGTCATTGGTTAAGAAAAATCACGTGGATATTAGCAAGCTAATTACTCTTTCTTGTATCCAAGACATGCTACCTTGCAACGAAAAGTTTCTAAGAAGCTTTATATAAAGCGTTGAAATTCAAAGAAGATAAACAACAATTATCAATAAAGAACTTACGCTGCTGAAATTGAAATCATCATTCTGTAACATTTTATTTCTAAGTTCTTTAGCTTAATTAAATTATGTAAAAATCATTGTAAGTGATAAATCTTTATAGAAGAATATTGTAAACACATTTTCTAGAAGTTCATTTGAAATTGTTCCTTGAGAGACCAGTTGGGTCAGATTTCTCAAGAGGGCTAGAACTTGTTAAGTCTTAGAGGTGTTAGTCACTTACAGTTAGCTTGTGCATTGTTGTTAGTCACAATAGTTGGTTGTGCAGTGTAATATTTTGATTATAGTGGATTAAGTCCTCGTTGAGAGAGGCGAAATCACCTTGGCGAGTGGACTAGAGTAGTTTGAGTTTCAAACGAACCAGGATAAAAATCCTTGAGTATTTAGTTTTGTTGTTTGTCAAAAAGTAAGATTTAATCTAGAAAAACTTATTCACCCCCCCCCCCTTCTAAGTGTTTTATAAGCCTTCAATTGGCATCAGAGCCCTTGGTTCTGGGTGCAAACACTTAACAGTGTCAGATAAAGATCCAGAAGGAAAACACAAATGGCAACAGATCACAACAACAACAACACTAAACCTCCAATGTTTGATGGAGAGGATTTTGAATATTGGAAGGATAGATTTGAAAGTTTCATCTCATGTTATGATCCTGATCTTTGGGATATGGCTTTGGATATTTACAAACATCCCGTAGATGAATATGGAAACAAGATAGAAAGGAAAGCAATGGACAAAACACAAAAGATAGAATTCAAGAATCATCATTAAGCTAGAAATATTCTGTTAAGTGACATTTCAAAAATAGAATATGAAAAAATCACAAACAGAGACCCAGCACATGACATTTTGAGTCACTCAAAATGCCACATGAAGGGAATGCTCAAGTCAAGGAAACAAAAGCTTTGGCGCTTATCTAGAAATATGAGGCATTCAACATGGAAGAAAATGAATCTATCGAGGCAATGTTCTCAAGGTTTCAAACCTTAACTGATGGTCTAAGAGTGTTGGATAAAGGATACACCTATGGTGACAGCGTTCAAAGTCTCAAAGGATCTGAATATTATATCTCTAGAAGAACTCATAAGCGCACTGAGGAGTCATGAAATAGAGCTTGATGAATTTGATCCTCAGAAGAAAGGTAAGTCAGTTGCCTTGAAGGTTACTAAAAATTTTGATGTTAATGTTTTTCAGGATGAAGAACAAAGCTCTGAAGACTCAGAGTCAGAAGATGAGCTATCCATGCTATCTATAAAGATAAATCAAATGTGGAAGCATAGGCAAAAAAAGTTCAGAAACCACAGAAGATCTGAAGATAGAGAAGAATCTTTTGGGCACAAAAGGTTCAGTAAAAGAAGTGTCACTTTCTATAAATACAAAGAACCTAGACACTTCAGAAGTGAATGTCCCAAGCTACAGAGGGAAAATCCAAAGAAAAGATTTGAGAAAAAGAAAGGAATGATGGAAACATGGAACGACTCAGAATCTTTTGAAGCTGAAACTAACTCAGAAGATGAGCATGCCAACATAGCTTTCATGGCTACAACAGAAGATGACTCAGGCTCTAAATCAGACTCTGATGAGGTATCCTCTGAATTTTCTCATACTGAACTAATAGATAGTTTATCAGAACTTCTAGAAAGTAAAAGTCAACTCAAGATCGAATACAAGAAACTCAAAAAGTGTCTTGTATCTGAGATTGAACAACTCAAAGCAGAAAATGCTGAACTTAAAGAAAATAATATTAAACTTAAAGATGATTTTCAAAAAGTTCAAAAAATCTCTAGTTCAGATACTGCTTCAAGTTCTAAAGATATTATTAAGTAATATGAATATAGCTTTCAGAATTTTCTAACTAAAAGCATAGATAGAAGAAAGATGGATTCAATGATCTATGGAGTTAGTAGAAACAACATAAAGGGAATAGGATATGAAACCCCCTAAGGGAAAGAAATATATCAACCCCAATTTGTTGATAAAATGACTATCACATACAAACCACTTTATAAACAGTTCAGTTATGGTCAAACACATGACATAAAATATACTTCTCATTCTGAAAGATTTTATGTTAAACCAAGGTTCAAATAGAACCTTAGAAACTCTAACCAGAAATGACCCAGAAAGATATGGGTACCTAAAGAGAAAATAATCTATGTTGCAGATGTCCTTAACAGTGAAGTTGAAACACCAATCATGGTACCTAGTCTCTGGATGCTCATGACATATGACGGGAAAAAGGTCTATGTTCCAAAGTCTGGAACTTAAACTTGGAGGTGAAGTGAAATTTGGAGGTAACCAGAAGGGAAGAATCATAGGTTCTAGAACTATAGGAAATGGTAACCTTCCCTCTATCTCTAATGTTCTATTAGTTGAAGGATTAGCGCATAATCTATTGTCTATAAGTCAATTAAGTGAAAATGGTTATGACATTATGTTTAATCAAAAGTCATGTAGAGCTGTAAGTCAAAAGGATGGGTCAATCCTATTTTCTGGCAAGAGAAAGAACAACATTTATAAAATAAATCTTTCTGATTTAAAATCTCAAAATGTAAAATGTCTTATGTTAGTAAATGATGAACAATGGGTCTGGCACAAAAGATTGGGAATGTTAGCATGAGAAAAATTTCTCAAATTAACAAACTCAATCTGGTTAGAGGACTTCCTAATTTGAAGTTCAACTCAGAAGTTCTATATGAAGCCTGTCAGAAGGGAAAATTTTCAAAACCATATTTTAAATCCAAAAATGTTGTTTCTTCCTCTAGACCATTAAAACTTCTACATATTGATCTATTTAGACCAGTGAAAATTGCATCCATTAGAGGCAAGAAGTATGGATTGGTCATTGTAGATGACTACAGCAGATGGATATGGGTAAAGTTCTTAAAACACAAGGATGAGTCACATTCTATGTTCTTTGACTTCTGTAACCAAATCCAGAATGAAAAAGAGTTTAGAATTATAAAGGTCAGAAGTGATCATGGTGGTGAATTTGAAAATCAATTTTTGAAAAATATTATAAAGAAAATGGAATTTCACATGATTTATCTTGTCCTGGAACTCCCCAACAAAATGGAGTTGTAAAACGAATGAATAGAACTTTACAAGAAATAGCCAGAACTATGATCAATGAAACCAATATGGCTAAACATTTATAGGCAAAAGCTGTGAATACATCATGTTTATTCAGAATAGAGTTTCTATAAGACCTATTCTTGAAAAGACTCCCTATGAATTGTGGAAGGACAGAAAGTCCAACATTTCTTATTTTCATTCATTTGGATGCCCTTGTTATATTCCTAACACTAAACAACGTCTGAACAAGTTTGATTCTAAAGCACAAAAGTGTATTCTGCTTGGATACTCTGAATGCTCAAAAGGATGTTGAGTGTACAACACAGAAACTCTGATTGTGGAAGAATCAATCAAAGTAAGATTTGATGATAAGCTTGGCCAACAAATTCCAAAGCAAATAGAAAATGTTGCAGGTACAGAAGTTCAATTTCCAAACTCTGAAGGAACAGAACAGAAGGAAAATTCAGAAGTTCTGGACAACTTACAAATTTCTGAAGAATCTCCACAAAGAAGATTTTCAAGAAACACATTAACAAATCCAGAAGATGTTATCATTGGAAGGAAGGATGATCCTATCAGAACTAGATCTGCATTAAGAAATAATGAGGAATCTCTTTTTGGTCTAGTTCTATGATTGAGCCAACTTCTGTAGGTGAAGCCCTTCAAGACAATGACTGGATAATTGTTATGCAAGAAGAACTAAATCAATTCACAAGAAATGATGTGTGGGATCTTGTTCTAAGGCCAAAAGGATTCAATATTATTGGAACAAAGTGGGTGTTCAGAAACAAGCTAAATGAACAAGGAGAAGTTGTCAAGAACAAGGCACGATTGGTAGCACAAGGGTATAGTCAACAAGAAGGTATTGATTATAATGAAACCCTTGCTCCAGTCCCCAGGTTAGAATCAATTAGATTATTAATCTCTTTTGATGGTCAACATAATATTACTTTATATCAAATGGATGTCAAAAGTGCATTTTTAAATGGATACATAGAAGAAGAAGTTTATGTCCATCAACCTCCTGGTTTTGAGGATTCAAAATTTACAGAACATGTTTTCAAACTCAAAAAATATTTATATGGGTTAAAACAAGCTCCCAGAGCTTGGTATGAACGTTTAAGTAATTTTCTCGTAGAAAAGAATTTCACCAGAGGAAAAGTGGACACAACTCTCTTTAGAAAAACATTTAAAAATGACATTTTGATATGCCAAATTTATGTTGATGATATTATCTTTGGAACTTCTAATGTCTCTCTTGGAAGAGAATTTGCTGAGTCTATGCAGGCAGAGTTTGAGATGAGCATGATGGGAGAATTGAAATTCTTTATGGGAATTCAAATTAATCAATGTTCAGAAGGTACTTACATACATCAAACCAAGCATGTCAAAGAACTTCTGAAGAAGTTCTAACTATCAGAAAGTAAGGAAGAAAAGACTCCAATGCATCCCATGTGTAATTTAGGTAAGGATGAGGTAACTAAGAAGGTAGATCAAAAACTCTACAGAGGTATGATAGGATCTCTTCTCTATCTAACTGCATCTATGCCAGATATTCTGTTCAGTGTATGTTTATGTGCTAGATTCCAATCACATCCCAGAGATTCTCACTTAACTGTTGTTAAGAAAATTCTAAGGTATCTGAAAGGTACTACTAATGTTGGTCTGTGTTACAGAAAATCAAAAGATTTCCAATTAGTAGGATATTGTGATGTTGACTATGCTGGAGATAGAGTAGAAAGAAAAAGTACCTTTGGAAGCTATCAGTTCCTTGGTAAAAATATCATATCATGGTACAGCAAGAAGCAAGTCACCATAGCACTCTCAGCCAGAGAAGCAGAATATGTTGCTGCTGCTGTCTGTAGTAACCGGATGCTCTGGATGAAGAGTCAATTAGAATATTATCATCTATATGAGTGTAAGATTCCTATCTTCTGTGATAATACTTCTGCAATTTGCCTTTCTAAAAATCCAATTTTACATTCTAAGGCAAAGCATATTGAAATAAAACATCATTTCATTAGGGACTATATTCAAAAAGGAATTTTAAGTTTAAACTTTGTAGATACAGACCATCAATGGGCTGATATTTTCACTAAACCTCTTTCTGAAGATAGATTTAAATACATTTTGAAAAATATAAGTATGGAAGTATGCCCTGAATGAAATTTTTGTTTACTTTCAATATAGTCATTTTTGAACATTCTAATCAACATCTCTTCAGAAGTTAGAAGAGAAGTTCAATTAGAAGCCATACATAGAAGTTCAGAAATAGTGTCTATATTTCATTACAAGTATGGTTCAAAAGTTCAACATATCAAACAGCTGTTACGCTATTAACCTAGAAGTAGAACAAGTGTTCAACACTTGTGGTAGGTCACTTACACGCGTGTTAGCTATTGACAAGAAATTTCTAAGTAACTGTTGAAATCTTTCAAATCTTAAGAAATTCCTCTAGTGTCAGACGCTATTTGTGTGTGATGATTGCTTATTTCTTAATTTTTTTTATATTTAGGTTTTTGACAAACCCTATGTAACTATATTTTTAATGTTATCAGAACTTCGTTTCACTTTACATTTTTTTAAAACTTATGCTTTTTTTATTATGACAAAAAATGGGAGAAAATTGAGATTTTGATGTGATTAATTATAACATGTTACTAGAACAAAAATGTCAAACATTTTTAACAAATATACAAGTGTACATTTTTTGCTTCTAAGAGATACAGATTTACACAAGCTCTGGAAGAATATGTTGCAACGACAAACTCAAGTAAAGCTTTCAAACTCTGATGATTTAAGCTCTGAAATGAAAAAGAAACTCTGAAGAAAAGAATCTCTGAAAGTTCTGAAAGAACATCTTAGGGAAGTTCTACTTACTTAGTTTTCTTTAATTATTAATCTCAGGGGGAGATTGTCTATCTCAAGGGGAGATATGTTTTACATATATACAAAATTTCTTTATCAAAATATAATGTTTTTGTCATCATCAAAAAGGGGGAGATTGTTAGCACATAGTTTGGTTCTAGACATAATCTTAGAGTTTTGATGATAACAAGTGAAATAAATTTTGTATAATAGATAAGATACTCTGATGAATATTGTTTTCATTTCAGATGATGTTCTGACTCAAGCATTGAATAATATAGACATCAAAATTATTCTAAAGTATTAGAAGTTCTAATGATAGTAGAACTTATGGTCACGCACGCTAGAAGCAACTTCTGATAGAAGCATGTAAGCGCAAACCTCAGATAGAAAACACCAACAAAATGTTCTGATAAGAAGATGTTCTAACAAGGCTTATAGAAGATCATTATCTATATGTACGTCATCTTTTAAGACAACATCTGCTACAGCAATGTTATCCTACTAAGCTAAAACGGCTAAGTACTTGAGTGGCTCAATTTTCAAGAGTCATTGGTTAAGCAAAATCACGTGGAGATTAGCAATATAATTACTATTTCCTGTATCCAAGACACTCTACCTTGAAACGGAAAGTTTCTAAGAATCTCTATATAAAGCGTTCAAATTCAAAGAAGATAAACAACAATTATCAATAGATAACTTACGCTACTGAAATTGAAATCATCATTCTGTAACATTTTATTTCTGAGTTCTTGAGCTTAATTAAATTATGTAAAAATCACTGCAAGTGATAAAGCTTTATAGAAGCATATTGTAAACACATTGTCTAGAAGTTCATTTGAAATTGTTCCTTAAGAGACCAATTAGGTCAGATTTATCAAGAGGGCTAGGACTAGTTGAGTCTTAGAGGTGTTAGGCACTTGTAGTTGGCTTGTGCATTATTGTTAGTCACAACAGTTGGTTGTGCAGTGTAATCTTTTGATTATAGTGGATTAAGTCCTTCTTGAAAGAGGCAAAATCACCTTGACGGGTGGACTGGAGTAGTTTAAGTTTCAAACGAACTAGGATAAAAATCCTTGAGTATTTAGTTTTGTTTTTTGTCAAAAAGTAAGATTTAATCTGAAAGACTTATTCAACCCCCATTCTAAGTGTTTTCTAAGCCTTTATAAGCATCTCACTGTTATAGTTTCTTGGTTCTCGAGTAAAAGATGATTTTGAACCCGGTAATAGAAGGCCACTGTTGATCTTTGTTTCTTCCTTCGATCCACTGAATAAAGGATGCATAAGTTGTGGGGTCTTTCTTGCCAAAAAATTGTCCTCCTTCAAGATGAATTCTTTTCAAAGCTTGAACGGCCCTCTCCAAAGATCCGGTAACATCTAGTATATCATAGCAAAGATCTCTCGCAAACACTCTTCATTAGGAGGCCCTATCAGAGCATACCCCAATTGTCTCAAAGCAAGGGACGGATTATAGTTAATGCCCCCTCATATACCCATGAGAGGTACATTAGGAAACTCTCTATAACGAACAATTATACTTTCTCTATTTGTCTTAGTCACAACATGTTTGTACCAACTGATATCCTGAGATGTGAGAGCCATCAGACGAGGCACACACCTCATAGTATGCTGAGTATCCATGAAAACACCGATACGAGGGAGAAAACTTTGGAACCACTGGTACAACAGCAGAGCACAACAATGAACCAATCCACCTTTCCCTTTGTAACTCTTCGCATGAATAAAATGATACACATCTCCCAAGAGAGTAGGAACGGGGTTTCTCTTAATGAAAAGAGTAATAGCATTCTCATCAATGAACTTCGGCTCTTTCGGGAACAAAACCATGCCATAAATACAACTAGCCATGATGGCATTGAAACTCCTCCAATCATACTTCGCAGCCTTAGCATTAGCTTCTCTCAACAAAAATCGCAAATGGAAACCTTTCATAACTCCCTTTTCCGCAACATTAGCCGAAACCACAGATTTCTCCAAGAATAGAGATATAACAATCTGATCATCAGTAGGTTTCTCCATAGCAATGTGAAAAGGCACTTGATGAAGCAGAAGAATGTCATAATACTCTTCTAGGGTAGGGAGTAACAAATAATTAGGGAATACAAAACATCTCAAACCACGGTCATAAAACTGCAACAATGCCTTGAGACCATCCTCTTGGTACTCGCTGAGAGAGTGCTTCAAATACATCAGAATTCTTCCATAGTCCTTAGGAAAATCACTAACAACCTCTAGAGGAGACTTCTTGGCCAACAAAATCAAATGCTCAAGAGCTGGCGCAGGGAATTTGTACACTGGGTGGCGTCTGTAATTGGTCTTCTTCTTAGTATCCATCTTCAAAGGTGACCCAACAACCGGACTCAGAGACTAGTAATCCTGGAAATGATAAAACATGTATGTTAAAAAAATGCATTTTGTAAAATATTTCATGAATGCAATAGGACCAAAGCTGCATTCTCTGAATACTATTGTGCTGATAAGGGTGATCACAACCACAAGTAACAGAACCAAAGAACCCATGTAACGATAGTCAACAATGGTACCTGTCCCAACCCAAACTCATAGGTCATTTCAGACACAACTGGGAACCTAATGATAAATAGAGTCGACGGCCTTTATAGAGTACTTCGCTTATCTACACAAAGGATGCAGGGTGAAAACACCGTTAATCGAACCTCGTTTGAGTTTGGTACTTCATGCCTCCTCACACGCATCACGGGATGCAAGATTCGACATGAACATTCGTCTATCCTAATGTCACTGGACTGGGTAGTGGGCCTTTTACCTCATGTAACTCTCACCCGCCAAGAAAAACAACAGCACAGTAGCAGACAAAATAATATCTAGATGCAAATGCATGTAAACATGTACACGTATATATACAAATAATAGAAATCTACAAAGCAATAAATAAAACAATAAACACCCAAAAATAAAAGAAAACAAAATTTAAGATCGACTTCGGGATGGACCAGCAATTCGTCAACCTTTCCCGAGTGAAGTCGCCAGCTGAAAGAATCGGCCGAAAATCAAAGAAATATGAAATAATCAATGAAGTCACCATCGAACTTTTTTTATCCCGCTGAGAGAGAAAGGTAAACATCGAGTAAACCTGAAACGAAGAAATCACAGTCTTGTGGCCGAGAGATCGAGTAAAGAAGTTTGTTACGTTAAAGGAAGGTATTAGCACCCCACAAGTATGAAGTACTCTATGGTATCCGCTTTTACTTTCTATCTAATGGGTGTAAAGGTCTAACTATATTTGTATATGAGGTATAATACATGCAAAAGGAGAGAAAAATAAAGAAATAAAAGAAATACAACACGGGGAAAAGAAGAAAATATTTACAAAGGTTGCTCGATCAAGCCCCACGAAGGATGCCTACGTATTCCCTCGTGCAATGGGAAATTTAGAGCTTCATAGTTCGGCTCACATATTTTGGTTGGTTTGTGTTTTTTAGATTAGAAGACGAAATGGCAAACAACAACGACGAAACACCTTTCACGATGACAGAACATCAGCAATAGAAGGGACGACAGTCAAAACATCGTGACAGCGTCAACAACAGCAGGGACGACGGAACGTCAGCAACAGCAGGGACGGTAGGACAACCTAAGACACTACAGGATTTGGTTTGTATCTATTACTTTGGAAAAAGTTTTAATATTATTAGAATATCTTAATACATTTGACAAAACAAAATTTTAATTTTAAGATGAAAATGATAAAGGTAAAATGGCTAAGGGAAGTTAACCTATTTCTAATCCTAATTATTATCATGCAAAGTTGTTCCTAGGTTATGGATATAAACAAAGGGGAACTACTTATCATCTACCTAATGTTGGCATGCATGTATACTTAACCTAATATTTAAACTTGATAACTAACCTAAACGAGTTATCCTAAGGGAAGGAAACAAAAACATCCATCTTGGTTAGGAAACCAAATGAGATGAGGGGGGAAGCAAACACAATGCTTTGGCAAAAGCACACAAACCCGAGCACAAACAAAATGCACACAAAAAAGAAAGAAGAAAATGAAGTGGAAATAAGTGAGTGAATGATCATGAAAGGTGTAATGTGAGGTGAGGTCATTAGACACAACATACATATACAAAGTTTTAGGCAAACCATAAACAAACATCTCTATGAAAACATACATGCAAAGTTAGTACACAAACTAGGTAAAAAAAACTAGTCCTAAAAGCATGAGGAGTGCAAATTGGTCGAGATTTTAAGCAAAGATGAAATGAAAGAAGAATTATAAGGTAAAATGACATAAAAGTCAGTAGCTAACATGTTACTAATTCAGTTATATCATGCAAACAAACTCATAGAAGATTTATCAACAAAACTCTACAAGGGTGCACAAACATGCAACAATGGTGTGCGGTGAAGTGAATTCAAGTGGGTGACATACACAACATGAAAATAAGGTGTCAATATGAAGTGATTACATTAGCAAAATAACAATCAAACCACAAAGAAAATATAAGAAGGATACAATTACAATCTTTGTACAAAAACTAGTCAGAACTATGACCTAGGAATCATTTACAAGTCAAAAGAAGTCAAGAAGAGGCATGGATGAAGGGAAATTAATCATGAAAGGTTAAGAGACACACAAAATAGTAGAAAATGCACCAATACATCACTCAAATCATACAAACATGCATGAGAAAATTCCACAAGCAAATTACTTAAGGAGAACCAAAATCAATCTACACAAGTGTGTGCAAAAGTGTGTGCATGTGGGTGCTTGAGCATACTTGTGACAAGTGTAATATAAGTGTGGGATAAGAAGTAATATATATATATATATATATATATATATATATATATATATATATATATATATATATATATATATATATATATATATATATGAAAATCACAAAAACAGATAGCATGCATCAACACCAAAATTAGCACAAAAGTTATCAAAACAAGACGTCAAAAATTCATCCCTAAAAGTCAACTTAAACAAGTCTACAATCAACAAGTAAAATAATGGTCAAGAGACAAAGAAAATAAGTAATCCAACATATTAGGTCAGTAGCTTAAACAAAATAAGCAAGACATAAAAACAAAACATATTCAAAGTCCAAACACAAAAAAAAAAACTTAACAAACTAGAACGACACCAACACAAGCTAGCACAAAGAAGCCTCTAAAGGAAAAACAAAAATGTACCAACTACATATGGATAAAGGTCAAGGCTAAAATGTGTTAGCACATACAAGGTCAGTAGATTAATATCTAAACAAAACACAATCAAAGGCATCTCAAACAAAAGAGAAAGCTTTCACTCAAAAGCATACAAAATTAGGGTTTGAAAACATCAAAACAAGTTCAACTTCAAAATTTTGGATAAGAATCAAACAAAAATGGTATTAATTGAACAATTAAGACATGTGTTATTTGTATAATAAGTTAACTCAATACTAGGTTCATTAGCAACAAATGTATAAGACTAAACTTCAATACACAAAACAAATCACCTAATTGATAATTAACATCCTAAAAGATGGAACAACACTTGTCTAAAATCAGGGGTGGATGATAGAAACTAAGTGTGGAAAATAAGTTTGATACTTATAGGTCCTAGGTTAGTAGCCTATCCCAACTACAAGTGTCTATCATGAACTTATAAGAACTTTGAACAATGCTATCAATTTAACATGTTAAAGTGTCATGACAATGTGCAAATTTAGTCCCTCATGCACAAACAAAATTTATCTAATGGCATCAAGAATTAAGGTTCTTAGGTGTTATTGGTATAGAACCAACATCAAGATACCTTAAGAGGACAAAAATAATAAGAAGCGTCATTAAAATCTTAAAGAGAAAGAAAGTATAAGCTTACAATGGTGATCACTTTAGCTTCCAAAAGAGACCAAGATAGAATGACAATGAATGGTCATCCATGGGTTCATAGAAGCATCAAGTTATGAAAAACAAACATAAAAGATTAGGATCAAGATGAATTATAAACAAATTGCTTCACATAAGGTATTTGAAGGTGGTGCATAAAGCTACCTCCTAAACCATGATCATGAGCAACATCAAACCATATGAACAAAAGAAAAAATGGGCAAATTGTAAGAAATTGAATGGTCATATGATTGAACTTAATTTAAAAAAATAAAATTAGGATAAAATAATAAGAACATATCCCTCGTGGATTGCACAAGTGCATTGTTTACATCTATGATCTAAACAAAATATGGATGCATGCACAAGAAGAAAGATTTGACAAATGTATGGAGGCAAAAGTTATAAAATTGAAAAAAAAATGTCACAAGTTCCTTAAGATGTCAACAAGTCAGCAACAAGTTCTTTGAATAAGGATGAGCATATTGCATGTTGTAAGCAATCAAACAAATTAGTGGAACTTAGAATGACCTCTAACTAGAAACCCTAGTTTGACCTAAAGGGTAAAAGTAGAAAATCTAATCTTAAAAATATGACAAGACCAATTCTAAGACCTTAAGACACTATATTAAAATATTCTAAACAGAAATGGTCATATAAGTTATGGGAGGTTAGTCAAATAATTGTGGCTTCTACCCTAAGTCACCAAAGTTGACTAGATTAAGATAATTCAATCAAAAATAGGGAAATGAATTATAAAATCTAAACAAAAATTTTTTAGACACTTAAAACCTATAAAAGTCATAAAACATTAACTTAGATCCTTGAATATTTGATAAAAAAATTCAAAACAAAACTCATATTTCAAAACTAGTTGACATGAAACTCAAATTAGACATGTTTGGCAAAGTATTTTACAAAAATAAAAACTCAATTGACAAATTCAAGAAAAATTGATTTTAGTGGACTCAAAATATTTAAGGATTCAAATCAAAATTTAAATGACATTTAAAATTTTCAAATGATCAATAATTAAACCAAAACTTGTGAATCAAGCAACAAGTACCCTAGAAAAGGCAATTACAAACCTTAAATTCAAAGTTAATTATGAACAGTAATATAAATCACAAACAAAATTCTAAAATCATTATAAGACTAAGAGGACCTCAAAAAGTATTTTTGTGGATTTTTTTATATTCGAGAAAATTAATAGAAACAATAAAAATGCAAAATATGATAGGCAAATTAAGCATTTAATGCAAAAAATATTTAATTACTTAAAAAAATGAAAAATTATAAAATGAAATTCAGAAATGCAATGTGTATGAATAAAATGATTCAAAATATTTTTATGCAATTTCGGTATAGAGAAAAATAATTTTAATGGTAATAAAAATGCATAAAATTGCAATATAATGTAAGAAATTCATTATTTATGAAAAAAATGCAAAGTTATGGACTAAAATTCAGAAATGCAACCTATATGTACAAAATGATTCAAAATATTTTTTCTGCAATTTTAATGTTAATAAAAATGCAATAAAATGCCAAAATTTATTTAATCACGCAAAAATTAGAAAATTGTGAAATAAAAATCAGGGATCAAAAATAGACCAATCAAATAGCCTAAAATAAGTTTTGTGTAATTTTTGTAGTTTGAAAATGATTTTAACAAAAATAAACGAAAATATTACACAAAAAATCAATTAATTAAACTCTGATTTTTTCCACCAATCAAATAATTTTCAAATTTATGAAAAAAATACACAAAAACAAAAATAATATTCTAAGACTACCCTAATTTGTTTAGAATTTTTGGACAAGTTTTGATCAGAAAAATAAAATCACAAAATCAATTAAAATCAAAATTATTTAAGCAAGAACACAACCAATCAGATCGTGTCACCTAATCATCTTCAACCTCTAGCCTTGCCCTAACACGCGCTTAAACTCATACCAACACCCTAACTTCTGATCCTCATATCTAACTCTTTTCCCAATCATTTTTCATGATTCAAAGCGCGGAATAAAGATCACATGGCAATGAATAACAAGCAACTCATAGATTTCAAAATGATCAACCATACATCAAGAAATCAAACCACGAAGATCATGAAAATCATCCAAACTCAAATTTTCAAAACTTCGTATTATGCAAAATACTTCACAAACAAGCAAAGATATACATCAAACCTAATGTTTGGCCATCTATACCCACGCATACAAGCTTTATTTCACCAGAAAACAACTAAAAATGGAGATTCAAGTTCAAAATCTTACCTCTTGAGTTGAGAAATAAACTCAACTAATGCCTCTAAAGACAAGAATAAATCCCATCCTCTTGACCTCTAAGCTTCAAGAAAGAGGAATAGAAGAAGAAACAAACCTTTGAGTGGATGAAAATGAAAATTCGAAGCAAAACTTGAAGAAGAAGAGAAAACTTCAGATCTGGTTTTTGGTGCAAGGAGGCGTCTAGGGTTTACTCCAATGAGCTTATATGCTTATATAGAGCTCCAAGAGTGAGGGCATTATGGTCTTAATAGCCCATAATTCTTTTTTGAATGTATTTGCAAAAAAATCAAAAATGAGTGTGTTATGTATGCCATGCGTTTTGATCTTATTTCCCTTCAATTTGTGTGCATTTTGATGAGCTAATGGTGAGTAGAAATGAGTGAGAGAATCATGAAATAGTGAGCTGGCTTGATAATACAATGTTGGTGATTTTTCAAAATTCATAAAGTTGCCTTAAATGGCAATATTTGAGGAATGTGGTACAATGCACCATAATACACATACTTGGCTTCTTTTGGAAATGGATGAGGCACAGAAATCGTGCAAGGAAATCAAGAAATAAGACCTGAAACCAAACAAATAAAAAATGTACAAAACCTGAAAAATGACCAAGACAATACACAATTCTCAAGATCCCACTTTGAGCTTGGGCCATGGAAAATTGGCTTGTGTGTTTCCCTTACAACTTAGGCCATGGATAAATCTTCTCATGGTCTATAATCTGGGCTTTGAACCATTGAAAATGATCAAATATTGAGTGAGATATCATCTTCCAAAGTTGAGGAAAAATAGGTCATGGCAAGGCAAGGCTGCACACGCATGAGCATGCATGGTGATCCGGTTTTGGCTTGAATTTGCAATGACTATAACTTGCTCAACACTTAGCCATTTAGAGTGATTCCAAGCTTGATTAAAATCTCTCCATATCAACTTGGAAATGCACGAAGCACGTTTTTGAAATTTCCTTTGAATTGAAATAAATAAGCTTCTACTTCTTGCACAAAACTTGTTTGATGAAATGAAACCGTAGAATGCAAGAGGAAGGTAAGTCATGACCAGCATTTTGCTCACTTTGTGCACAAAACTTCTAACTCAAATATCTTTCAAATGATGCATTTTTGAGAAATTTTACACATTGGAAAACTTATAACATTTTTTCCAAGCTTTCCAAAAATGTATGGTGTGCAACCATTGGAAAAAAAAGGAGCCAATTATGACATGTCAAAGTTCCATAGGGTGGACACTTTGAATATTTTCAAAACTTCAAATAACTTCAAGAACAAGTTAACTTCAATTCCTTCAATTTTCTTGATTCAATGATGAATTTGGCCATTAAATATGAAAAGAGAATGTTTGAATTGATGGTTGACCAAAAGTTCACTAGGTCAACTCCTGACTTTGACTAATTTTGACCAAAATGACCATTTTGATCCTTATGATCAATTGACTTGATTCTACCAAAATGGAACCTCAATCTTCCAACCATGGATTCCCAACATCATATAGAAACACATGAAATCAACCTTGAGTTAAAAATCTAAAGAAATCATGATTATACTCAAAACCCTAATTTTGCACCTTATGTTAGGAGATGACCAATCAAGCTTCAAAACCTCAAATCTTCTGAATGTATTGAGAAATTCTTTGAGCCATGATATCACAAATGATAATAGGGATATAATATTTCAATAGATTGGCTCAACCATGCTTCAAACTCCACAATGGACCAAAACCCTAATTTCATCATATGAATGATTCAGATGAATTCCTCCTCAATTCTTTGCAAAACTTCAACTCTTGAGTAATCAATGAGACAAATGAGTTGTCTTGAGATATAAAACACCCTTGTGACTTGAAAAATCCAAAGACACGAGAACCTGAGACTCCCTTAGAACAAAATATTCACACAATCAACCTCCATAGCTTGTGGAGGACTTGAGAACCAAAGAACTTTTGATCCCATCATAATGCATGAATGCAATGCAATATGATGTTTATGATGAAACATAAGCCTAAATCAAGAGGGAAAATTTTGGGGTGCAACAGCAAATATGTGATACATGGCAAAAATAGGGGTATGTATAAGTAAAAAGGCTTTGGAAAATAAAGAAATAAGAAGAAGCGCAAGGCCCAACCCAACGCAACTTCTCAAGCCCAGCAAAGGGGTAACGACTGTTACACCCTGCCAAGCAAGCCCTAACAGCCGCGACACGTTTGGAAGCGAAGCTTCCTCTCCAAGTAGCTTATGACGATCGTCACCCTTACCCTAACAGTCTGTAGTGATCGTTACGAAGGGAAACACCCACAGAGAAAATCTCGCTTCTCCTACTTTTAAGCCACACTCCACTTCTATAAATAGGCACGAGTGTTATACCCCAAAATTTTCCCTCCTACTTCTCAAGACAATCCACCACTCCATACTCAAAGATTCCACAAGGGTTGATCAGACAAACCATCTCCTAAGCAATCAATCCAAACTAGGGTTTTGCTCTTCTCAAGTCAAGATGGATTTCCAATGCTTCAAGTGGTCATCATACCTCATCATATGCCTCAAGGGATCACCATGTCAAATTTCAAGCCTTATAAGTCAAGATTGCTCATCCAATTGCTCAGATGGTTGAAAATCAATTGTATTGGACAAAAAGTCAATTGTGGTCAACATATAGTCAAACTTCATAATTTTTTATCAACGTCAATATTTTGAAGTAATATTCATCATTTGATCAAGGGTTGACCATGATTCATCAAGAAAAGTCAAGATTTGATCAAAAGTCAAAGTTTCTAAATTAGGGTTTTTCAAACAAAAGTCAACAGAACTTTGACCTGGCATAACTTTCACATACTTTATCAGAAATTTTTCCACCAAAGCTCGTTTTGAAGAGAATTCAATTCTCTAAACTTTCATGTCTCACAAGTTTGGGCTGGAAATGCTTCATTTGGAAGTTATGGATGAAAACATTACAGGTCCTTTTAAAAAGTCAACAAAAAGTCATCTTTTTGCAAAGAAGTGTTCATGAGCATGGAAACTTCAATGAATATGAAACCAAAGGGATGTTTAAAAGACATATTTATCTTTCTAAAAAGTCCAATAATACCCAAAAATGTTAAAAATTGAGCAAGACACAAGTTGTGCAAGTCGAGCATTTTTTAGGAGGTGCATGAAGGAAAATACCTAGCAAAAGCAAATATTTTCCAAATGGGCCTAAGATTTTATGATCCAAACTTGATTATAAGATTATCCATGACCTCTATGTTGCATTCCATGCCTCTTATCTTTTTATTTATTTATTTTTTGAATTAAATGGCTTAAATTCAAATTTAATTAAATAAAATACAAAGGCAATTATTACAGCAAGATGGACTTGATTTGTGCATGTCTTGAGGACCAAGGAAGCCCAAAAGAGCTGTCAATTTCGTGCAAGAAGATTATGGGGGAAAGTTGAGCCGAATTTGGAAAGATTTCATGCAAATTTCCAATAAAATATTCTCCATTTAAAGAAAATATTTTCTCTTAAAGCCTTGACCTATTTCCACTCCTCTATATATACTTAATATCTTCACAAGACAAAGGAGGATTTTGGCCAGATTCTTACACGAAACCCTTGCCTCCACAACAACCCTAAAAATTCTCAAAAATTCAAGAAGTTGGCAAAATCGTGTTTCAAAATGCAGCCACTTTCCAGCCGTTTCTTTCATTCATTCGTGTTCCTGAAGGTCCCAGGAGTCCATACCAATACTCACACGAGTTCAAAGCATCCATAACTGTCCTCAAATGGTTTCTCCAGTTTGGTAAAGTGTTGGATTTCAAATCCTTGATTTACACGATATAAATTGTATTCATGCATTCATACATGTTTATTATGTTATTCTGAATCGATTTCATGCATTAGTTTCAAAGTTTGATGCAGGAACAGAAGAACACCATGGCTAGGGAACGAAGCTCTCAAGCTTTCGTATCCATAGTTGTAGGACATTACAGGCCAAAATAACATCAGATTCAGATTCAGGGGGTGATTTTATGTAGGTATGGGTTATTCTCTTTCGTTTTTGATTTGATTTTATAGGTTTTGGATATTTGGATGACCAAAGAAGATGACTAGGGTTTCCCTTCCGGCGTCATCTCCAGAAGTTCTAACTTCTGGATCTCCAAAAGAGTCATCTCGAGTCCTCGGAAGGATCCCCAGAAGCTCCAACGGGCGTCCCACACAGATCCCCAGCTCCACTGGATGTCCCATCGTCGAAATCCCGAAGCCCTTGGACCCTGATGCAATCTCAGAAGCTCCACCGGACCCTTCCAGATGCAGAATCTCCTGTAGCCCCAGTTTCTGGACCTTTCCAGATGTAGAAATCTCCAGAAACTCCAGTTTCTGGATGCCCAAGGCGCGCCATTCACATAAGGCTTGGCTTCTGTGCCAGCTTCCGTCAGAAGCTCTGATGGAAACTCCTTTCTTATTATTTTATTTTTCTGCTTTTTATTTTCTTTTCTTTAATTAATTCAACTAATTAATTAATTAATTAGTAATTAGGTTAAATAATTAGCTTAATTAGGGTTAATTTCACAAATAATTTTCTCCATGTTTTTTTTAATTAATTAATTTAATTAGTTTAATTTAGGTTAATAATTTAAATTAAAAATTTCTTTTATTAATTAAAATCAATTAGAACTAGGAATTTTTACATTAATATCAATCTTCAAAAAAACAACAAAAATATTTTCCTTTTTGCAATTAGGATTTAGGTATTCACTTAGACTATTTTTCTTCTATTTTATTTCTTTTTTGCATTTAAATTCTAGAAAGGATGTATAGGTTGCAAGTTTTGTTTTTCATGTAATAGCGTAGATTTATATTTCTGCTTTTACTTTCCGCACCTCCTATTATGTATCTGCCCCAAAGCCATGTAATAGCGTAGGACATTTACTTTCCGACTTTACATTTGCAATTTATTTTTCGCACCTATTAAACTGCTAGTCACTAGGCGTGTATGGCAAGATAAAAATAAATCTAGATCACTAAATACAACATAAAATATCAGAATACAACACATATTTCACACATGCACCCCCTTAGGGTATCCTCTCTTGTTGCCTTACGAAAATGGTCATGTCCCTCGAACGTGGGGGTATCTTAGCACAGTTGCCTGCAAAAATATCAACATAGTCCCTTCGAATTAAAGATCATAGTCCCTCGATAACCCTCGATGTTGCCTACGAATACATGATCTAGTCCCTCAATTATTTCCTACGAAAAGTGATGACCTTCCCTATAAATATGCTAGGATATCCCTACATGTTGCCTTCTATGACCATCCGATGTCCCTTCGAATGCCCCTTTTACATCCAACGAATAAGGTTACCTATCAAACAGTGGTATGGATAGCCTTATTCTAAAGGAAAGCAAAACAACACGGAAACGACCGTTCTAAGTGGGTAAAAATAAGTCTCTTTTGCTTTCTCAATCAAAACATTTTTCACACCTCACACTTTCAAAAAACATTTTTCAAAGCACTTTGTATACATTCCAGCGTGAATCATCACGAAGTCTTTTCCAAAATAAAAAATTTCCAAACACTTCGTATACATTCCAGCATGAATCATTACGAAGTCAAAGCGAAATGCCTTTCAAAAACATCTTTTCAAACACACACAAAAAGCAATTAAAGTGAGTTAAGCAATTAATAGCCCGTAGATAACTACGGATGGAAAGGGTGCTAACACCTTCCTTTTTCATTACTGCCTCCCGTACTCAAAATCTAACAAAGGTCTTTTCCTGTTCTTTTCGCCTTCCCTTAATTGGATAAAAGAAAAGTCGGTGGCGACTTTTGCTATCCGCAACATTTACGGTCAAACGCAAAACAAACAAGTCATTTCTCCCACCGTGTTACAACAAGATACTCAGATCGTGCACGCTTTCTTTTTTTTTTCCTTTTGCCTTGCCGTCACTCTGTTAATTTTTCCAGTTAATTTTATTTCAGTTTTATTTTCCTTTTTCCGATCAATTTCATTTACTTTTCTCAGTTCAATTCTATTTTCTTGTAGCAATTTCCACATCGGGGATTGCTGCGAACTTTTGTTGATTCTAACCTTACGTTAGAATCATGCTTTTATTATCTTTCTCGTCTTTACTTTTCGGAGCAATAAAGACATATTTGACCGACGTGTGGGAGACACCTGAAGTTAGCCAAATATTCTGCAATTTTATTTTCAGGTTTAATTTAATTGTTTTTATTTATTAATGCCAAAATTGTCTGAAATACTTGGGTTATTTAAATTGTCTGATGTTATTTATTTCTATTGCGCTATTATTGAATTGTATAACATGCTAGGCTAAATTTATTTATCGGTATGTAAGGTCATATAGCCGATGGGGTTTAGCAACGCCATTTGATCTGTTCCTTTTAAAAGAATAATTTTCTGGTTTCAATTACTAGTTTTAAATATTAACTGTGTTGTTACGAGAGTAAAATACAGATAGAAGTTAGGATCAATAAAACGAGAGTTTGAGATAATAACTGGACAATAGTAATTGTGCATCAACTTAAAATACAGGGAGAGCGCTTTTAAGTTGATTAGGTCTTATTTGTTTTCGAAAACTATTTTTAAACTCTAATTGATACAGCGAAAGCGCTCACTTAGGTTTGATTTTAGGATCTAAATCAATAAACACGAGAGTGTGAGAAGAGGGTTTTCAAACAAATATTTTCTACTGCAAATTATTTTATTAAACCGAGTTGAGTTAATGAGTTGCTAAATCCCCGAAGTCCGACCATTACATACCGATAGTCCCCCTTGAATCTAAACTAGATTATAATCAGTTAGGTTCCCTAACTCCAAATCAATTATATTATCAACCTTAGATTTACCTAGTAACCTAAGATAGCGATAGGTCGACATTTAGTCCCTTAGGATTCGATAATCTTTAAAGCTACATGCGATAGGATTGTAAACTTGCGATCTAGATTCTTTAAGATACATAAAGTCTCGATCACATTCTTCACAAATAGAGTTTTATCTTTTCTTCCTCTTCTGTATCCATGGTTGACCAGAAATTCAATTAATCTTACATAATCTCTTGGAGCTTGCTTTAAACCATAAAGATCTTTCTGTAACTTGTATACATGATCTAGAAAATTAAGGTCAATAAATCCCTTTGGTTACTCAACAAAATCTTCCTCTTAAAGATAACCATCCAAGAAGGCACTTTTAACATCCATTTGATACGATATGAATTTCATCATGCATGAAATTCCTAGTAATAATCTGATGGATTCAAGTATAACAACTAGAGAAAATGTCTCATCAAAATCTATTGCTTTTATTTGAGTGTACCCTTGAGCAACTAATCTACCCTCATTCCTTGTCACATTACCACTTTCATCTGATTTGTTCTTGTAACTCCATTTGGTACCAATGACATTTACTTCTTCCGGTCTTGGAACTAATTCCCATACATTATTTATTTTAAATTTACACAACTCTTCTTGCATAACATTAATCTAGAATTCCCCAGTAAGTGCTTCCTTGATATTCTTGGGCTCAATCTTGGAAATGAAGCAACAATTGAAAACTGTATCTCTTGATCCAGTGATAACTCCATCATTCAGATTTCCTATGACATTTTCAATGGGATGATCCTTATGAATTATAACAGATGGTCTCTTGTTCATAGGAGTTTCTTCAAAAGTTGTGCTTTCAGAATCAATGTCAGACCCTTATCTAGGACATTGTCGGGACATTATTCTATTGAGGGGTATAATCAGATGTATCATCAATGACAACATTTATAGACTCTATCATTGTTTTGGTACATTTGTTATATACCCCCAAATGATTTGCTATTGATGGAATATCCAAGGAAATTCCCTCAATGATCAGTGCATTTTAATGCACATTATTCCATGTTTGTATTTAAGCATTTCTATGTTTTTCTTTACTTATTTTATATTTTATAATATTTTTCCAATTTAGTTTATTTTTGGTTCAATTTGATTTTCGTATTTAAGTTTCAACTTTAGCAGCTTTCACGGAAAATTCGTAACTGGAGCTACGAGTATCAGATCGGCGCGTTCTAATATGCATTGGAAATCTAAGAGAAAGAGCTACGACTTTCGGTTAGAAGTCAGAAGCTGACTCGGACTGTAGCAGACCTGAAAAATCCGTTGAAGTTGCAACATTAGATTTATAATTTATTTTGGATCATTTGTTGTGGACCTGGGTTATGTTTTTGACCCAGTTGGGTTATAACTTGAAACCATTGTTTTCCTCTATTACCTAGAAGCCGCTACAGTAACGTGACACATTCCATTCACGAGAGAAATACTTTGACTTATGAACAATTGTAATGGAGAACTAATCCTCCCACGGTTAATCTGCTGTAATCGGTTTCCGCCGATAGTTTGAGGTTCTTATATTTTCCAATTAATCTATTTATTTTCAATTTTGATCGTTGATATGTTGTTTTCTTAATTCAATATTATCCAAGGTTAGATTGATTTATTTCAATGATTGCATGTTCCTATACTTTTGTCGCGTTTGCTTAATTCGCGTCAATTTATCGTGTTTGCTTAATTCACGATTGCTTTATCTCATTCATTTGCTTAATTTATAAATTAGGAATGTATATCGTGTGATATCAATTGTCGCTTGTATGCTTGTTATTATAATCGAAAAGTAAATAGATTCTGCTTAGGAATTGGGAATTATTTGGATCGATGATAAGTGGGAAACCAGACGCGGTATATTAATCTATTAATTATAATTGTTATCAAACTCGTGATTTTACTTTTGATATTTTCAATTGAAACTCAAACCCCTAAATCAATGTCAGTTGGTTAATTTAGACAAGAATCCTTGTGATACGATACTTGAGCCTATTGTCTCTATACTATGTTTTTACAAACACTCGTTTTGATCCGCGCGCGACAGCGGATCAAATTGGCGCTGTTGCCGGGGATTCTTGTTGAATTAGTCAATAGTTTAGTTTTAGGTATAGTGTATTTGTTAGTTATTTTTTTGTTATTTTTTTGTTTGTTTGTTGATTTTCAGGGTTGCAATACCGGATGCAGTATAGTGGTAAGTATTTCAACCTGTCCGATGAGTTTGAAAGCTACTGTTTCGAATTGATCCGAAGTTTTTCATGTAACTCGGGAAAAAATCAATGAACAATACTCGTTTAGAATAAAATTCTAAACGCGTATCTCTTGATCCAGTGATAAATCCATCATTCAGATTTCCTATGACATTTTCAATGGGATGATCCTTATGAATTATAACAGATGGTCTCTTGTTCATAGGAGTTTCTTCAAAATTTGTGCTTTCAGACTCAATGTCAGACCCTTATCTGGGACATTGCTGAGACATTACTCTGTTGAGGGGTATAATCAGATGTATCATCAATGACAATATTTATAGACTCCATCATTGTTTTGGTACATTTATTATATACCCCCAAATGATTTGCTATTGATGGAACATTCAAGGAAATTCCCTCATCACTTTTGGGATCCATCTTCCTTCTTTACTCAGAATCTGTCGAGATGTAACACTTACTACCAAATATGTGGAAGTATTTGACAGTTGATTTTCTTCCTTTCCAAAGTTCATACTGAGTTTCTTTAGCTTTAGATCTTACGGTCACACAAAAGTTGATACTGAGTTTCTTTAGCTTTAGATCTTATGGCCACACAATTGTGAATGTGACAAGTTGTATTCACAAATTCAACTCATAAATAGTAAGGAAGATTATTGACATGCAATATAACTATAGTTGACTCTTGCAAGATCATGTTTTTCCTCTCAACCACTTCATTTTGTTGAGGTGTGATAGGTGTTGAGAATTCATGACCAATCCCTTCAAATGAACTAAAGTTAGAGAACTTAGAGTTTTCAAATTCTTTGCCATGGTCACTTCTTATTCTCGCCATCCCACTCCTTTTTTCTATTTTTGACATAACACTTTGAATACATCAAAAGTATCAGATTTTTCTTTAATGAATTTGACCCAATTGTACCTTGAGAAATCATCCATACACATAAAGACATATCTTTTTCCATCCATAATTTAAACTTGCATATATTCCATGAGGTCCATATGAACTAATTCTAAATCTTGGGTGGTAGGAAGATGGTGTAGCTTCTTGTGGGACATCTTGATCTGCTTTCCTACTTGACATTGACCACAAATTTTCCCTTCTTATGTCTTGAGTGTGGACAATCCCATAATGTTATCTTCATATATGAGGTTTCTTGTACTCTTAAGATTTAGATGACCAAATTTTTAATGCCATAACTTTTATTTTGAGATATCCACAAGTAAAAATTGTCTTTGGATATGTTTCTTTTCATTAACACCTATTGAAACTTTGTGGATATAATGCATCCAGACTTGTTGAAATTCACTTTTAATGATCAAGTTTGTAATCAATCATTCCATCAACATCACAAGATAAAAGAAATATGGACTAACCATTTTGCCTATCCTTTAATTATACCTTTAGTTTCATCCCCTAGAGGTACATAACTATTAGATTAATTTGAACTTTAATAGACAAAATTACTTACTTCAAAAAAATTAAAAGTCTATTTATTTTGATTTACCATTGAAGCTTGTGGTTACTTGTTATTTATCATATCATATCATATTATTACTAATTATTACTAATGAATATTTATCTCTCTTCACCCAAAAAAAAAAAATTCTTTTAACCAGCAAATCAATAATAATATATGGCATAACTCCACAAACAACATGTTACTGTATATCTTTGAGGCATTAAAAATACAGCCGAAATTTATTGACCTCTTTATTTTTTTCCTATTGAAACTTTATTGACCACTTTAAATCCATTCTCAATTCTCACTAATATTTAACATAAAACTATGTGAAATAAGTTTTACTTTCTTAAATATATGAAAAAAATCTTATTACTTTTAACATATATAGCAACAACTGTTATCATATATATATATATATATATATATATATATATATATATATATATATATATATATATATATATATATATATATAAAGTATTTTTATATAATATTATAAACACTATTGATAAAACGTAAAAACCTACTTAATATTTTCATATATTATTAAATTATAACATAAAACTTATTCAAACAATAACAACTCTTATCTAGATAGCTGTATTGTACTATTCATTTATTATTAGTAGCATCTTATATATATTTTATTATAGGGTGGCTTATTACTACTTTTGCCGCTTGTGATATTGGTCATTTTTGGTTTATCCCTTCGTAATTTTTTTTATATATAAAAGTAACATTGTCATTTTAAAATACAAATATTTTAATTCCTAAAATCAAAATATGAAGGTTTCTTGCGGATTTCTTTTGGATTTACCTGCGGGTTATCTTGGCGTTTTTAAAAACCTAACTATTTAGTCTTTAAAGTCAAAATTCGCAGGATGACTTTTGTGACACCCCAAATAATTCAATTATTAAATAATTAGAGTTTTAATTATTAATTTAATTAAAAGTTTAATTATTAGTATTTTTGGATTATTAGATTTAATTAATTAATTAAATAAATGAAAGTGTTGGGGTGTGAGGTTGAATTGGAGGGTGTGTGGAGTAAAACACTCTAAATGTACTAATTATTTTATTATTATTACTATTGGAATAATAAAAGGAATAAATACGGAAAAAGGGAAAAAGAGAATGAATTATAATTTTCACTATACGTGCATTGGAGAAGAGAAGAGAAAGAGGAGAAAAAGGCAAAGCGTCAGAATTCGAATAATCGGCGCAAGGTAAGGGGTGATTTTGTCTGGTTAATATGCCTATAGATTTTGATAATCAATAGGATGGAATAATACGTCAGGAATCTCGAATTAGGATTTTCTAGGTTATGCCCTAATGATGTGATCCGACGTAAAAACCCCAATTGAAATTCAGAGGAATGGTTACTATGTGTAGGTTGATTTGTGGATTAATTAGGGAATGTAATTCTATTGTTAATTGGATGTGAAAATACACAGTTTTACTGCTTCTGTTGTACTATGGCTGTTGGTGATGAAATGTATCGTTTGGATTTGCATAACAGTGGAAAAACCAGGTTTTTAGTGGAAAAAACGCAACATGAGTCGACCCAAGAGGTTATGTGTCGATACAAGCTGCGTTGTTTTAAGAAAACAGAAGTTGGAAAACTGCTTGCGTCGACACATACAGCCTTGTATCGACTCATGGGGCATTTTTGGGAGTTTTGCATCGACACAAGAGAGCTATGTATCGACACAAGAGAGTTTTGTATCGACACAAAAGGAGCTTGTGTCGACTCATACTGAAGAAAAATAGAAAAATGGAATTTTGCAGAACGTATGAGTCGACTCATACGAAGCTTGTGTCGACACAAGCTGGTCTTGTATTGATACATGGACTTATGTATCGACCCAAGCTGGAAAGAAATGAACAAATACTTTTAAAACTTTTGGTCGATCTTTATGATCAGAATCGATTTAGTCGTAGTTGAAACCGTTGGAAAGCTGGAAGTATGTACTATCCTATAAAAACATTTTTAAAACCCAGTAAGTGAATCTTGTTGGATTAATATGACTTTCCGTATGAGGAATCCGTTGTTATTCGTGGTCGTTCGTCGTTGACGTTGTAAATACTTGATGTATGTTAATATCATGTGTTGTGATTGATGTTGTATATGCATGATTATGCTGTGATGTTTATTGGTGTTGGCTACATATGGAATGATGTTGTGATATCATATTCCTTATTTGAATGTTGCATGCTTTTGTTGTGCATGCATATGCATTCTGGTGTTGGTTAATTCTCATTGTGTGGAATTGGACCTGCAGAGCCAATACCCGTACCCAGTGGTTTAGTGGTGGTGAGGCTAAATTTGTGTCCCAGTGGTGTATGGGCGAATCGTTGATTAACGTTGTTTCCGGGGTGTAAACGGAACAGGGTGTGAATTTAGTTCACGTTTGGTACCACATGCATTGAGTCTGCATTGCATATGGAGTTATAACATGATAGGATGGTTTCCAGTGTTATAATTTCATTGTTGTTGTTATTGTGCATATTGATCTGTGTGAATGGTAATTGTGTACTGCAATCTGATTATGCTAATGAGGGTGAAATAATGTATTGACTGTTTTATTATTTTTAGAAACGTATAATGCATTTTAATTGTTGATGAAATCTCACCCTTACTTTGATGATTTCAGATTGAAGTGTTAGCCGCTTAGGAGCTGGTGAGGATAGCTTTAAGCTGTGTTATTTAGTTTATCCGCGAGTCAGTGTCATGCTCTGGTAGTTGTAACATTGGAGAACGATTGTTTTGGAATTATAGTTTTGAACCTTGTTTCTTTTGGTTTATGTGGGAATAATTATGAATTAAATTTATTCCGGTTTTGATGTTATTTTCCGCTGTGTAGAACATATTATTGGTTTTGAATTATTTTAATAAAGTTCTTCAGTTAAGCATGACATTTTGAATGAGATTTTCTGATTTTAATAAATTGTAATGCCCTTTTGTTTATGTTACAACTTTGACTTTAAAATCTAAATTATTAGGTTTTTTAAATGGCAAAGTAATCCGCACGTAAATTCGAAAGGAAATCCACAAGAAAACGGCGGATTTACCTACGAGTTTTGACTATTTTAACTTTAGGGATTAAAATGTTAGTATTTTGAAATGACAATGTTACTTTTATAAAAAAAAATTTACAAGGAGGGTAAACAAAAAATGACCTATATGGCCGAGAAAAAAGTTGTAATAATCCTTACAGGTTTACTACGTTGACACTTCGTTTTTACATCCAGTGTTACACTGCATGTATGGTTGTATTATTTTAAAAAAAAAATTTACTTTAAAAAAAATACTTATAACACAAATGTATGGTTGTATCATTAACCAACTTTATAATTATATTAACCATAAAAATGTACGTTATTAATCAATTATTTTATTTATAATTTATTAATTATTTTTAATATTTCATTAACCAATAAAATACATAATATTAATCATCTTCTAACGTTAAATTATAAATATATTAACTAATTTGTATACTCTATTAACCAATTTTATTTTACTATTTACTATTTTTTTATATTTGAAAACTCATTAACTAAATTATACACTGTATTAACCAATTATATACAAACTATTAACCAAAATCTAAATGATATATATGTTACTCTTTTATGTCACAATATATTAACCAAATTTAAAATTGTATTAATCAAATTTTGATATTTTATTAACTAAAATAATTATAAAAAATTAAAAAAATACATAAAAAATTAAAATAATAATAAAAATACTTGTCGTATTTGTGAACAGTGTTTTGATGTAAATTTACAATTTAGTGTCAAGATAAGATTTTTGATATTATTATACCATAACATCATTTGATTATTTTAAATATATAATCAAAAAAATATATTTTGCTTCCATAAAAAGCTGATTTGGTAATTACAAATGAAGATCTTATATATTATTATAATACCGTATAACATCATTTGATTATTAGAAATATATAATCAAAAAATATATATTCCTTCCATAAAAAGCTGATTTGATAATTACAAACGAAAATCTTGCATAATAAATATTATTATGCACATCATTTGATTATTATAAATACATAATCAAAAAATATATATTCCTTCCATAAAAAGCTGATTGCTGATTTGATAATTACAAACGAAAATATTTATTATTTATTGCTATAAATCGCATTCAATGTGATTCTCTACCTATATCAAAATTATCGAAAATATAATTAAAGAAAACAATTTTATATTTTATTGGTTAAATAATTTATTTCTATCATAAAAATTTAACGTAAAAACTCGTCCAAAAAAAACTATTGCTTCTCATCTCACGCAAGTAAATCTATTTTAAAAAAAATATGGAAAAAAATAAATAATAAAAAATAAATAAAAGTAGGGAACAGTTGTGATATCATGAAAGAGACCTTACCAATACACCACAAACACAGTCACACGGAATCACGAAACCAACCATTTTCCATTCACCTTCCAACCTCTTTACGCGTACACACCTCAAGGACCTTCTAGTCTTTTCCTTCTCCACCTAAATTCCATCACCCTATTATTAAAAAAAAATTTAATGAAAAAATAAAATGTAAAAACAAGAGAAATTAAAGGCAATTATTATTTACAGCCAGAGCCAGAGAAACCCACAGGGAAAGGTAAGAAAGAAAACAAAGAAAGGTCCATTTTGAATATTAATATAAATATATATTTTTTTGTGAAGTTAGATAGATAGATAGATAAATGAAACAAGAAGAAGAGAAGATGTTGTTGTGTGTATGGTATTGTTGTTAATAACTTTTGTTATGCTACTTTCCTTCAACCACAATCTCTCTTTCTCTCTCCCACCACCACCCATTCTTCTTTTTCTCTCTCTTCTTCTCTCTCCCTCATTCTCCTCCTCAATCTCATCACCATAACCATCTTCTTCTTTTCTTTAACCCATCAATCCCTTCAAAACCTAAACCTCTATCTATTTCAGATGAGTTTATTTTGACAATAAAAAAAAGAAAAAGTTGAAACGTTTTTTCTATAGATTCAACCATTTTTGCTTTTTTTTTTGGCAGATTTGATTTTCTGGGTTGTTTTAGAATTTGAAAAAGATTGAACCTGTGGAGATGGGTCGAGGAGGTGCTACAACCGCTGCGGCGGCGGTTGAACCGGTTTTATTCAAGGAACCGAGATACAGAGGGGTTAGAAAAAGACCGTGGGGACGGTTCGCGGCTGAGATCAGAGATCCTTTGAAGAAAGCAAGGGTTTGGCTTGGAACTTTTGATACGGCTGAAGAGGCGGCGCGTGCGTACGACACCGCCGCTAGAAATCTCCGTGGACCGAAAGCGAAGACAAATTTTCCTCTCGCACAGCCTTTTTATCAGAATCCTGAAACCGGAAATCCGTTTGGGGAGCTTAGATTCTACGCTGGTGCCGGTTCGGGTGCCGGAGAGGGTTTTCAGGATCATCGGAGACCTACATCAAGTGGTATGAGCAGCACGGTTGAATCTTTCAGCGGTCCACGGCCGGTGAGACCACCGATCCCGCCGTCTGTTGTCACCGGAAGACGATACCCGAGAACCCCACCGGTTGCTCCTGAAGACTGCCGTAGCGACTGCGACTCTTCATCTTCCGTTGTCGATGACGCCGATAACGACAACGCGGCTTCATCCACGATGCTTTCGTTTAAACGCCAGCCGCTGCCGTTTGATCTGAACGCGCCGCCGCTGGAGGACGCTGACGGTGATATGGCGATCGGTCTTGGTGAGGATCTGCACTGCACTCTCCTCTGCCTCTAATGAAATTGAGATATTATCATGTATTGGATCGTGGAAGAAAATTATGAATTTTTTTACTTTAATTTTTTGCTTTTTCTTTTTTTCCCTTTTTTTTTATTATGCGGAAAAAAATGAAAACGAAGATGAAATTTATGATTGATGATCGGTTATGAGATTATGGTTAATATAATCTTAATTTCTGTGAGAGTTTGTCTTCTCTTCTGCTTTGATGTATGAAAAAAAGGCTATATTATATAATCCATCATAATTTTATTTTCCATGTTTTTGTTCTCTCTAATTTCTAAGGATTATGAGATGAAAAACTGGAAATTATTATGATCTATCTTTTAGATCTAGAAAGATTATTGATTGAGAGATCCCTTGACACAAACCGCGTTTATGTAATTTATCTTGTTTTTGTATGGTTATATATTAGTTGATGATAGGTTTTCCTCACCCAAAGGTTATTAAGTCGTCAGGATCGGTGTTCAGATGTATCTGATGTTGCATCTAATGTTTCTGGATAATTATCTACTCGGATATCTTATCTACTCGTTGGGTTCTAACTTGTCCGAATTTATCTGATTTCTATGTTGTTGACTTATGTAACGTATGTTGTGGGTTCTAATCTGCTTGGATGCATCTGATGTCTATGTAACTCAGATGGCGTGGGTTCTAACCTGCCCAGATACATCTAAGATACATCTAATGTCTATGTAATTGTGGGTTTGAATCTGTCCAGAACCATCTGATGACTCTGCAACTTTGATGTCGTGGGTTCGAACCTGCTTAGAGTTATCTGGTGATGACTCTGCAATTCAGATGCATATGATGTCTTTGCATAACTATCTAGATATGATGTGATGCTCAATGCTTACGATTTGATGATGTCTCTGCATAATTATTTAGATTTAGAATTTGATGATGTCTCTTTTTATGTGGGTAAATAAGTAGTTGATATTATAAATGGTATAGTTGGATTGTTGAAATAGCCATTGAAACATTGCATTTTTTTGGGATAAGTTGGGAAGAAAAATTGTTAGGTGACGGATGTAGATGTAGTGATGATAATTTATTTATTTATCGGTTGTTTTAATAATTTAGTGTGCAATGGAATAGAAAAAAGAAGAATGATGTTGGCTTGTATAGCACTCAAGATGTTTGGCAGGGTGGGTAATTTAGATGTTGGGGGATGAATGATTTGATAGAAGAGATGATTCATTCTACTTTTCTGGGTCTTTTTTCATTACTAATAATAATAACTTGTACTCCATTTGTTAAATAATTTATATGTATTCATCTCTGTAAATAGAGCTTTTGTGTAATTCAATAAATAAAGAGATTTTCTTTTAGAAAAGACAGAAATTCAAATTTAACCCATTGTAGATAAAAGTGATTTATGCTGAAGCTAATTTTTCGGTATGTTTGAATTCATAAAAGTTTAATTTATTTTCATATTTTTTTACAATAAAATTTGTGAAGATATCTTACCTCTTATATAATATATTATGAGTACGTTCTTGTTTATATACCTCTCGATCTGTTTTTTAAAATATTTATTTTAATTATTGTACTTAATTTTTGTTATATTTTCATGTTTGTTAATGATTACTCTTATTGGATCTGACTTTGCTTCTGAGAGTAATTTTTATCTGTTCAAAAATGAAACATGCACCCTTATTTTCTTCAACTTTTTTTAGCAGTAGTATAATATTTGTGTGATAATTCAAAAACAAGTTGATTGTTAATAATTTCAAAAATTTCAAAACAAATTGATTCTTAATAATTTCAAAATAATGGTATAAGGAGGATTTAAATGAGAAGTCAAGATTTGGCGGATTATGCATTAGATATGTTAAAAAGAAGAGAAAATTGTTTCTAATTTAGAAGTGAATACGATTTTTATCCGATTACGATCACATGTGCAATATTGTACAAATTAAATATTTAGCAATTAGTAATCGACACGAGAATAAAACAAATGTAGCATATATAATAATAATAGAAATGTTGATTTGACGTCTTCATAGATGTTTCACATCGTATGTATATACGATTGTGATTTTTATAATCATTCTTTCTCTCTCCCTTATGCCATACAGTGTCAGTTTTACAATGGCATTTTGATTTTAAATATCACTTATGATATGATAATTGTTCTGATCTTGGTTTGGACTTAAGTCTGTCGACGGGTTAACACTATTGCAATGAATGCCAAGTTCAATGGACCACGTCGCTGTAACCGTTGAAGAGCATCCTTGCACGTGCCCATCAGGATACTTCTTCAACATGTCCGTCATGGACTCATCCTCGCGCGTTCCCATCAGGGTACTTCTTCAACGTGTATGTACCTCCTAATCGAGGACCATTTCCCCATGTATCCAACGGGCAACATGATAACACGGAAATGTATCGATTATTTAGATCGATTTATATAATTTTTATCCGCATTTTAATTAATTATATTATTCTTTATTCGTATTATGCCGGTATTGTCTATGTTTTCAGGTTTTTACCAATTCTAAGGTAAGTACGAAGAAAGTCGAGAAAAGACGGATAAATCACACTCAAAGTCCACAAAATAGAAGCATTTATTAAAGTGTGCGGTGTATGACAAGAAATAGGGGGTGTGAAAGAAGCAAAAAGGAAAAATGAATTAAGGAAGCAGACCCAGCCCACTTCCATGCACTTATCACCAAGCCCAAGGGTGTAGCGACCGTTACACCCCTTCCAGCAAACCCTAGCGACCGTCACGGACCAGGGACGAAGCTTCCTCACTAAGACAAGCTGTGGCGATCGTTACGCGTGACTCAGCCAGCTCCATAGCGGCCGCTACGGAGGAGAAATAGGAGGCGAGAAAATCTCAACAACTCTGTTTCCAAGCGTGCCACTACCTCTATAAATAGGCTGTCATATTTTATTTCAAAGACACCTTTTTTTCTCTGCAATTTTGTACCATTACTCTGCCAGTTTTATTTCCGATTTCAATTTTATTTCCAATTTTGATTTATTAGTTATCTGCTTTCTTTTCTAGTAGAAATTTCCACATCGGGGATCGTTGCAAACTTTTGCCAATTCTAACCTTACGTTAGAGTTGCGCCTTTTTATTTCCTTCATCTCTTTTGAATTTTCGGACAACGAAGGGCAGATCTCACTGACTTGTGGGAGACTTCTGGAGCTTGCCAAATATTCCGCCTTTTATTTTTAGGTTTATTTTAATTAAATTATTTATTGGTTTATTTAATTGTTCGTTTATTTATTTATTGGCTAAATTAATTGTTTATCTATTATATGCCTGATTTATCCACAATGCATGTTTTATCTGAACTGTCTGTTTATCACTGTTGTGCTATAACGGAATCGTTTAACATGCTAGGCTAAATTTAGTTATCGGTATGTAGGGTTACATAGCCAACGGGGTTTAGCAATGTCGTTCGATTTTTTCCGTTTTAAAAAAGGATTAATTTTCTGATTTCAATTATTAGTTCTTAATGCAACTGTTTTGTTACGAGAGTGAAGTACATATTAGAAGTTAGGATCAATAAAGCGAGAGTTTAAGATTTTAACTGGACATTAGTAATTGAGCATCAACTTAAAATAAAACGAGAGCGCTTTTAAGTTAATTAGGTTTTATTTATTTTCAAAAACTATTTTTAAACTCTAATTGAAACATCGAGAGCACTCACTTAGGTTTGATTATAGGATCTGAATTAGCAAACATGAGAGTGTGAGAAGAAGATTTTTAAACAAGTATTTCCTACTGAAACACGTTTTGATAATACAACTTAAGTCAATGAGTTGCTAAATCCCTAAGCCCGACCACTACATACCGATACTTTCATTTTGAATCTAAACTAGATCCTAATCAGTTAGGTTCCCTAAAACCAAACATTATTTATATTATTAACCTTAGATTTACGTAGTAACCTAAGATAATGGTAGATCAACATTTAGTCCCTTGGTATTCGATAATCTTTAAAACTACACGTGATAGGACTGTATACTTGTGGTCTAGATTCTATAAGACGTATAAAGTCGTGATCACAACACATCTGGTGTATGCTAGACGAGACAGTTTCCACTACGACAACGGGACGTGGACAATGTTCCTTCGAAGACTGTAAAGTCATCCTGCCCCCGAAAATACTAGGTATTCCCTCTGAGAATCACAAGTTAATTGAACAAGGAATGAGACTATGAACTGGCCTCCACTACTCACGTAGGTCATGACAGTTTCCCTTGTAGGCTTGGGCATCCAACCCAATTGGAAACCTTGGTCTAACATTGAGGGCTATAAATACCCTATTTCACTAGAGGGCTATGTACATAATTCACACTCTATTCTTTCTCTACTTGCATATTCTCTAAACCTTACTTTGACATCATAATGTATTGCATGTATCCCCCATCTTCTTTCATCATAGCAGAAGTCCAATAATGTTGCAAGCCACTAACGATCGTCTGATCCAGGTACGATCAATGGCACTGTGGAAAACATTGCTTCCCTGTCTTCATCTAATTAAAGACCAAAGCAAACATCTTCAAATTCATCCATCATCATGGTCGGCAACAACAAGAACACCCATGTGACCGTCTTCCCTAGTGACAACAATAGGACTGGCAGTTGCGATGCATGCGATTTTAGAGACGGGCAAACCGCCTTCTTCTCGACTAACAATGCGATATATACCGTCCACCACATGATCAACAATCCTGCAACGTATCAATATATCCCCGTGCTATCTAACGCCGACCTGATGATGGTGACCTTATTCGATACTGTCAACCAGACGAACCTTTTGATTTTCCAACAGAATAAATGAATTGCAATGTTGGAGAAAGAACGTCTGTCACGCTCTCCACCAAGGAGCAATTGACAATCTCGATCCCATAGCTTCTCCCTGAGATGATGAGACATTTGTTCGATGTCTCCTCGTGCAGACACGAACGAGAGGACTCATGGAGCCTTTTGCCCCAACCAAGTGGTCAACAACCTCAACTCGAGAGAGAACAACCCGTGGCAACCAAGAAATGGGGGAACACTCCTTCTCAAAGGGAGCGCCCCTCACCCAAGAAGAACAGGGACATCGGGAACTTCCGTAAGCCCAAGAGTCGACCGAAGGGCTCTCCTCGCCATAATAAAGGTCCCTGATATGAATCCTCACCATCCCGCTCACCAATCCAAAGCGACGGGTACTAACCCCGCAGTCCACTTTCTTGCGAGTTCATGAGGAGACATCGAGTGTAACGCCCCGAATTTTAATTAAATCAGTTAATTAAATTATTTAAGGATTCAATTATTGGGTTTAGTCGAAATTGGACTTGTCGGTATTATTTTAAGAGGCGTATTTGGATTATTAAGTTAAAGTCGGATTTTATTCGGTTAGTCGAAGAATTAATAAAGTTCATTATGTTGAAGAAATAATATTAGAAATAATATTATTATTTATTGGAATATTTTATTTAATTGGGTTAAGTTAGATTGTTGTGTGGTTGTATGAAGCAATTGGGAGGTGTAAGAAATAGGCTCATTAAGGAATAATAGTAATTATATTATTATTATTATTATAAGGCAAAAAGAATAGAAAATTAGGTTGTTGGTTTTATGAGTAGAAGAGAAAGAGTTTTGGAGAAAAGAGATACGTAGAAGTTGCATCCTTGAGGCTAGGTCAGAATTTCCATCGTAGAGAAAATCAACCTTTGATCCACAAGGTAAAGGTGAGGTTCTTGCTTTATAATTGGGAACATGATGGATGATATGTATAATGGGGTTTATAGATTTGTCTATGTTTTGGTGTTTTGATTTCAAATTTTTGGTTGTTTCCCATGAAATTGGTTGCATGAATTGATATATGTTGCTTGAGATTGATTCCTTTTGTTGTTGTTATACTGTGTTGATTCATTTTGGTCTATGATGGAATTGGATGCAAAAAACTTAGTGATGATGGTGTTGGAGAGAAGCTGTCAGTGCAAAAATCCCTTTCTGTTTTGTTCAGTTTGCGGCGCCAACATGTGGATGCGGTGCCAACTGATTCTTTCTGTCATTCTCGCGGCTCCAACCTTAGGTTGCGGCGCATACTGAGTCGTTCCTGAGAATATTTTCTAATTTGTTGTTCTGCCCATGGTGATTGGTTGATCGGCTCAAGTAATAGTAGGATGCCCTTGAGTAAATAATGATTATTAATAGTAGGGAAATTGGTTATGGTAATTGAAGTAGTATGCCATTAGAATCAACTAAGATAAGTGATTAAAATTGGTAGAAAGTTTATTAATAAAGTGATAATATGGTTGTATGGTGTTCAATTAAATTAAGTTGGTTTAGTTGGATTATGTAGATTATATGAATATTGACAAGAGCAAAATGGTTGAAGATAACAAGCGGTGTTTTGGTTAACTGAGGTATTATGGTAGCATTGAAATAGTAGAAGTCGGTTAGTTGCAGTGTTGTGGACTAGTAGATACAAACACCTAGTAGTATAATTTAATGACTAGAATTAATATACTCATTTGAAAATGAATGAACAGTAGCGGAATGGTTGTTGATAGCAGTGCAAAATCGAAATACTAGCAATCCTAACTGATAAGTAGTTAACGAGAATTAGATGAAAACAATCTGAATGATTACAAGTTGAATTGTATATAAGTTGATAGGAGATTAATGTAGTAACTAGTAGTGAGTTATTAAGTGGATGAAGGTAGTATATGTTGTTAGCAAGTGGTATTAATAAGACTTATAATAATAGTATTGGTATTACTAAGTTGTAGGCTTTTAGCCAATGTTGAATTGTTACTAAGTTGTAGGCTTTTAGCCAGTGTTGAATTATTACTAAGCTGTAGGCTTTTAACCAGTGTTGAATTGTTATTAAGTTGTAGGCTTTTAGCCAGTGTTGAATTGTTACTAATTTGTACGCATATGGCCAATGTTGAATTGCAATTGACTGGTTGTTATGTTGTCGTTGTTGTGTGTTGTGTGTTGTTGTTGTTGTTCCGTTGTCGTGATTTTATTGTTGAAGTTGAGGTCGCATGGCATACATTGCATTATTAAGTTGGCCTGGATTGACAAAATTATTAAGTTGGCCTTGATTGCACCATGTTGAAAGTTGAAGGCTTATGCCTTGTTGATGCCTCGGTAAACTGGAAGATTTCTAAGTTGGGAGTTTTACTCAGATGGTACCACATGCATCTGCATTTGTATAATTTGCATACTATGTCGCATAATTATGTTGTTGTACGTTTGAATTGTGGTTTTTTGTTGTTGCTTGCGAGATTTCAAAATGGTGATTTTTATATAATTCTAAACTATATATTATTTATCATGATCTTAATTATATAGTTTGATATTTCACCATTTTCATTTGTATCGCCGTTGCCTTTATATTGATAACATGTAGGTATTCGAGAATAGAAGTATAAGCTCAAGAGTGGATTTATGGAGTCTTTAGGTTGTCTTATCTAAAAAGGGTTTTGCTCTGATACGTAGCACTCGGAGATGAAATATTGTTGTTTAATTTGTTGTTATTGTTTTAGTAGTCGAATCTTAAGTTGTTGTTATTAAAGAATTGTTATATTAAAGTTGTTTTGAGCTGGACACGAGGTTATGTCATTATAAGTTGAGTTATGTGAAGCCGCTTATTAAAAAAAGTTGTTTTGTTTTCAAAAGAATAAATCAGGTTGTTATCAGTTTATTCGAACCAGTGTTATGTATCTATATTAATTGTGGTTATATGAAGTTGTTGTAAGTTGAAAATATGGCATCTCATTTGTTTGTTGAAATTTTTTGCACTCTGATTTCCTTATAATTATCGGGTAGAAATGAGGTGTTACATCGAGCACTTCAGCAATCCCAAGAGTCAGTCGAAGGGCTCTCTTCGGCAGAACAAAGGTCCCCGATATGACTCCTCACCATCCCGCTCACCAGTTCGAAGTGACAAAGACGAACCTCGCGGTCCACTTTCTTGCAAGTTCACGAGGGCCCTACTCTCCACCCGGGTGGAGAAACCACCACCTCTAAACACATATGATGGAACCACATGCTCTAACGACCACATCGAGGAGAAGCTCAAATATCGTAATGTTAGGGGGCCATTAAGTGTAGGTTGTTCCCCCATCACCCTCAAGAAAGGCGCTATGGCTTGGTATAATAGCCTCACCCAGAATCTATCACCTCGTAGAGAGGCCTCAGGGAGAAATTCAATAGGAACTTCAGGGCCTTTCACCGACATCCGAAGTTTGAAGCCACCATGGAAGCGATCATACATGGGAATGATGAACCTCTTCGGGAATATCTTGACTGTTTCAATCACGAGACCATCCAAGTCCCCACAACCGACCAAATGAAGAGATATTTGCTCGAGCGAAGGTTACACTCTGACAGCGACTTCAGGAAAGTTGTTGGCATCGAAACCCCTCATTCACTAGACGAACTCCTCCACAAGGCCCGGGATTACATCTAATACGAGGAGAAGGAGACCGCCAACAAAGCCCACAACCCAAGGAACCAAGAGGTCCACCAAAGTTCAAAGTATGTAGACCCCACGAACGCACGGCGAGGCGGGAAAAAATAAGAGAAGACAAGCCTCTCAACTCTCGTGAGTACAAAGGGCCAGCGGGACAGTTCATCGAGTACACCATGTTGATCGCTTCCCGCGAATGTATCTTTGCTGAGTGTGCCAATGCTAAATTCAAGGACGATGGAGTCTGACGACCCAAACCCATGAACCTTAAGCCTGGGTTCGACAAGACCAAGTATTTCCAGTACTACTAGAGCCACGATCACGTCACTGAAGATTGTGTCCACCGAAAACACGCAATCGAGACCTTCATCAGGGCAGGACAACTTGGTCAGTACAAAAGGGGAGATGATCCGTGTGACACCCCAAAATAATTCAACAATTAAATAAAATTATGATTTTTAATTATTAAATTAATTGAGAACATAATTTATTAATACATTGAATTATTAAGATTAATGATGGAATTAATTGAGGTGTGAGAAGTAATATTTATTTTATTTATGTTATAAGGAATAAAAAGGAATAAAATAAGGAAAGAAGGAAAATAGAGTCATTTTTGGAGAAAACAAGATACGTGAAGTGAGAAGAGGAGAAAAGAAGGAAGAAAACCTAGAAGTGTCAGAAGTCGAAGAACCCACAAGGTAAGGGGTGATTTCGATTGATTATCTCGTATTATAGGTTTTGATTTTGATACTATAGATCATAGCATGTTAGGAAACCTTAGTTTGGGAATTTCTAGGTTTCCATGGATGTTTACCTAATTGTGTCAGATGATGTCAGATTGAGTCAGATTATGGATTGAAAACAATTAGGGTGTCAGTAGATGAAAAGAAATTATGAAAATATGTTGTTTGATGTGATAATGATGCAAATTGGATATGTTTTGGTGTTTTCCATGTTGGGATTCGTATGGGTAAGTTTGTGTTTGATTGAGAATGAAGGAATGCTATCAAAAGTGCAGGAAATGGCCCTGCTACACGTGGGAACCGGTTCCCAGTGGGGAGGAACCGGGTTCCACATTGAAAAACGGTGAAAACTCGAAAGTGCACTGAACCGGTTCCTCGTATGGGTAGGAACCAGTTCCCATACATTTTCCGTAAGCGTGTTTTGAACTCAGAGAACCGGTTCTCGTATATGTAGGAACCGGTTCGCTTTATTTTTTTGAAAATGTCAAACTTTGAAATTCATAAATTTCAAACCGTAAGTCCGCTTTGAGCGCCGCTTGACGTTATTTCAAATTTAAAGCTCTATTTTATGAAATGAAAATATTTTCCAAAACTTGAAATTATTTTGAAAACGAGCCAAATTCCGGGATAGGTGACTTTTGACTGATGAGTATGGATGTGTATGTAGTAGAGATCCTGTGTTATGGATATAATGATAGTGTGTGGATGTAAAGCATGTTTATGCGACTGTTTATTTGTATGCATGATTGATTGAAATATCATGTTGAGTGATTGATTCAGTTATGTTAAATTGATGTATTACATAGACTGATTGATGTTGCATGCTAGTGATGTGCGTGCATATGCATTATTTGGTGAAGTTAATTCCCATTGTGCGGAATTTGACTTGGATTGCCGATAACCGATACCCGAGTGAGGATGGGTGGTTAGCTGATTCGTGTCCGAATGGTTATGGACGAATCGATGGTACCGTATCCGTTGATGATGGATCGTGTTGGGTGACTTGGTCACGAGTCGGTACCGCATGCATTCGAGTCTGCATTTGTGTTTGTATGGAATTGTAACATGTTAGGATGTTTTCCAGTGTTGCAATTCTTTTGTTGACTATTGATTTATGCATGATGACTTATATGAATATGGTTGTATGTTGAATTCTGAATTGTGTTAAGTGGGTGAAATGATATGCTTGTAATATATTGTTAAATGAGAAGCTTATAATGTGTTTTTAATTATGAGAAATCTCACCCTTACTTTACAATTTCAGATTAGAAGTTAGCAGCTGAGGAGTTGGTAAGGATGGCTCTAGAGGTCATCTTTTAAGTCCGCGTGTCAGTGTCATGCTCTGATTAGATTGTAACACTGGGGAACGTTTAGTTAAGAGAACTATCATCGTTTAATTGTTTTAGTTGGATTCCTTGAGAACCATGATGGTTTATTAAATTTTGATTTGGTATTTCACTGTAAGACATGGTCTTAAATTGATTGATTTATTTGGATAATGATCCTCGGTAGCATGGCTACTGCTTGAATGAAGTTTTATTTTATCTATTAATTGTGACATCCCTCATTTGCCGTGTTAACTCTGATTAAAGTTGATTTTGATGTTAATTTAATTAATATATTCGGGGTATTTAGATGGGGTGTTACAATCCGCGTCGCGAGGTGAACAAGGTCGAGGAAGAGCCACAACCCTCTAATGAAGCTGGTCCTTTATAGATTTCTATGTGCATCTCACGACCCGAGGATTTCTACATCCCCAACAACGCCGATGACACACCCTTATTTACCCACATCAGATAGGGAAAATTTACCTCCGCCATGGTTATATTTGGCTGGGGATTCAACAATTTCTTTGTTGGTTCAATGAAGAGATAATTCGAAGATCTGATAGATGCAAGGTCAATCCAGACTGTGACCCTTGATAGGTTTTGGGGAAAGTTCGAGCCCATCACCTTCTACCTCGAGGGAATGCATGTGAAGCACCCAACTCTAGCATCCTTTTTCTTGGGAAGGCAAAGATTACCAACTTTGACGTGCGCCATATCCTGGTTGCGGGGGAAGATATGTCGACATCATGTATGCTCATCAGTTCCAAACACTCCATCTTGACAAGATACACCTGTCACCATACGTGGGATCTGACTTACAAGGCTTTAATGGATTGACCACTAAACCATAGAGTTACGTCAAGCTCATCGTTATATTTGAGATACATACTATCGCCAAGAAAGTCAAGGTCTGTTTCCTATTGATCGACTGCTCGTCTCTCTACAACTTCATCCTAGGAAGACCAACCCTGGCCGAGTTGACTGTGTCGGCACGATTCATAGAGACATCAAAGATGCAATAAGATGTTTCAAGGAGGCCTCAAAGGGGAAAAACATGATCGACACAATGCACAAAACTTCCAGCAAGCCATCCTCATCTGCGAAAAAACCTGCTTGGACTAAAGATCGGGAGGTTTTTCCTCATGTCGGCTCCATTGAACTCGACACTCGCTTCACCAAGGACGAGACAAAAGCCCCTATTGGCGAACATGAGCCACTTCTTTCCATGTACCCCATCCCCGACGGGGACTTTGAAGTCATCCTCCTCAAAAAATTATCCAAACAAAGGTGTGAAGATCAGAGCTGGACTCCCCGACCTAGCGAGGAAGCAACTCAAAGCCTGCTTGGGAGAGAATGTTGACTTGTTTACGTGGAGCACTGTTGAGATGTCCGGACTCGACCCCGAGGTGGCTTGCCACCAGTTGACAATAGATTTTGCCGCTAGGGAAGTAGTTCAAAGTAGGTGTAGGTTATCTCCTACGAAGACGGAGGCTGCTGAAAAAGCTTTAAAAGACCTCCTAGAGGAAAATTTTATTTTTGAGGACCGATATTCAACCCGACTCTCCTATGTTGTACTTGTTAAAAAAAAGTAATGGAAAATGGAATATGCGTGTTGATTATACTTATCTCAATAGGGCATTCTCAAAAGATGCATATCTGTTACCTATTATTGATAGATAGGTCGATAATTCGTCTGACTATAAACTCTTGTCACTTATGGATGCATGTCCAGTTACAATTAAATCCCCGTGGCAGAGAGCGACAAACAGTGCACAACTTTCATGACTGAATCAGACAACTATTACTACAATGTAATGCCCATTCGGTCTGAAGAATACAAACGCTACTTATCAACGAATGATGAACAAAGTATTCCATAGGGAGCTAAGTGAGTAGGCTTCCCTATCCTTTTGCTATTTTTCTTCTTATCCGAAGTCAATTTTTAGCAAATGTTCCCGAGAGTCCGCCATGCCACGTATAGAAAACAACAAGTTCGAGTAGTACGACCAGAGTGGTACACACAAGCATTTTAAAAATAAAAGACAAGAAAATTGTGCGAGTAGATACCTAGGAACGCCACAACATCCCCATAAGAACGACATTCGACGAGTGCCTTAGTGTTGATCAGACGAGCCTCGTATGTGGATTCTCCATCATTATCAAGGATATCCTTCCCCTATCACGTCACCCATCTGGAGGGGAAGAAGCTATCGAAGAACTTGCTAAGAACGTCAAAGGCCTCCTTATCCTCATCACCCATACAACTTACGGGGGTGAGATAATGATTCGACCCGTGATTGTAATGCCCTCGACACCAATTTAGAGGAAACTTTGAGAGCTTCCCTATTTCTTTGTCCCTTTCGTCGTTGTAGCACACCTTCCCTTGCTCGTCGACAACAATGGCTAGGTCGAACACTGAATGGACGACCTCTTAAGATACGGGCCGAACAACCTCTTGAATTACTTAAAAGAGACATTGGTATAAAAGAGACATCAACAATGACATAATCCATATACATCTTGAACAACCTCTTGGATTTTTTAAAAGAGACATCGATATGCTTCTTCCGTGAAAACTTCCGTTGGAGATGAAAACACCATAAAAACAAAGGAATCGTGGCCCCGATCCTAAGATATCGGCCCACGATCTCGAATTTCTGGATAAAGACAATCGCGTTCAGGTGAAGCTGGGAATGTGCTAGGCACATGTGATTGAAGATACTAATTTGAAAGTCATTGAAGGGAAGACGAAGCCCCAAATATCTGAAGACGATTTCATACATAGGGAAACGATCCTCCTAGAAGGTCGAGCATATTCTGGCTATATCAGTCGGGCGATAGATTTTCTAGTTCCTTTCAAAACCTCTAGGTCACCGCCATATTTGACGATCGTATACGCTTCCCTTTGGGTAATGGTGAAGAGAGAAGCTATTCCCCCGGGCTCCGGCCCGACCCAAGATAATTTTAGATCAATAATAGTGTCGATCATCTAGAGACCCTCGATTGCTTCATCCTTCTCACCTAAAAAGGAGAGGAAACCAATGAATTTGACAGTCAGATCAAATTCATCCTTCCAATGCAAATCCAATGAAAGGGCGTGCCTACGACCAAACCGTTACCCGACGAAACTAGTCAACAAGCCCCCATTATGCAGGGAACCTCATGAAGGTTTTTCTCTACGAAACAACCGCTAGCCTCTTATTAAAGTTTACTTGCAGGATCAACTATAATAATCCTTGTCAACATAAGGGTTTGAGCAAACTCATGAATCTCGAGAGGAAACCCTTGAATCTCACGAGGAAGCTCACGAATGTCGTGAGGGAACTCATAAATACCATGAGGAAACCCGTGAATATCATAGGGAAAGCCATGAATATCTCGGGGAAACCCATGAATATTGTTGGAAAGACTTGAGTATTGTGGGGAAAAGCTTGAACATCGCGGGGAAGGGCACAAATCTCATGGGTTTCACGGGGAACACCATTTCCAAAACATGAAATTCATTAATTTCGCGGGAAAAAAGCTTTCCCAGGTCGCTAAATTCATCTTAAAACATAACTAAACACAAAGAACAGGGGAAAAATACTCACTTGCTTGAATATTAAATGAAGATCACGTTGGAAGTCATGGCGACAAATGCGACGGAGGACACAACAACGTTGTGAGCAGGCCACAAGAAGAGGAATGAGAGGGAGGTGTAAAGTGAAACTTTGAAAATGAACCCCAAAGGCCTCTACTTATAAGCCCTGCACGGGAATGCAAAATATTGCATCGGATGGTGTGTCAATACCTCGACACACACATCTACCCACGCACCTAGGTCCTCATGACCCTTACGCCTAGGCCATAACGTCACAATAAATGCATAAACATGTGGCTATACAAGCGATCATTGATCTAGGCCTCCCGGCTCTCCGTTTATCGAGCACGCCTTCAGACCCAAAGAGGGTTTTCTTTCTCTTGCAAACATGCACCCTTGGCATTACTATAAGGAGCACAAACATGCTTTCCGAGATCTTTCCTCGATTCCACACAATGATGCATACTTTCACCTATTTTCATGCGTCCTTAGCGACACACGAGTTGATCCAAAAGTCATAAACCCTCTAATTAGGAGCAATAACTTGAGGGAATCTTGTTCTAGACTGGGCCGACACTTAAGTCTATCGTCGGGCAGAGCCCATCCCAACACTATTGCAAGGAAGGCCTAGTTCAATAGACCACATCACTGTAACCATTGAAGAGCATCCTTACACGTGCCCATCAGGATACTTCCTCAACATGCCAGTCGGGGACCCATCCTCGTGCGTGCCCATCAGGGTACTTCCTCAACGTGCCCATACGTCTTAGTCGAGGACCATTTCCCCATGTACCCACCGGGCAACACCTCTGGTGTATGCTCGACGGGGCAATCATCATGCCTCCCGAAAATACTGGGTCCCCTATTCCGAGAATCACGAGGCAATTGAACTAGAAATGAGACCATGGAGTGGCCTCCACTACTCACGTAGGTGTTGGTATTTTCCCTTGTGGACTTGGGAATCCAATCCAATTGGAAACCTTGGTCCAACGCCAGAGACTATAAATACTCTCTTTTACTAGAGGGTCAGATACATAATTTACACTCTATTCTCTCACTCTCTACTTGCATTTGCTATAAATCTTTCTCTGACAACGGAGTGTCATGCACGTACCCCATCTTCTTTTATCACAACAGAAGTCCAACAGAATTGCAAACCACTAGCAATCATATGATCTAAGTACAATCAATAATATATGATAATGTTATATATGGTGTATGGTAAGGGTATATATGATAAGATTACAAGTAATAAATTAGAGTGTTGAACTAACATTTATTGTAGAAATGATAGTGAAAAATAGACTTAAGTGATTTATATATGTAACGAAAAGAAACATAAATTTTATAGTAAAGAGAGTAGTATAATGAAGATGAATCAAAGCGTTAGAACTACAGGAAACTTATAAAAAATATAAATATTTATTAAAAAATTCTAATATTAGCTATTTATATAGAAGTTTAATATTAAATTAAAAATTATGACAAAAGTTAATTCTCATAGTTGACACATCTCAAATAAAAGTGTAGAGAATAATGAGAATCACGTTAAATGATAGAATTTTCTTTAAAAGATTTAGGGTGTGTTTGATGATAAGAAAGTGATGGGAGAGAAATAGGTGAGAAAGATTGTTAGAAGAGAGAATATAAAAGAAATAGAGTTGATTTGATATATTGATGGAAGAATAGAAGAAATAGAGAAGAAAGAAGTATTGATAATTTCTAAAAGTACTAAATTACTCTTCATTTAAAAGTTTGTAATAAAAGTTAATTTTAATTTAACTATATATTTTGATTTTTAATAATTAAATTAAATCACAATAAATCTCAATTATATATTCATTTACATCTTTGATTTTAATTTAAAAAAATTAATTTCATTTAACAACCTCCATGCATGCATTTTATTGAGTGAAACAATACTCAGTGTTGTTAATTAAAAATATACAATAGCAATATATAAATGGAAAAAGGTTAAAAAAATTGGTTTCTATCCACTTTCTTTGCAGATTTGGAAAGAAGAAGAAAAACGTGGAACCCACGTTAGTTTGGTCTCTCTCTTCTATTTAGAGTAATTATTTCTCTTCTACTTCTCTCGTCTCTCTTTCTCTCTTTTACACTTCTTTCAAAACAAACAGACCTTTTATATTGTGTGTCTAGACTAAATCCAAAATTAGAAACTTACATAAACTAGAAGAGATCATTATTATTTCATCTAATTGCTCTTGTTAAAATAAATATAACTATATCTATTATAATAAAAAAAATACATGATAGATTTAGAGGGGACGCAGTAAGCAACACATCTCCATCTTTTAAGATGAGCTGCATCCTTTATTTATTTATTCACCTCAAAGCAAGTAGACATGGGAGTGACCCTACAAACACAGCACCTTCTTCACATAGGGAATACAAATACAAAGGGATGGTCATATACAACCAAACCAAGGAGAGATTCCTGAAAAGTCAAACTAAATGGTCGTTTGAATTTATGCTTTTGAGGCCTGCAACATGCAAAAACACTATTTACCATTTTAATTTTCAATTTTTCTTTTTCATTTGTCTTTTTCTTAAACCACATGAAATGGAACTTTCAAGGTAGGTTTATTTCTTCACACTAGCCTACGGTATTCTAAACTCTTTGTGCAACTTACTTCGCCTCATCTTGTCTTGTCTACTTGTTGTACAATACTCATATCATACACGCAACATCTACATTAATGATATTCGTTTTTCTTATTCATTCGATTGTCGTTTAAGATTTCTGTATACAGATTAAAAATATAATAATATTATTATTGATAAATTAGTTTTATTAATATATTAGAAGTAGTATAAAATATAATAATTATAAAATAATAATTATTTTTACATTGAAAATTAAAAATATTATTTATTTTAAAATAAATTTTAATAATTAAAATGGAAGGAGTGATATTTATCAATAACTTGTGGTTCAATAATCATCAATAATTATGATTTTATTCGTTTGTTTAAACTTTGCTTACAAGAAAAATTCTTCTTTCCTATTGTGTTTTACGATTAAGATGAAACAATTCAAATTTTAAGTCAATATTTAAAATTTAAAATTTATATTTTTCAAACTATTAGATTTTAAATTCAACGCACAAATACCACCAAAGCTCCGAGCTGAGTTTTCTGCGAGACAGAAAGGGGGATCATATTTTCTAGTAGAAGAAGACTTTTCAAACAATTATATTTAACATAAAGTTTACTTATATGTCCTTTTATCCATATATATATATATATATATATATATATATATATATATAGAGAGATCAAATTACACCAATTAGTTACACTAAGTATTACACTTATTTATAACCTTTGATTTATTTAAAATCTAAGGGCTATTAAAAAAGAAGCATGGTAAAATATTTCCTTTTTTCACAAGACCAATCATTCCATATATATATATTTATCTAATCAATGTCATACATTTTACAAAAATAAATTCTCTCACATGGAAAATAAATTCCATATACATTTACAGGTAATGTCAAATTAAGAAAAAAAATAAATAACACGTGAATCTACAATGAAAAAATAATTTTTTTTTAATTAGTACTATTTATATTTAAAATAATATTCACTATTAAAAATTTGGTCAATGATTAGTACTATTTATATTCACTATTAAAAATTTACAATAAATTGATACTATTTGAATATAATATAATTTAAAAATTTACTATAAAATTTATACTATTTAATTTTTTTATATAAAAATGTTATAATTTATAAAAAATAACTAGAAAATATAAAATAAAATAAATTTTATTTTTAATTAGGGAGAAACTATTCCTTATTAAAATTCATAAACCATTATAATCATAACATTATGGCAGTACTATTATGACTCTTGAATATTAATTCAAATAAAATATATTTACAAATACTTACAAAATAGTTGATGAAAAACTTAAAATAAAATTAAAATAAACAATGAGAAATTTAATTTAAATAAAATTAAAGAAAACAATTTTCATTTTGTAAGTATTTTTATAGTAAATTAAATTTTATTATACTATTTTTATACTATTTTTAAATAGTATAAATTTTATAGTAAATTTTTAAATTATATTCTATTCATTTAAATTATATTCTATTCAAATAGTATCAATTTTATTATAAATTTTTAATAGTAAATATAAATAGTACTACTCACTGATCAAATTTTTAATAATGAAGACTGAAGATTGTGCAGAACAGTAAATGTCACACAGACTGAAGATTGACATGTCATAACCAATGTCCTAGTATGATGTTTTGACATCATAAAAGAAGACTGAAGATTGTCACTTATAAAGTTTAAAATATCATAAACAGTGACTACTGAAGACTTCTAAATTGCTGCTGTTGAATTGTATTATTGTTTAAACCCTTGTAATGTTTATTATGCTTCTGTAATACAAAGGTTATGTAAATTAGTTTTAGCCAAAATAAACCAAAGGGGGAGATTGTTAATTCTCTATTTTTAGGATTGGCTTTATGTTTGGTAAAACTAATATAGCAGCAATAAGTTAAATATGATTTATAACTTGTAAGGAGAAAGCAGGTTGAAGTTCTATTTAATGAAGAAACATGTTATGTTGAAGTGTTTCAACATCTGGAACAACATGTCGAAGAAGATGTCATGAGATCGCGCCTGAGCTGAGAAATTGAATTGTATGTTTTTAATGTGTTGAATATTCCTAAGATATTGTATAATCCTATGTGGTGCTATATTGACAGGTCAAGGAGATTTTGTAGGAGAATCTTTTGCAGAATTGTAACAACTTATTTGTTGTTAGTTGGAGCATAAATTATGGAGATATATTAGGTTGATTTTGTTGAAGACCTATTCTTGTGGAGAATATCTTGGAGCAGTTTTTGCTACTATTTTGTTATGATTTGAATATCCAATTACTACACTCAATTACAATCTTTGATTTAATTAAAATCCAATGGCTCTTAAAATAACATCTTAATATAATATTTCCTTTTCTCATATTATCAATTATTCCATATATATATATATATATATATATATATATATATATATATATATATATATATATATATATATATATATATATATATATATCTTTGTATTCAATTCCATATTATCAAGATTTTATTTTTCTCAATGTCATGTATATTTATTATTAGGCACAAAGAACAAATATATCGTTAGTTTATTTTTAGAAGATGTATTACATTTTATTTTCAGTTAGTTTGGTTAAACTTTTATATTATACTTGATGTTATATGGAATTGAAAGTTTCTTTTAGTTATATATATATATATATATATATATATATATATATATATATATATATATATATATATATATATATATATATATATATATATATATATATATATATATATATATATATATATATATATATATATATATATATAAAATTTATTGTGATTAATTATATTCTATTAATTTAAATTAAAGGATAAAATGTACATACAAATTTAAAAGTTATATATAAATTATAGATATAAAATATTTTAAAATTATATGTTGATATAAATTATAAATTATATATAAAAACTAAAAGAAACTTTCAATTCCATATAACATCAATTTTGTAGTAAAATTATATAAGTTTTAACGAAACTAACTAAAAATAAAATGTAATACATCTTCTAAAAAATAAACTAACGTGTGTATATATTTTTGTTGAAATTTTTTTGTACCTAATAATAAATATACATGACATTGATTATTGATGTGAGAGAAAAATAAAATCTTGTTAATATATATATATGAAATTGATTACAAAGATATATATATATATATATGATCTATATAATATATTAATCTCATAATTGATTACAAAGATAAAATCATTATAGATTAATCTCAAACTTTATATGTATGATCTATATAATGGTATATTTCAATCCAACGGTTGATTTTAAAAATTACACCCGAAGAGTTACACCACGACGCCGCTGTAACGCTACCGATTAATAATTTTAATCAATCGTTGATTGAAACATATATCATACTATAAAGTTGAGATTAATCTATAGTGATTTACTATACGATCAAGATATCCAAAATTAACGCCAAAATGGACTTTCATCTAACGTTAATTTTGATGAAGTTCAATGACATAATAAATCATTATAGATTAATCTCAAACTTTATAGGTATGATCTATATGATGGTATGTTTCAATCCAACAGTTGATTTTAAAAACATTAATCCGAAATGACGTTTTTGAGCGAGTGTAACTCATAATGTAACTCTTCGGGTGTAATTTGATCCCTCCCCCCTCTCTCTCTCTATATATATATATATATATATATATATATATATATATATATATATATATATATAATACTCTATCTGATCCCATTTATAAGAAAAATATAACTTTTTAGATACATTGAATAACTAATGTATTTGGACAATATGTTATCTAAATACATTAGTTATTCAATGTATTTAAAAAATTAACTTTTTCAGATAAATAGGACCATAGTAATATGTAATATATTTATTGTTATCACAAAACTAATAATAATAATAATAATAATAATAGAAATGGTGCAGTGTAAAATATTTTAACTGTCCATAAATTGTAAACAACTTTATTATCCACTTTACAATTGCAAAATATTGTGAATGAATTGATTACAAAAATAAGGGTTAATCCCTCTATTTATAGATTTAGGTTAGCTTGCTCCATAAGGCAAAGCCCAAACTTATAAAAGTCTAAAATATTTATTTTAGAACTAAATCAAATCTATTCTATTTTAGATCTGATCGCATCGGATCGTAAGGATCGCCGATGGGCCACAAACCGCAGTTGGAGAAGGATGAGGGTACCGCAAGACATCCATGCCAAAGTGAGAAAGGACAAGAGGAGAATGCAGTAGAGTGAGAGTGAATGAATGAATACCTGACCCTCTCGAATGAAAGATAATTTATAACCCCCAACGTTGGGCCAAGGTCTAGTTAGTGGGTTGATTTCGCGAAGCCCACTAAGGGGCTTCCAGGACTTACGTGAGTATGGAGTCCATCACGTGGCCTTCTCCCTGGTCTACAACTCCGAGATATAAGGGGCAGTTAACCTGTTATTCTCGGAGAGCATAGTGATGGTTAAGTAACCGTTGGCCACGTAGCCCTAATACGTACGTGGGGGAAATCTCCAACGGTCATGGGCAGATGGGCCTCCGGGTCCTCAATGCCATCTGGACTGGGCCTTAAGAACTGTGGGCCAGATGCTGGTCCAGTCAAGAATAAGATCTAAATCAAAATTAAATCTAAATTTAAAACTAAAACAAATCAAATCTTTGTGCAGCATACACAAGCTCTTCGATTGTGATGGTTTCCATCGAGCAACCTACTTCGACAACTATACCCCTTCGACGCACACATAGTTTCGACTTTCGACACTAAGAATTACAATTTAACAATAACAACTATGTATAACGCTAAATCATATTGTAAATTTTAAAATATTTTGATTTGATATTTATGTAATATTTTTGTATACTAATGTACTATTATTAAACTTTAATAATAATAATAATTGTAAGTTCCAAATTATATGGATTGACTAAATTTTAATAAAACAAATAATAGCAACAACAATGTTTTGTACAGTAGGATTTTCATCTTATAATCCTATCTAGAATGCCTTAGCATGCTGTGTTGAAGAAGTTCAACATCTGGAACAACATGTCATATGCGATGTCGAGACATCAGATATCAGGACATCACGCTATAGAAACCGTTGTTGTTACGCCTGCTTTTAATTAGTGTAGAATATTCTGGGAATGTTATGCATCTTATGTAGCGTGATTTTAAAGGCATATGTGGAGATCCAAGAGCTAAGGAGAAAGATCAGCAAGGACCTTGATTGTAACATAAGTTATTTGCGGTTTTATTCTGCAAAAGTTTGTTTCTGCAGAAGTTTGTTACAACTTATGCTATTATTTTGAAGGTCCAAATCCAGTTGGGTAATAGGTTATAAATAAGCAGTTGTAACCTAGTTTTAGTAAGCTAGCCGATTTTAGAAAGATGTAATCTTTAGGGTTAGCCATGTAAGTGAACCACCTGGATTGTGGGATGGTCACTGATTTTTACCTCCTCAGAGGCAAGAGGATTATTTTACTCACCAAGTTGTGAAGCATCGAGTGTAGTTGTTTCCTGGATGAAGCTGTGAAGTAATTCCAAGGTTTTGGTCACTTAAGGACTGTTTAGATTGTGTTTGAATTGTGATATCTTCAAACTGCTTTAGTTGTGTTTGGAGTGAGGTATCTCCAAGATGATTGTGTTAGGAGCCAAGCAACATGTGGTTGATGGTGTGATAGAGTGATGACATCATTGAGGTGATTGAAGTGAGCAGAGGTTCTCATATCCAAGTGTGGTATCTTAGATAGAAGGGTCATTGGGTAGTCTAATTAACTGGGCAGTGTAAACAGGGTGGTTTCCCTTCGAATTAATATTGTTGATAGTGAACTTCATTCCTGGCCATGTATGCCCCCAAATGTAGGTCGGTTAGAACCGAACTGGGTTAACAATTCCTTGTGTTCTTTTGTTTCTTGCTTTTAATTGTATGTTCTACCTTGTCTGTTTGTAATGTCGGATTAGATGTCACGACATCCTAAGTCTGTCCCTCACCAGAATTTCAATTGGTATCAGAGCAGGCATCCTGTCTATTTTTGGATGAGATCCATGGGGGATACTTTCTGGTTGTGCACAAGGTAGAAGATTGTTTGAACAAGGAGAGTTCATATTGTACGATCCCTAGAAGTGGATGATGGACCTATTTGTGGAAAACTAGACCAACCTGACCAGAACATGTACCTTCTTGAAGAAAGAAGATAATGATGCTAGAACAAGAAAGTTAAATTCAAAGACTTTATACGGGAGTGAGGATTTTGGATTGTATTGTTCAGCCTATAATCAGCACAGAAAATTGTCAACACCTTCATGCGAGAGTGAAGCTATTGATAAGGTAACTTCTATGCTTATGTGTTTCCATATTGGTCAAGATATTGGATAGGTCTAGTATGTTGCTTGGCGAAGAAGCAAGCGTTTTGCAGGGTTGATTTATTTTCAATCCTTGAATTTCATGCTTACAAGTAAAATATGGAGTAAGCATTGTGTACATTCTGTTGAGGTATGGCTATATTCAACTGCATAGCCTCTGATGAAACCCCTATAGTGAAAGAAGGATCCTAGGGTTATTTTATCAATAGAATATTTTGGCAGATTACTACAACTATATTAAAAGTGTCAAAGATAATTAAGATATCTCTCAAGTCCACTCATAAAGGCATTAATTATTAAAGTTGATGGGGATCAATTGATCAATGATACTCATATTCATCTCAAGAGTGTTTACCTTGAAGACCTTCAAGGTTGATGTGTTCTAGAAGATGGAACAAATGTTCTATCGATGTTAGAACATTAGTACTGTATGCGCTACTAATAAGAACAAATGTTCTGGTGCTAAACTAATGTAGTGTGAGTACATATGTTTGGAACCTACTCCTGATCTGGAAGAGGAGACATCTGCTTATCAGTTGATCAGGACACAATCAACAAGTTTTTATACTCCAGATGCAGGTTTATTTCTGACCTAAGCTTATGAGAGTATTAAAGTAAAGCTCAATGCATGGAAGAAGACTCATAAAATTAATACACTTTAGTTCCTTTATGCATAATCAAAGTGAGCTTATATCTGATATTTTCTTCAGATCAAAGGAAGCAGATATATGGTGTTAGTGTTTTTAGGTTGGCATTAATTTTTGTAAAACTAGGCTTTAGCAATGTCATGATAGATGTCATGACATTCAGAGATTGAAGATAAATCCTATATGCTAAGGATGTTAAATGGACAGCTCAGAACTGGAAGCTAAAGCTGTGTTGGAAATTCTGCAGAAAATAGTCTGATGTCATAACAGATGTTATGACATCCAAAGGTGACATTCTCTTATGCGTAACTGCTTGTTCCTAGATTTTTCAGAAGTTTGTTGAGTGCTAAATATTGTTTTTCCGTTATTAGAAAGCATGCTCACGTGGTTGCTAGGTTAATCTTAATTAAACCTAAATTGGTTGTTGAAAAGACCATGTTTTTAGGATTAAATTATGAACCCTAGCTATCTTTATGGAAGCCCAAACTGAAGTTTCGGATCGCTTTATAAAAGGAATTCAACCTTACAACCGTGTCGCCTTTGAATGTATTGAAGAGATAGCATTGTGGTTTGTATCGTTAGGATTTGTAACATTGATATTGGTAATTTAGTTTCTCTCATGAGCCAAGCAACTATCAATTGATAAGTGCATTGGACTAGGATTTGCTGTAAGGGTAGTTTATCACCAAAGCTTTAAAGCACGAGTGTTTGTCTCTTTGATTAAAGCTTTGAAGCAAGATCAAGATATTTTATTGAAGTGTGTCTTCACAATTCAATTAGTCAATAGGTTGATATCACCGTGATTGAGGGGAGTGAGTGGTACTCGATCTAAGTAGACTTAGGTCAAGTTGCATTGGTAGGTTTTAAGTGAAGGAGATAAACCGGTGGTTTATTCCCGAATTAATTTTACTAATAGTGAATTTCCTCCTCGCTTGGTAGCCCCGATGTAGGTTTGTTGAACCGAACCGGGTAAACAATTTATTGTGTTCTTTATCGCTTTCTTTATCTGAGTTGTTAACATAGTGTCGATATCGTGTCATAACATTCTCTCGTGACATCACGATCGCGCCGTAAATTTCAATTGGCATCGAGCAGCACCCGCTTGTTATTTCCGGTGAGATCTAGGATAATAGTTTCGCGTGAATGGATAAAGAAGGAGGATTTGAGGAAGACCGCCATTCGATGGGTCTAATTATGATTACGGAAGCCTCGTATGGTTGCCTTCTTAAGATCATGGACATTAAAGCTTGAGAGTCAGAAGGATGGAAACATCCCACCAAGCTTGAGAAAGATGGGACTACCGCCTTGAAACCCGAGGAGGAATGGAGCAAAGAGGAAGAAGAGCTAGCTCTAGGGAACTCTAAAGCATTGAATTCTCTGCTCAATGGTATCGACAAGAACATCTTCGACCGTCCATCAATGTGAGCCGCCAAGGATGTTTGGGACACTCTCAAACTACTCATGAGGGACATCCAAGGTGAAGATGTCAAGACTTCAGATGCTCACTACCAAATTTGAGAATTTGAAGATGAAGGAAGATGAGACTATTCATGAATTTCACATGAATATTTTGGAAATTGCCAATGCCTCGTGAGCACTTGGTGAAAAGATGTCAAGAGAAGTCGGGAGAAAGATTCTCGATCCTTGCCTAAGAGATTTGCAATGAAAGTCACCGCAATGAGGAGGCTCAAGACATCAGACTGAAGGTTGAAGAACTTATTGATCCCTTATGACTTTTGAGATGGAATCATGAAAATGTTGACAAGAAAAACAAGAGCATAACACTTGTATCCAACATCAAGAGGGATGCAAGGTGGAAGATGAAGAGAAGATATCCAAGCTATAGCCATGCTTGGAAGACATTCAACAAACCGATCGTGAGGGTCGATCCAAAGTCAAGGTCAAATGTCAAGGATATTCCATCTCGACATTAGCGCATCTTATGACTCAAAGAAGATCCAAGTCGAGGAAAAGGAAGTCAAGGCAGAGAATCCAATGTCATGGATGTGAAGGATTTGGACATATTAAAGTCGAATGTCCCATCTTTCTTAAGAAACAAAAGAGAGGAATGAATGTTACTTGGTCCGATGGTGAATCAAGTAGTGATATCAAGAGGAATCACCAAACTTGTCACCGATCTTCCGAAAGTGGCAACCCGATAATGACTCTAGTGATGAGGAAGTGTCCTTTGAAGAACTTTGATACTTACAAGAAATTGTGTATCAAGTGGTGAAGTATGTCACAAATGAAAACAGAAAAGTCGATTGAGAAGTTGAGGCGTAAAATGTGAAGTCGAAGTCGAGAAGAAGGAAAATACAATCACTATAAGTCATCTCAACAAAGGAGATTATAGTGTTGAATTCCAAGCTTGATCATATGACTAAGTCTGTCAAGATGTTGACAAATGGAACTGATAAGCTGGAAGAAATTCTTCAGCTTGGACAAAATGCTGGAAATAAGCATGGTCTAGGATATGTGGCTGAAAAGCAACCTGTTGGTGACATTAAAAAGAAGAGACATAGGAAAACAATGTCAAAGCAGGTGTCACAACCCAAAACAGGAAATGTGTCTGGCTCAGGGCATGTGACTGCAAAGAGATTTGCAAATAACCAGGAATGGAACAAACCTGGGAAGTCAATGACAAAGAAGATGTCATACCACAAGTTAGGGAATAGGTCACCTCGTATATGGAGACTAAGAAGTTTGTCTTAACAAAAGGAAGAATGACCTAATAGACCAATGTCAAAACAGATGTCACAACATCGAGCAACATCAAAATCATAGAAACATAAACAAACAGCTTCAAAGATGGAGATGTCATTATTGTGAAGGTTTGGTCACATAAAATCCTTCCGCTACACTTCATGGATATCCTAATCAAGGGTCTTATGTGAGCCTAAACCAACAGGTATCATACCTCAACAGGAAGAAGAAGACCTGTTCGTAGCTAACACTTCTTAGTGTGTCTACCAAGAAAGATTGGTACTTTGATAAGGTGTTCCAAGCACATGACCGGAGACAGAATCTTCTCAATGATGTTAAGCATCATTATACCAGCTTTGTTACTTTTGGAGATGGAGCTAAAGGAGAAATCAAAGGTGTTGGAAACTCAAATCAATGGAGTTCCAAACCTAAATGGAGTACGCTAGTAAAAGGTCCGAATGCAAATCTCATTAGCATAAGTCAGCTATGTGATATGGGATTCACAACAACTTCACTAAGGTTGAATGTCTTGTAATCAACGATGAACAGTAGTGATTATGAGAGGAGTCGATCAAAGGACAATCACATATGGAAACTGAGAACACCACTGCTTTCTCGTGTTCTACAACAAAGATGAAGAGGAAGTAAAGTTGTGGCAGCAAGAATATGGTCATCCACACCTCGAGGAATGCAAAGGATTAGTTCCATAGAGGGAGTTTAAGGGTACCAAGATCTCATAGTCAAAGGGAGGATCCGTGGTAAGCATAAGACCGACAGAAATAAATGTCACACTCATTGTCTAGACATCCGAGTACTCCTAAAGTAATCAAGCAAAGTACTAGGATCCGCATGAAAGGATAACCAAGTATCTTCGTCAAAGGATACAGGAGAGGAGTCTGGATGAAACTCTTTGTCAAAGGAGAAAATATCATGGTAACTCACATTATGTTAATGAAATAATATTTGGAGAAATGACAAACACAATGGTGAGACAAGATGGCAACCAAATGCAAGCTGAATCTGAGAGCAAGTCTGCAAGGAATTGTGTCAAGAAATTTGAATGAAGAATGGCTGCCATAATATGACTCTTGCTCCTACACATTTGAGGGTGACCAAGGAAACAAGGTTTGATCAAAGCTGTAAAGGTTTCGATGGATGTTTCTTATTAAGAAAAGCTTGCTTCTTGGATCAGCAAGAAGCAAAATGTGTGTTCCTACAATGTTGAGAATGAATACGTAGCGGTAAAATTGTTCTCGGATGATCCGATGAAGTGATGTCGATCGACCACAATGTCATACAAGATGTCATGACAGTGACATTGTTACTAAAGCTCTTGAGGCTAGTCATTTGAAATGTCAAGGGCAAGTTGATACTTGTCAATATGTGGAGTTGTAGCAATTAATCGAGCCTACAACAAGGGATGAAAGGGAGTGTTTATTTCAACTTTGTTTTAGAGGGTTATTTAGGTATTTCCTTCCTTATTTTAAAAAGTCCAAGAATAGGAAGAGACATCCCCATAATAGTTTCTTCTTTGAAAGTAGTACCATCCTTTCTTCTCTCAAAAGAAACTTTGAAACCCTTTGCTATTTTCGCTTTCATCCTCTCAACTACCATCGAAAAATGTCTTCATCATCCTCATCTTCTCAAGAATCGTGATCTCCATCTCTCCCATGGTGAAGTCGAATAAATAATGAAGCCATGCAAGCCAAGACCGAGGGTTACACCATTGCGTGCAATAGCTACTGACCCAGAAAAGGTCAAGAAATTGCGCACAAGGAATGCAAGAAGAACTCAAGCATCTCCCATGGGTAAGACTTCTGTACCATCCTCTTCTGTTCCCTCAGAAATGGTAAACACAGAGGAGTCTAGGGCTGTGCATATAGCCATTGCTAGATTGGTAACCAGGATCCTCAATGAAGACCAACTGCTCTCGGGTTTCAATTCCCTAAACTGCCACCTGCTAGCCCTAGTTTAGCAGTTGATCCGGATGTCACTGAGAATGTAAGGACATCTGGTGATCATGATACTTCCCCTATCAAGAATAATGAAGACCTTTCTGTTAAAGAGTCTGAAGCAGGTGTTGATGATGCTTGTAATAAAATCTCTGCTGATAAGGAAGATGAGATCTCTGACAGTATTCTTGAGGAGTCCCCAGCAAAATGTTGCTCTGATAAAGCCTCTGCTGACTATATTTCTGATAGTATTCTTGAAGAATCACCAGCAAAGTGTGCCTCTGGTAAAGTCCCTGATGACTACATTTCGACAAGATCTTGAAGAGTCACCAGTTCAAGAATCTAATCATTTAACTGAACCTCCAATCATTGATTTAGATGAGATGTTCTCAGACAATGATCTTATTGCCAATGTCAATCCAAGCATTGCAAAAAGAATGATGAAAAGGAAGGAAAACAGCAGCCCCACAGAGCCTCACAAAGAAAAGGGTGGAAGATGTGCATAAGACCGAAAAGTATCCCAAGGCTGGAACCTCTACAGAGAAATGTAGAGTAAAAACTGTTGGCGGTGACTCTAGACCAAAGAGAACACCTATTGTGAAAAAGAGGAAGGAACCTGAACCTGTGGAGTCTGATCATGAGTCTGAGTTTCATGTTGAGGAGAATGTCACTGACATACATTCAAGAAAGAAGCCAACTCTTGGAAAACTTCCCAAGGTGCCTGAAGTGGCAATTGATAACATCTCATTCCATCATCCTCAAAGTGATGGAAGATGGAAGTATGTTTGTTTAAAGAGGGTTGCACTAGAAAGAGAGTTGAACAAGAGTGCTTTAGAGTGCAAGGAGATTGTTGACCTGATTAAGGAGGCAGGACTGATGAAAACAGTGGAGAAGCTCTCAAACTGTTATGAAGTTTTGGTGAGAGAGTTTATTGTCAATCTCTCAAATGACTGTGGGGATAGGAATTCTGATGACTACCAGACTGTGTATGTGAGAGGGAGGAAAGTCAGGTTTTCTCCAAATGTGATCAACAGATTCCTGGGTAGATCTGATAATACTCAGCCAGAGCTGGAGGAAACTGACAACAAGATTTGTCAAACCATCACTGCCAATCAAGTAAGACAATGGCCTCTAAAGGGAAAACTCTCAAAGAAGAAAGTTGAGTGTCAAATTTGCCATACCGCATAAGATTGGTGCTAAACTGGTCCCAACCAATCACAAATCCACCATTTCAATGGATTGGGAAGATTCATATGCAGTAGGTACTGGCTGCATTTGACTATGGATCATACATTTTGATCGCACCCTCAAGCATGCCGACAAACTATGCTTTCAAAGGACCAATAGCCTTCCTCCCTCGCTGGTGGAATTATAATCGATCAAGATCCGTACATTCTTGGTGACAGATTCACCTGCAAGAGAGCCCCGCTCTTGATTCCACTACAAACTGTTCCAAGGGAAGCATGTCCCAGACATTGTCATGACATCTCCGAGACATCAATCACAAAGAAAATTCTCAAGGCAAATGTCATTGCTGTACTAAGAGCAACTTGCAAGGAGCTTGAAGCATGAAAGCAAAGTCTGGAAGAGCTAATCTCTCAACTAGAGCAGGACACAAAGGTTGAGGATGAAGGGAAAGCTGATAGTGATGCTGTTGGTGATGCTGAAGATGATGATATTCGTATGGTGTGAAGAATGTTCTCAAGATGTTTTCCACAAAGTTTTGAGAAGAAAGCACTTGAGTTGTTGCTCCTTGCCCCTCGTCATTGCTCACAATTGTTTCGCTTTTCTTGTTCTTGTATTTTCCCAATTTTGTTTGAATGTTTATAATCCTTTATTGACAGATTTGTAATGCCCTGACAGAAATGTACCCCTGAAACAATGCTGGTACTTAATTATATGTTGATTGTTTGGGGCAATTATATTGTTTCCTTTGGCCCTTTATGGCTAAAAAAGGGGAGAAGAATCACTGTGTGTGACAGTGGCTGGGAATTTTGGGAACTTGTAAGGCCTGTTTTTAAATTTTGTATGTGGGCAATTGTGGGAATTGTGGGATTTTTGTATGGGTAGAATTTATCTTATCTCTAGGTTCTAGTTTATTTAAACTTAGAACTAGTTTGTCTTCTGCTGCATATGTACTCTGATAGGTTAAGTAGTTTTAGCCAAAATGTGCCAAAGGGGAGTTTGTTAGTGTTTTAGGTTGGCATTAATTTTGGTAAAACTAGGCTTTAGCAATGTCATGATAGATGTCATGACATTCAGAGATCAAGATAAATCCTATCTCGCTAAGGATGTTAAATGGACAGCTCGTAATCGAAGCTAAAGTCAGTTGGAAATTTCAGAATACCGATGTCATAATGTATGTTATGACATCCAAAGCAGACATTCTGCTCGCAGAACTGCTTGTTCCCGAGATTTTCAGAAGTTTGTTGAGCTGCTAAATATTGTTTTTCCGTTATTAGAAAGCATGCTCACGTGGCTGCTAGGTTAATCTTAATTAAACCTAAATCGTTGTTGAAAAGACCATGTTTTTAGGATTAAATTAAGTGAACCTAGCTATCTTTATGGAAGCCCAAAACCAAGTTTCAGGATCGCTTCTATAAAAGGAATTCAACCCTTACAACTGTGCTGCGCCCTTTAAATGTATTGAAGAGATAGCAGCTTGTGTTTGTGTACTGTTAGGATTTGTAACAGTTGATATTGTGTAATTCTAGTTTCTCTTGTGAGCCAAGCAACTATCAATTGATAAGTGCATTGGACTAGGATTTGCTGTAAGGGTAGTTTATCACTCAAAGCTTTAAAGCACGAGTGTTTGTCTCTTGATTAAAGCTTTGAAGCAAGATCAAGATATTTTATTGAAGTGTGTCTTCACAATTCAATTAGTCAATAGGTTGATATCAACTGCTGTGATTGAGGGGAGTGAGGGTACTGCATCTAAGTAGACTTAGGTTGAAGTTGCATTGGGTAGGTTTTAAGTGAAGGAGATAAACCGGTGGTTTATTCCCGAATTAATTCTACTAATAGTGAATTTCCTCCTGGCTTGGTAGCCCTGATGTAGGTTTGTTGAACCGAACGGTAAACAATTTATTGTGTTCTTTATCGCTCAGATTTATCGTGTGAGTTGTTAACATAGTGTCGACATCGTGTCATAACATTCTCTGTGACATCACGATCGCTGCTGTGAATTTCATATGGAGAGTTATTCATGACCATAGAATAGTTTGGAGCTGAATACTGTGTCTCAACCACAGTAAAACATGGTCTTGAATGTTGACTGCCCTAAATACTGTCCAAGAAGGGTATTGTCAAGATGAATCAAGGAAGGAAGATTATCTTAAAAGAATCCGTGATACTTTTGTGTTATGCCATGATTAAGTCTGTTCCAGAAACCTAGTTGATGGAATCTCCTCTATAGGTACAAACTATGGCACCCATCATCTCAAAATCAGAAGTGAAAATCTGAAGAAAATCTTATTGAGAGGTGGATCATATTATTCCTTGATCATGTAATTTATTTGGATGTAAAGCTGACGTTCATTGTGCTATTTTGTTAACCCCCCAAGTGTTATGGATAAGGTATTATAATTGTTAACCAAGAACCATAATGGATGATGTCATATCAGATATCAGAACATAATCTAAATGTCTTCAATTTTGAATATGTATGTTATTGCCTGAAAGTAGAAGTGTGTGAAGATGTAATCAGTCAGAATAATCTAGTGTGAGTAGTTAATTCTAACTGACTAACTGATAGGTACTTTGACGGGAGACTAAGTACTTATTAGATGTGCAACCTGAATACAAAATTCATATACTCTGTTGGGAACTGAGAATCTGTTTGAAGAATTCATGGCCTACTGTGAACTAAATATCAATATTAAAGTTCACTGTTATCTTCACAAGCTAAGGATGTGTGGAAATGTTTTCTGGAAATTATTTGAAGAATTGATTCAATCCAAGGAGAAACATATAGATGATATTAAATATCTTGATGGGAGATGGATATTAACAATAACTGAGTGGAAATCTGAATCAAGAAGAGAAGAAGTATGTGATGTATAGAAGAGAATGTTCTACATAAAGATATAACATCACAACTATTGAAGACACCAGAGAGATAAGGTTCTAACTTATCTATTGAAGAAAAATTTGTGGTTATACACATAAGGTTTACAAGTTACAGAGTGTGGCAATCTGAATCTTGTGTAGCAAGCAAACTAAGGATTCCTAATTTGGAAACTGTGGAAAATTCCAAATAAAGAATTCTTCAAGGACAAACATCAAAGATGTCCTTAATTTGTATATCTCAGGGGGAGTAAAGGGTATGGAGATCAGCAAAGACAATGTAATTCTACTTCTAATCATATAGACAGTCTTTCAAAGACTAATATTTTCAAGCTAGAAGAACAATGTCAAAGAAGAAGTCAGAACATAACTCAAAACATGTTTTATCCTTGAAGACCAGCAGGGATAGTTCTTAAAATTCTCATCCAAAACATGTATTGATGGTGTGTATCACTTGTTCTGACTTAGTGCATATTTCAACCAATGCACAAACTCACCTGAAGCAGTTCATATTGAAATAACATTTCTTGATCAAGACTATTGTTACAATCTAGGTATGTTGTTTTAAATTGCTCAGGTATTAAGAGTTTTTTATTTTATTTTAAATTTCTTTTGTGTCCTTGTTTGTGTCTCTCTTATCCTTCGCTCGGATATGAGTAAAATTAGTGTCTAGGTAGGCTATTTTTGTCAACTTGTGACAAACATAGGGAAAATGGTAGTGTTCAGACATTGTTAAGTCTAAGGTCTTTTCTTTGCAGTTGTTTTTGCAAAGATGCTAAGTCAGTTTGTTTTCTACCTTGAGTCTTGTTTTGAATGTTGAACACAAATTGTGTCTTATTGTTGTAGGTTTTTTTTCCGCGAACAAGTATTTTTAATTATCGATTCCACAGGGATTGGTGTATATTGTAGTCTTTCAATAGAAAAGTGTATTTTAAGATGAAAGTAACCAAAGGGTTTGTTTCCTAATCTACTAGTAACATGAATTTCCAAACAAGTAACTAAATTAGTCTTTTAAAAAGAGAGTTATGGTTTGGATTCAAGAGAGTTGGAGATTGTTTTCAAATTATGGAAGCATGTCAAGATTAGTTTCATTGACCTAATTTCATATGCATTCTATTAATCAAGTGATGAACATAGTAGATGATTTCTATAAATACATATCCTCTCAATCTTGTAGATTTCCCACCAAGATTGTGAATGTTATCATGTTAATCTTTGTATGATCCCTCACTACAACTATTGACATGATAATCATTAAGTTCAATATTTGTAAACACTAACACACAAATCTATCCCTAGCATTTGTTCATTAGTGGATGAATATCCTAGGTCTACTTTGAAGTATTCTTTTCCAAGCAAGACTCAAAGCATAAAAATGAAGAACAAAGATATTCAACTATATTAATCATCAACCATGTTCATACACAAATGGATTAAGAGAAATACATACTAGTTAGATCAACTACCTCTAATCTTGACACAAAAAGAACTTAGCCACTCATTTCCATGGTTGCTTTGCTCTCAAGATTGTTGGTAGAGATGATGAACATGAAGAATCAAGATGAAAAACTATGGTTTTTCTTACAAATTCAATGCCCTAATTTTTACAAATGAAAGATGATTATCATGAAGTGAAGCTCCCTTGCCTAAACACACCAAAAGTCAGCTGAAATGATGAAGTTGGTGGCCCAAAAAGGTGAAAGCATGGGTCTGTCCTTTTTCTGTTTTTCGCAGACCGCACTAAGCCGGCTATACGCGCACATGCGCAAATCGCTGAGCGCAACCTGAAGCATGCTCCTTCATCCAAAAATATCTTCAAAAAGAATCATCCCAAAAGCTCTTCAAGTGTCCTTGAATCCAAGCTTGGGAGAATTAATCAATAAAAACCTACAATTAGAAGTAAACTAAGTTAAATAATATATTATAAACAAAAACTAAATAAAAACATAATTAAACCAAAATACTAGAATAAATACTACTAATTAATTAAAAAGGCATTGTTAAGGACCACAAAATCATGTACAAAATAACTACAATTTGGTCCTTAACAACTCTCCCCAACTCACTTCTTTGTTTGTCCCAAAAAAAAATCAATAATCTCACAAAGCAAGAAGAAACAAAATGTAAGCATGCAACTCACACAAGAATGATGGTTCAAACTCGACATACCCGGCAAAAGCACACATCGATCGCTTCTTCGAAACACAACATGGATATGAATTAAGTTCTAAACACAATATATCAACACATGCAACAAAATAAAAGATATGTTCACACTTGAATCACCTAATCATTTCTTCAAAATTCATGAAGAACAAAATGCATATTTACAAAGGACTAAACACTCTCACTAATAGTCATGCACATCCAGAATAATTCATGCATTCGTCGAAACAAGTTAAATGACAAAATGGAAACAAAGATCACTAAGGACTTTCAAGGTTGTAACTTGGCTTAGGTTAGAAACAAGGGATATTTAAGTACAAGCCGTTGAAACGAATTGGGTTAAAGAATATGAAGAGCATTTCACAACTAATTCCCACTTCCTTCTTATTATTCACAACCTCTTTTCTATTTCACACAATGATCCTCTTTTTTTCTTTTCTTTTCATATACAAATTTTTCTTCTTTTGTATTTTTCTTTTCTCTATTCTTTTTCTTTCTATAGGATCATTGTGCCATCAATTCTATGTTCTTTTTGATCCACCTCCCCAACTTCATTTATATCAATCCTTTTTTATTCAAGAACATGCTCTTCAAGAGTTAATCAACAAAAATGGTTGGTATTCACAAACAAGAAAAATTTATAGAATGAATTATCATTGAATGTTCAAAGATTATCAACAACTATTAAGTGACCTACTTAAAAATTAGTTTATTTGATAAATTCATCCTACAAATACTATTTAAGCTCAAAAGAGTTCACAAGGATTCACTCACTCACGGTTAGTTGAAGCCCTTTTGGAATTGATGGTTTTTCTCATAATGCACAAAAAATTGCCTTGATCATCTCTAAGTTTCTAAATTATCACAAACAAATAAAGATTAAGCATGAATCACACGAGTTAACAAAACTATTAGACACTCTATATTTGGTAAAAAGTGGAAGCTTCTCACCTATGTGGTTTAAGTCCTAATGATTCGAATGTGAACACAAATTTTTTTTGTACATGCCAAGATATTTTGCATAAAGCACAAATTTCATAGACATGTTATTATTCTACAAAACGATTAAATATGTACCTTATTTGTGGATTGAGTCGAGAATTTTATCATCACCATCACTTTGGTGAAACACACTTACTTGCTTTGGAGTACCGTTGAAAAATCGGACAAACCAAAAGAAGTACAATTCAAAATAAATAACCTATAATCTAAAAATAAAAATAAAAGAGAACAAAATAAAATAAAACAAACTAAAACAAAATAAAAATAAAATAAAAGACACCCCAAAATGGTGTTTAAAACTAAAAACTACTTAGGCTCCATGCCTACAAAATATCAATTGGAATTACAAGCCTATCCTAAAAATGGATGGCAACCAACAAAATCCAAAAGTTTAAAACTAAAAGGAAAAATAAAAACTAAAAACTAGAAAGTGCTGAAAGTAATATAAACACAAGAAAAGATAAAAGATCATCATCAATCTGAGGGCTCGAGGATAGAGTCTCCAGGAGTCTCAGAACCAGAATCCGAACTGCCCTCTCCATCATCCTCACTCTGATCATCACCATCAACATCGCCCACCTCCTCCTCTACATTGGCCCGACCCCGGGCCAACCAGCATAAACACTAAGCCGCTCGCTCGTGCGAGTGAAGTGGTTCACCCCCGGCTCTCTGATCTGCAAAGCAAGGTGCTCCATGCTCTCGTGCATATACATAAATGCTCTCTAATGAGCAAGATGCATTTGTCGGTTCCATTCTTCAGAGAGACTGGCCTGAGGAAGTGCAGCAGCTATGGGAACAGCCTGGGCAGCAGAGTTATCATCCAGGGCCCTACAATATCGATCATGTAACACCCCATCTAAATACCCCGAATAATATTAATTAAATTAATATCTAAGTCATCTTTAATCAGAGTTAACACGGTATAATAAGGGATGTCACAATTAATAATTAAAATAACCTTCATTCAAACAGTAGCCATGCTACACTGAGGATCAACACCTTCAAAATAATTCAATATAGATAAGACCATGTCTTACACAGCGGAAAACATCATAACCAAACACGGAATAATTCCATCATTATTATTCCCAACAAAGTTTAAAATAATTAATAAACCAATATCTAATTCCTCATCTAACATTCCCCGGTTACAATCTAATCGAGTATGACACGACTCGCGTACTAAACGATAAGCTCTAGAGCCATCCTCACCGACTCCTCACCGCTAACTTTAACTGAAATGGTAAGTAAGGGTGAGACTTCTCATAATTAAAGCATATTATAAGCTTCTCGATAACAATATATTTCAAGCATATTATTCCACCACTTAACAACATAACTTCATATTCCATACACAATCACAACCATATAATCATCATGCATAACCATCATCAATCGAAAATAGTAACCCGAAGACATCCTAACATGTTACTATTCCACACAATCAAAATGCGACTCAATGCATGCGGTACCGACTGTGACTCAAAGTCACCCAACACCGATCCATCACCAACCGGATACGACCATCGATTCGTCCATAACCACTCTGGACACGAATCCAGCCTAACCACCCATCCTCACTCGCATCGGTATCGGAATCCAAGTCAAATTCGCACAATGGGAATTAACTTCACCAAACAATGCATATGCACGCACATCACCAAGATGCAACATTAATCGCCTATGTATACATTCATTTAACATAACGAATCACAACAATCAACATGATATATCAACCAATCATGCATACATCTAACATCAGCATAAACATGCAAACCAATCAACATGATATAATCACCTATCATGAAATAATTCATCACCGAGCATAAATATGCCAAACACTTACTCTTCAATTGGTAAGACTATCACCAGTATATATCACAACAATGACAACTAAGGTCAACAACCATCAGGCATATACAACACCAACAAACACATGATATCAATACAATCATGAATACACCAATCATCATAAACCGAATCAAAACTCAAAGACATGATATTCCAACCATCATGCATACAAATAACAACAGCGTAACACACTTTACATTCACTCAGTATCAATATACCCATCACCACAGTTTCACTGTTACATACACCTCAAAGTGCATCAGTCAAAAATTGTTCGTTTCGAAATTTGCCTCTTTTTCAAAATAATTTCAACTTTTAGAAAATCTTTTCATTTTATAAGATAGAGCATTAAATTTAAGAAACAACGTCCAAAACGGCGCTCAAAACGGACTTACGGTTTGAAAGTTATGAATTTTCAAAGTTTTAAAATTTTCCAAAGCTAGGAACCCTGCCTCCTCGAGTAACCGGTTCCCACAACTCAAAAATACACGCCCCCTGAAAATGTATGGGGAACCCGGTTCCTCCAGGTAGGGAACCGGTTCCCAGAAGTAAAAATCTCATTTTTCTGGAAAATTAACGTGGAACCCGGTTCCTCCCACACAGGAACCGGTTCCTGAGTTCAAAAATACCATTTTTCACCATTTTAAAAGCTGGAACCCGGGTTCTCCCACTGGGGAACCGGTTCCCACGACCATCAGACCCAAAAATTTAGTTTTGACAGCATTATTTTCCCAAAACCATTTCCTCTTTATTCCAAAACGTGCCACACATTCCGACACCATAAATTCACTCATTCATCATCAATAACATACAATATAACATGTTTTATTCGTCAGTAATGATCCTATATCATACAGATCCATTAATCTATACATTCTGACACAATCTGACATCATCTGACACCATTAGGTATACACCCATGGAAACTTAGAAATCCCTAAACATAGATTTCCTAACATGCTATGATCTATAATATTAAAATCAAAACCGATAATAAACCATAGTCAATCGAAATCACCCTCACCTGGGTTCTTCGACCGACACCTTAGGTCTTCTTCCTCCTTTTCTCCTCTTCTCAATTCCACGATGTGAGTTTTCTCCAAAAGATCTTTTTCCTCTTTTCCTTCTTTTACTTCTTTTATTATTTTAACATAATAAAATAACATAATTAATGTGAGTAGAGTCTTTTACTCCTCACACCCTCACTTTATTCATCATACCACCAATAAACCCACTTCCATTTAATTCAATTGACTTCCAATAATCCAAAATATTAAATATTACATTCCTAATTAAATTAATAATTAAAAATCGTACTTATTTAATAATCGATTTATTTGGGGTGTCACAACTCTCCCCCACTAAAAGAGTTTTCGTCCTCGAAAACACAACCTAGACGAACAGTTCGGAATATGAGTCCTTCATCCGACTCTCCAGCCCCATGTAACATTTCCATCTGCTGGTCCTCATACGATCTCTTTGATCAAAGAGATACTTGTGCTCTTATGATCACTAATACCTCAAACCGAGAACCATATAAATAATGCCTCCCAACATCAAAACAAATACAACAATGCTAACTCTAAATCATGAGTCGGACAACTCCTTTCATGCACTTTCAATTGTCGTGAAGCATAAGCCACAACCGCTTATCTTGCATCAACACACCACCTAATCCCATTAATGGTGCGTCACAAGACACAACAATGACTTAGTCGGATTCGACAAAATGAAGATCGAGCACTAGTCAACCTCCTCTTTAGCTCTTGAAATCCTTCCTTCCAACTATCACGTCATGTTTGACATCATTTCCAATATCACTAACAAATATCCTTCTTATTCAACCACTAGAATCCCACACGATCCATTGCTATCGTTAAGAATACATCACCACTCACTTCTTACCCCTTCACTCTAGGGTACATGATTTATCACTTCACCACACTGCAACACAATTATAAGAACCTCTACATAACCGCAATGTCCACAACATTTATACACCATGCTAGTACCACTAGGCTACGTTCCAACGATAGAGCTCGCAAATTAATACACCTATTATAATGGATGTAACATCAATAAGACATAGAACCCTTCACCTAAGAATTCTATTCGAATTTTCTAATAGTTTCATAAACTCCACACCTTCTAACGTTTAATTTGTGACTTCCAAAAAAATCATACTCGATAACAAAGTGCATCACGTTACGCCGCCACGCGACTGATTACTTACCTTAAGTCATTATCTTCATTTGATTTTCATCAACTACCACTCTACAAGTTTCATATTTATCTTTAGACTCTCTTTAATATCTACCAAAATCACTGCTCACCTTCTTACATTCTAAACCTTCCACTCTGCTTCAACTTGCATACACTCTCAAGTCTCCGACCGCTAGATAATTTCCAAGTCTTTTCATAGTCCTTTTCCTCTTAGTTTCATGCGAACCGATGAACTACTATCTTCTCATTAGAACGTCAACCACTTCACACACTATCAAGCTTGCAAGATGAGTCTATTAAATCCAACACGATCCCGCCTATTATCAACAAGAGATTAAGGGTGATCAGCCTCCTCAATTTGTCAATAGATACCGGAATCACAATGGAGTATAAACCACCGTGCCAAACCATAATAGCGTTCCTTTAGAACTTGGCTCAAGTCACCCAAGCACCATGGTTCAATAATCTTCCTTTAAGGTTTACAACTTCTCCCACACATATTTCTCATTTGATATCGACGATGAGATACCGTCGATCGGACAGTTTACATAATCTTCTTCACACTCACTTAGCATCACACGATTGTTAAGTATCTTCCCCTTCATGAGATGCTAACACACCAAATACACCATAACTCATTTTGTCCCCATTTGAAGTCCTTATCCATGCGGAGAACTTTAACGACATTCACAATTCTTAGTCTCCCTTTAAATCTCATAACATCTAGGATCCATATATGTTCAGTCTAAATCTTATTTCAAATGCAATCCCGGTAATACATCTCATCATATGATCGGTAAAAGAACTTCCAACATTTTCTTAACACATGTCAATATTTTGACATCTTAAACATGATTGCATTTCCTATCGAATTGATTTTTCCTCTAATATCACTTATCTTTTCCTCAGATGCTAACGTCACTTATTCATCCTCAATCGACATAAGTTGCATCTCTAATACTTTCGCATTCTTCAAATACCAACTTCTCATTCATTAAGAATATATCATTCTTGACCTCGCCTCAAATAATCATGATCACATCGGTTATGTCCATGAAACCTTCCAATACCCGCAACAAATTTTGGACCTTCCCACTACAATACTGCGTCAGCCTTAGATGGGTCTACCGCATTACCGTCACTTGAGATAACATGATAAAGAAAGCTCACATCCTCATACCGTAATCTACACCATGAAAACTTAACAAAATTCTACTATCTCTCGAAGTTGGAATTCACCTCACAACATTCAACATACCTATACCGAGTTTTAGAAGCTTATCTCTAACTATCTTCATCCTTAACCTGACCACGAAGGTAAGTTAATCTAAACTCAACTTTACCGAAGGCATACTTTCCAACTAATTGATCCATCAAATCACCAACAATTTGAAATAGATATTTAGTCTCAATCACCACTTAAATCAGTTATAAAAAATCCACACGCAATTCGCGCTACTCTCTTCCTCCTTGACTAAGGAAATTAGAGCTCCCCAAACAATACACTTGGTTTTACAAATCTATTTCTCTGCATATCTTCCAATAGCTTCTTCGATTTTTCCTAACTCAAAAGTCGACATCTTGTATGGTGTCATAGAAATAAGTTTTGTACCAAGAACGACATCAACAACAACTCTGATTCTCCTCAAACATCACTACATGATAAATAAATTACTTTCAGGTGCTAGGACCATTTTTAAAACAAAGTTCATCACATTATCTTTCCAATGCTTCGAACGGAACTCAAATCAGACATCCAAAACTCAAGTTATGAATCTTACAAGTTTTCTAAGAATGTCTTTCGAAATCAATTCGCAATAGGTAGTCGATTTCACCTTGTGGAGTGAAACCCAAAACATCCTCGAATACAAAATTTGGGATCCTAACTTCAACATACCGCAACACACATCGTTCTCCATGATCACTTGCGTACCACAATTCCAATAACCAATTCACACCACTACATACTTTATATCAACCATTGACACAATCATTCTTTTCAAGAACACAAAGAAGTAACTCACATAGCCCACAATCAACTGGAAGTGTTACAACCTTCCCACCACACCACTTCATCTTCTCAAAGTCATCCTTCTTAATTACCAAATATCTTCTAGGCCAAGAATATGCATCGACTCATCATAACGATTCATAATCGCGGTTTAACTTCAAACATCCAACCCAAGGATGACCTCCGCTAATCCAACATCTTGCTCAGACGGTGAGTCGCTATTATTCCCATGGAAACGTCGGAACTCACACCTCAAGTGGAACATTTGTCCATAACATCGTCCTCCACTCCCTGATGCGAACAACACAAGCACTTAATTGTCACCACTTAAGAGAACCTTATCTGACCATCATACTGAATTCTCGAATTCGTAATCCCTCCAAATTCGGGAAAACTATGCAGTCTAACCAACATCTGCACTCGTAACCAATAACACATCGATCCAACTCTTCACACGAACATCTTAGAAGCAAAGCTCCCCACTTGCTTCCAAACCACTCTGCAACGGATAACCAGGAAAAACAAAGCGATCGATGTTGTTTCAAACACATGTCGATACAAGGAGTAATGACATTAAGACACTGGTCACAATGACCGACTATGCTCTGATACCACTATTGTAACACCCCATCTAAATACCCCGAATAATATTAATTAAATTAATATCTAAGTCATCTTTAATCAGAGTTAACACGGTATAATAAGGGATGTCACAATTAATAATTAAAATAACCTTCATTCAAACAGTAGCCATGCTACACTGAGGATCAACACCTTCAAAATAATTCAATATAGATAAGACCATGTCTTACACAGCGGAAAACATCATAACCAAACACGGAATAATTCCATCATTATTATTCCCAACAAAGTTTAAAATAATTAATAAACCAATATCTAATTCCTCATCTAACATTCCCCAGTGTTACAATCTAATCAGAGCATGACACTGACTCGCGTACTAAACGATAAGCTCTAGAGCCATCCTCACCGACTCCTCACCGCTAACTTTAATCGAAATGGTAAGTAAGGGTGAGACTTCTCATAATTAAAGCATATTATAAGCTTCTCAATTAACAATATATTTCAAGCATATTATTCCACCACTTAACAACATAACTTCATATTCCATACACAATCACAACCATATAATCATCATGCATAACCATCATCAATCAGAAAATAGTAACACTGGAAGACATCCTAACATGTTACTATTCCACACAATCAAAATGCGACTCAATGCATGCGGTACCGACTCGTGACTCAAAGTCACCCAACACCGATCCATCACCAACCGGATGCGGTACCATCGATTCGTCCATAACCACTCGGACACGAATCCAGCTTAACCACCCATCCTCACTCGGCATCGGTTATCGGTAATCCAAGTCAAATTCCGCACAATGGGAATTAACTTCACCAAAACAATGCATATGCACGCACATCACCAGCATGCAACATTAATCACCTATGTATACATTCATTTAACATAATCGAATCACAACAATCAACATGATATATCAACCAATCATGCATACATCTAACATCAAGATAAACATGCAAACCAATCAACATGATATAATCACCTATCATGAAATAATTCATCACCGAGCATAAATATGCCAAACACTTACTCTTCAATTGGTAAGACTATCACCAAGATATATCACAACAATGACAACTAAGGTCAACAACCATCGCATATACAACACCAACAAACACATGATATCAATACAATCATGAATACACCAATCATCATAAACCGAATCAAAACTCAAAGACATGATATTCCAACCATCATGCATACAAATAACAACAGCAGAACACACTTTACATTCACTCAGTATCAATATACCCACCACCACAGTTTCACTGTTACATACACCTCAAAGTGCATCACCAAAATTGTTCGTTTCAAATTTGCCTCTTTTTCAAAATAATTTCAACTTTTAGAAAATCTTTTCATTTTATAAGATAGAGCATTAAATTTAAGAAACAACGTCCAAAACGGCCAAAACGGACTTACGGTTTGAAAGTTATGAATTTTCAAAGTTTTAAAATTTTCCAAAGTTTCATGGAACCGGCCTCCTCGGGAGTAACCGGTTCCTACAACTCAAAAATACACCCCGGAAAATGTATGGGAACCCGGTTCCTCCGTAGGAACCGGTTCCCGTAAAAATCATTTTTCTGGAAAATTAACGTGGAACCCGGTTCCTCCCACACAGGAACCGGTTCCTGAGTTCAAAAATACCATTTTCACCATTTTAAAAGCTGGAACCCGGGTTCTCCCACTGGGGAACCGGTTCCCACGACCATCAGACCCAAAAATTTAGTTTTTGACAGCATTATTTCCCAAAACCATTTCCTCTTTATTCCAAAACGTGCCACACATTCCGACACCATAAATTCACTCATTCATCATCAATAACATACAATATAACATGTTTTATTCGACAGTAATGATCCTATATCATATGATCCATTAATCTATACATTCGACACAACCGACATCATCTCGACACCATTAGGTATACACCATGGAAACTTAGAAATCCTAAACATAGATTTCCTAACATGATATGATCTATAATATTAAAATCAAAACCGATAATAAACCATAGTCAATCGAAATCACCCTACCTTGTGGGTTCTTCAATTCGACACCTTAGGTCTTCTTCCTCCTTTTCTCCTCTTCTCAATTCCACGCATGTGAGTTTTCTCCAAAAGATCTTTTTCCTCTTTTCCTTCTTTTTACTTTTTTATTATTTTAACATAATAAAAATAACATAATTAATGTGAGTAGAGTCTTTTACTCCTCACACCCTCACTTTATTCATCATACCACCAATAAACCCACTTCCATTTAATTCAATTGACTTCCAATAATCCAAAATATTAAATATTACATTCCTAATTAAATTAATAATTAAAAATCGTACTTATTTAATAATCGATTTATTTGGGGTGTCACAGATCACAGTAGTGATCATCAATAATCCCATCAATAGTAAGGTGCCCCACAGCAGGAAAGACAACCTTTGCCCTTTTCAGAAGGCCCATAATCAACCCAGGATAAGTTAGGGCACATTTTATACGCTATCCCCTAGAGGTATAACTCAATGTGACCCTCTTTAGCTCATTTGCAATAAGCCGACCAAAATCAACAGGTGCTTCATCAAGCATATAAGCAATTAGGCCGGCAGTCTCCATGGGAATAGAAGATGTGTGGCTTCGAGGTCTCAGATTATAAAGAGCCACACACATCAGCACTCGGGCACTAGTCTTCGTGCTGGACGGTTGAATTTCGTGAGGTTGCCATCCTGCTCGCCTATATGAGTGCCCAGACAAACAAAGTTTCCTCCTCAACATGTCGAAGTCCCAATTACCACGAGCCAGGTGCTCATGGTAAATATCCAACTGATCCTCTGGGGCTGTCTAATTTAAACCCAGGAAGCTGTTGATATCAGTACGAGAAAAAGAGACCAAATTGCCTCGCACAACAGAAGCAAACCTAAATTCACTCCCCTCAGCAGGAATGGCGTTGGCATAGAACTTCCTTACCAACTCAACATTAACTTTCGTTTGGGGATCACAAAGAACACCCAAACCATAGTTATCCAGGATAACATCAGGGGTGTGGTAGTGACCCTGCTCACGCAGGCGAATAATGTGCTCAGTCCATATATTGCGCTCCTCCAGCTCTTTGTATCTAGCCTCCTGAGCAGGCCCCCGGAAGCGATCTCCATCAAAAGGAAGTGAGCGAGATGACCCATGACGGAAGAAACTCTTCTTTTTAGCCATCGAAAACAACACAAAAATCAACGAAAAAGTGACACCGAAATGTCCGTTAGTGAAAATTCATGCAAACAATAGTGAAAATCAACCAATCAAAGCATCACTACTAATCAAAAAACACAAAAACACAGCAGAAGAATTTTTCAAAATTGCAGAGGCTAAGCGCTGAGCATTTCAGTAAAATTCTTCTGTAAAAATAGAAATTTCTCCACACAAACAGGACTACTAGCAACGAAAATCCTAATCTAAGTCTTCTCTACAATCTAAACAACCTAATCCTAAGAGAAAAATCAAAAATTCCTAAACCTAGATTTTCAAAATCTAACCTAAACATCAAAATTTGACGAAATTGAAAGGAGAAAAACATAGAGACACTTACTTAGATGCTTGGGAGGATGATTAGACAAGGAATTTCACAAGAACTTGTTGATTTTCGGTTGGGGATTTTGGGATTTCTTGAAAGAGTGAAAAATGGAGAGGGAAGAGTGAAAAAGGGTTGAAAATTAACCCTAACCTATTTAAAACAACCTGTGCCGGGGGCCTCAAAATCCGGTTTTTGAAAATATTTTTTAAAATCTCCAGACGCTAAGCCGACCAGATTGAGGAAAGTTTCTGAGATGGGTCAAAACAGCTAAGCGACCGCAATTTTGATTTTTTTCTTAAAAACAACAAATTATCATCATGGACAAGTCAAAATGAGTGCAATAAAGAATACTTACAATGTTTGGGTGCCTCCCAACAAGCGCTTTGTTTAACATCGGTAGAGCTCGACGGTTCGGAATGATCAAGGATCATTGAAGAAGGATTCGACTATGTCGCGGCTCACCTCTCCGCCAACATACCGTTTCAACCGCTGCCCATTCACAGTCCACTCTTTTGTCCCTTCTAGATCTTGCAAGACAACGACACCATAATCTTTCACTTCTTTGATTAGGAACGGACCAGACCACTTTGTTTTAAGTTTTCTCGGAAAAAGTCTCATCCGAGAATTAAACAAGCGAACACTTTGCCCCGGTCGAAATTCCTTGTGCTTTATCTTTTTATCATGAGAAACTTTGACTTTTGCCTTGTACTTCCGGTTGGAATGGTATGCTCCCTCTCGCATTTCATCCAATTGAACGAGTTGTATTTTTCTCTTTTCACCCGCCAAAGATGGATCGAAATGCTTTGTGCTTCATCTCCACAGGGAGGTGACAAGTTTTGCCATAAACAACCTGAAACGGGTTAGTCCGACAGAGCTTTATAAAGTTCGACACCCATAAAGTGCATCCAATTTTGAGTCCAATCTTTTCGAGAACCGAAATAGTTTTTCCAAAATCTTTTTAATTTCCTGTCACTTGACGACCATTCGCTACGGGTGATAGGGAGTTGTCACCTTATGCTTTACCGTATTGTTTCAAAAGTTTTTGTAACAATGTATTGCAAAAGTGCGACCATATCACTAATTAGCACCCTAGGCACACCAAACCGAGAAAAATGTTTTCTTTAAAATTTGATAACGGTTTGGCCGCCTTAGGTGAAGAAATGGCCTCCACCCACTTAGACACGTAATCAACACCACAAGAATATATTCATTTGCAAACGACGATGGAAATGGACCAACAAAATCAATCCCCCAACAATCAAATACCTCGACTTCCAACATGTTGTTCAAAGGCATTTCATCTCTTTTTCCTATACCGCCACTTCTTTGGCATTTATCACAAGACTTAGCGTGAGCATAAGCATCTTTAAATAGAGAAGGCCAATAAAATCCCGATTGTAGGAATTTGGTGGCCGTTCGCAATCCATTATAGTGTCCCCCACAAGGGGAATTGTGACAATGCCAAAGAATGTTTTTGGCTTCCTCATTACACACACACCTTCTTAGCAACCCATCGCTACTCAACCTAAAAATGTAAGGGTCGTCCCACACATAATACTTAGCATCGGCTAAGAATTTCCGCTTTTCATTCCATGTCCTCTGGCATTAATCCAGCGGACTTGTAATTTGCCATGTCGGCAAACCACGACCGCTCCTGGATTGCAAATAACTTCTCATCCGGGAACTCCTCCTTCACTTCCTTTTCTTTGTCCGTAATTTTCACGTTCACTAGGCGAGATAAATGATCTGCTACCAAATTCTCCGAACCCTTTTTATCTCGGACCTCTAAATCAAATTCTTGTAAAAGAAGAATCCATCGGATTAACCTTTGTTTAGAGTCCAGTTTGGTAAACAGATATTTTATCGCGGAATGATCCGTGAAAACCACAACTTTTGAACCAATAAGGTAAGGACGAAACTTTTCCAATGCATATACAATTGCGAGCAACTCTTTTTTGGTTGTTACGTAATTAATTTGAGCATCGTTCAAAACTTTGCTCGCATAATGAATAGCATGGAATATTTTGTTCTTCCTTTGGCCAAGCACGACTCCCACCGCATAATCACTTGCGTCACACATCAATTCGAAATCAAGTTTCCAATTAGGCGCGGTGATTATGGGTGCATTTATCAAATTTTCTTTCAATTTTTCAAAAGCCAATAAACAATCTTTATCAAACAAGAAGGACTTATCTTTGTTGAGCAAGTTGCTCAAAGGCTTGGCTATCTTTGAGAAGTCTTTGATGAATCTTCGATAGAATCCCGCATGTCCTAGAAAGCTCCGAATGCCTTTGACATTGGTAGGTGGGAGAAGCGTCTCGATCACATCAATTTTTGCTTTATCGACCTCGATTTCTCTTGAAGATATCTTGTGGTCAAGGACAATGTTCGCGTTAAAAAGTGCCGTGCTAGCGAATCGAATATGAATTCAGATTCTCTGGCTCGAAACGATATACTCTTTTGATTTGTTTATAAAGATGCCGCGAGCATCAAGCTTTATTATTTTCAACACAAGAAAGATGATTTAATGATTATGAAAAGGGAAAGTTAATACCCTCAATTGATTTTGATATGCGTAACGACTAAGCGAAACTAGACGCAACGCATTGGGGAGATCTGAGTAAGGGGTTTGTTATATAAAGGAATAGATGGAGCACCTAAATATATATAGTTATCTATAGCTTTATATATGAATATGTTTGATATATTTGTGTGTTTTAATTGCTATTTCTATGATTGGGAAAGTTTCTCCTTTGGGATTTTAAGAAGGATAGATTATGTGGGATCCTAGTGTTTGTTATTATTGCTCGCAAAGATCTTTGGATCTGCATACATATCCTAGTAGGAATCGAGCATTTGTAGCTCGGATCTAAAGGATCGATGGTTTTGGTTTAAGGAAGAAAGAAATTTGCTGTAAGGATGAGACCTTGTGCTCACGTATTCTCAAAGGATGTTGAGAAAGTCGAGCAATCGTAGTTCCCACTTATGCTAGTGGAAAGCAACAGGATGTTAGTAAGAGGACAAATGTCATCTTAATGAAAATGTATCTAATCTATTTCATCACATACATTTTGAAAAGTTTGTCGATAAAAATCTTTCATCGTAAGTTATAGGTGTTTTGCTTGAGTGTACAAGCGTTACCACTTACATGTTTAAGAAAGATATTTGAAAAGATTGAATCTTTTAACTATAAGCATTGGGTGTTTTGCTTGAGTGTACAAGCGTTACCACTTACAATTAAGAGATGTTTTTGTTTGAAAAGAGTTTGAAAAGTTTTTGAAAAGAGTTTAATTGTATGTGATGTGATAGATGAGATACTTCTTCCATAGAGATGATAAACGTCTAAATCTCGAGGAGAAATTGATTGGATTAAGGGATGCTTTTAAGAAGCCCATGGGTCCTTGTATTGTAAGCCCAAAAGGAGGAATTCCGAGGGTCATCGAGGGTCCTTGTATGAAGCTCAAGAGGAAGCTATAGGGTATGGTTGGCTTTGTCTTTAAAAGGGATTTCACCGGGAAACCATCCTTTTGGAATTAAGAGCAATTTCACCGGGAAATTATACTCTCAGGGTTCTATCCTAACGCGGGTGATTCTTTGTATTGGAAGCCCAATAGGAGGCTGTTAAGAGATTTTATGGTCTCTTTCATTGTATGATGCCCAAGAGAAGGCTAAACTCAATGAGGAGTTCTTTTGAACGAAGCCCAAGAGGAGGTGACTCAGCAGAAGTCTTGTCTTATATGAAGCCTAAGCGGAGGCTAAACTCAGATGAATGAGTTTTCTTATATGAAGCCTAAAAGGAGGCTAACTCTGTGAGAGTTATCTTGTATAAAGCCCAAGAGGAGGCTAACTCTGTGGGGAGAGTTATCTTGTATAAAGCCCAAGAGGAGGCTATAACTGTGGGGAACCTATTGGTTAGACTAGTTGTTATGTTATAACTAGACAGTTGTATAAACAAGTGTGTGTGTGATATGTATTCACATGAGTTTATGAAGGAAATATAAACAATGCATGATGTTTATTTACAAGAGTTTATGAAGGAAATATAAACAAGTGTTGGTGAAACGAACGTTTGAAACGAGCGTAACTTGATTATTTACAAGTTTGAATGTGTACAAGGAAGTGAATATGTACACGAACGAGTATTTTATGTACTGAGAATGTGGATGTACATAGGAGGGTGGGACTTACACCATAAGGGTGGCCCATTGGTTTAAAAGCGTTTCACGGAATAATGCTCCTTTCAATACCAATGGTATTCAATGTATATACAGACGAAATGGAAAACAAACGATCGAAGTTTATCCGTGTTTGAGTAAAAAGTATCTGTATTATGTACAGATAAAAATTTGTATGTATATGAGAAAGAATTTGATATGTACAAAGAAATAATTATGTACATAAAAGAATGTTTTTGTTTGGGACTTACACCGTGAGGGAGGCCCATTGGTTTAAAAGCAGTTTCACAGGGAATAATGCTCCTTTCAATACCAATGGTATTCAATGTAAAATGAAAACAAACAGAAGAAGTTTGTCATGATTATGTACGTAAAAGACGATACATAAAAGAAATGGATATGCACAAAGAAATATATGTACATAAAAATAATGTTTTTGGGACTTACACCGTGAGGGAGGCCCATGATCGATTAAGAAATTCGAGAGAAAACGAATTCGGTTTTATCGTTTAAATCGGATCGATCATGGTAAAAAGATGTAAGTTTGATGAAAAAAAGTTTTGAAGAAATGGTTTTGAAAGTGTTTTTGAAATGTAAAATTCATTTATGAAAAGTTTTGAAAAGAATCGAATCGAAAGTTTGAAAAATCACCTTTTAAAGTGGTTTTGAAAAGTGCTCAAAGTCGTTTTCGCCTCGATTAAAACATAATCGATGAAAGTTTTTTCTGAAAATTTTGCACTATCATAAAATAGATGTATTTATTGACAAGTGTACAAAAATCACCTCAAAATGAGGAGTTTTGATTGGTTAAAAAATGTCAAAGTTTGTAAAAAATATGAAGAAAAATGAAAAGTTTGAAAAAATGGTCCATGGAGGTTTGAACCCAGACCTGGGTGGCATACGTGGCACAAACACTTACGAGCGAGCTGAAACACTGGGCAAGAATGCATTCGTGTATTGAATCCAAACCACGTGTTTATATTATATTGAAATTTTAAATTAAAAAATACGCCAGACCTTCATCTTCTCCCTCGATCCTTCATCAGCCATGGAATCCTCATTTCTTGATGAAATTGGATGAAGTAAACATGAAAGTTGATCGTTTTTTAACAAGGAACATGATGATGCTCATTAATTTCATTTATTTTCAGTTAAACATGATTAAATTTCTGGAAAACATGAAGAACCCTAGAACTGAAAATCCTAATTGAAATCGTGTATGGTTGATGATTTTTCCAATTGATTGAGGGTTAATGATCGTGTAAGGTGCAGAAACAAAACGGCCAAGAGTTTTTTCAAAATGAATCAAAGAATCATGAGATTGAGTTTCGTGTTCTTACCTGTTGAAGCTGGAATCGAATTCGATGAAGGAGTGTTTCCAGTTGAGTTCTAATGATTGTTTGAGCTTCAACGACCTATGGAAGGTGTATGAATGGTCCCTTACTTCAAATCACCCTCATCAACCAAGTCCACCTGCATACAGCTCAAATGAAAACTCGAATTCTGGGTTAGAGCATTTACAGGTTGTTGTTTATGATTTGTATCATGTCAATGATGTACATGGAAGGTGTTTGGATGATCAGAACTCAAACTACTTGAGCCAAGCTATGGATTCGATTGATAAAGCGCTTTAAGCTTATGAGCATGGCATGTAAATCTGATTTCTAGCTTGTTCTATGTTGCTTTTAAGTTTTAGACAATTTTCAAATGGATATCAGAACATGTTAGACACCAAAGTTCATCATAGTTTTCACAAGATTTCAAAATTGCAAGTTTTGACAAATGGAACTATGACTTATGGATTTTGAGAAAATGGAAGGAAAGCATGTACTTGCATGGCTTTGGTGTGTTTGAACTTGAAAATGATGCCTCTATTTATAGGCCATAAGCTCTGAAATGTTAGGCACAAGGACATGGCTTTTGGTAAATCAAACTTGCCTTAGAGGGCAAGAAAGACATTTTGCCTTAAAAGGAAACTTCCTTTTTTCACCATGAGTTAAAATCTCAAATTTGATCCTATCCTTCAATTATTACCTCTAGCTGATATTTATCAGTTCTATCTTCAATTTGGCAAGGTGTCATTGCTTCTACAAGAAGAAATTGCAAAATGACCTATAATTTTGAAGTTTTGAACTTGAAAATCATGTTTATGGAGCCTTATGTTTCAATTTCAAACGTATAGCTAGACTCCATGGATTTGAGATTTCTTGGACATTTTGGAAAGCTTGTTTCAAGGGCTACAACTTTCATGTTTTGAGTTTTTTCCAAATCAAAGTGGAACTATGAGAAAAATTGCCATGAAGTTTGGAAAAAGTACAAAATTTTAACACTTGAAAATTTTTCTAAGTGTTGAAAATTTTGACTTTTTGTTGACTTTTCCAAATTCTTTGATTTTTTATGATCATGATGGATCATTTGAAGTATTTTGATGATGGAAAAAGTTTTGTTTTGAAAAAATTGACCAAAAGTCAAAGTTTGACTTTTACGTGATGAAATTTCATCGATGTTTGAAATTGATGAAGTCATGAACTTTGTGATGTTTTGAATTGAAATTAGGTCAAGATATTGTATCTAAGATATAATGACCAATCTCTAACCAAAAAAGTCATTCCTTGCTCAAAAAATCAGAGAATACTCATGCTCGACCAAAACCCTAATTGGTCGATCCTCGATTGATCAATGAGAAAAGTTGGGTATCTGATGATCAAAGGTTGATGTTTTGATCAAGATAGGTCAAATGAAGTGAGTAAAACTCAAACCCTAGTTGGTTGCCTCTTGAATCAGATGAAAATTTGATGAAACCCTAATTTTGACCTGTGAACTCCACACCCGATTAATTCTGTTCTGAATTGTTAGTTATGCAATGATGCAAATGTGAGGTGGTATATTAGGTCAAAAATTGGGGTATGACAGACAATTCCCTCGGTCACCATGAAATTGAATTTTTCCCAATTCAAGACCAAATTGGTATCCACACACCTCTTCAAGACGGTGTTCAAATTTTCCAAGCACAAATCAAATGACGTTCCAAAGACGGAAAAGTCATCCATAAAAACTTCAATTGTTTTCTCAATCAAATCGGCAAATATGGCTTGCATGCATCTTTGAAATGTTGCCGCGCATAAGCCGAAGGCATACGCCTATACGCGAATATTCCAAAGAACATGTGAAATTGTTTCTCGTGATCTTCATTCACCGATATTTGATTGTACCCGAATAACCATCCAAAAGCAATAGTATTGTTGTCCCATGAGCCTTTCCAACATTTGGTGCATGAACGGAAGAGGAAAGTGATCCTTCCTCGTTGCTTTGTTAAGCCTTGGTAGTCGATGCACATTCTCCATCCGTCACTTTTCTTGTTGGCACTAATTCATCCTTATCATTCGACCAACCGTCAAACCTCCTTTTTCTAACCACATGCACCGGCTCACCCAAGTACTATCCGAAATCGGATAAATCATTCCTGCTTCTTACATCTTCACCACTTCTTTTCGAACTACTTCCTTCATCACCGGATTCAAACGCCTCTGAGGTTGGGCTACCGGCTTGTACTCTTCCTCCATCATGATGTTATGCATTCAATAGGTCGGGCTTATGCCTTTCAAATCGGCTAAAACCCAACCAATCGCATTTTTGTTAGATTT
>CM038794.1:110867166-110936431 GCA_021764765.1 Vicia sativa | reverse complement strand
AAGAACCTCGTAGAGTCCTATAGGTGAAAATCATTACGCAGGCACAGATCAAAGGAATGGTGCACCTAGAAAAGAGATTACAAGTTGAACTCAATAACATCCTCAAGTAGGAGGATTTATGTGGTACCAACGAGCTAGAACGCAGTGGTTGATGGATGGTGAGGGAAATATGAAATACTATCGCATGAATACGCGAAGGAATGTAAGAAGGTGAAATAGGATTAGCATGTTGAAAGATACGGATGGGAAATGGGTTGATGATCGGGTTTAGTTGCAATCCATGGTGACCGAGTTTATAAGGAGCTTTTTGCTGAAGTATGATTGTTGTGAGAAGGAGGCTACTGAACTATCATTTCCTTAAATAACCAATAAAGAGCGAAAGGTGATGGGAAAAGTGATAGACGGTGAGGAAAGTTATGTTTTCCATTAAGCCCTGAAAGCTCCGAGCCCGTATGGTTATCCGTTGGATTTTTTCAAAGATCTTGGAATGTTGTTGGGAAAAGAGTGTGTGAGTTTATCAAAAGCTTGGGAAAATTCGGTGATGATTGGTGAGGTAAACCAAACGATATATGTTTAATTCCAAAGGTTAAAAATCCAATTTGGGTTACATACTGGCTTATCTCCTTGCAACATAGTTTATAAAGTTATGAGCAAAGTTATGGTTGATGCTAAAGTCCATTATGGGAATGGTAGTGACTCCATATCAAACGAGTTTTGTCCAGTGGTTGGTCTATTCACAGAATATTATCATCAAGGAAAGAAGCGATAAACTTTTCGAGAGAAAAGGCAAGAAAGGTTTCTTCACCATCAAGTTAGATCTCTCAAAAGCATATGATAAATTGAACTGGGAGTTTCTTTGGAAGTTATTCGAAATAGACCACCTGTGAACATGGTGAATATAATTATGCACTCTATCACTAGTGTGGAAACTAATGTTAACTAGTATGGTGCGCTAGTGGGAATTGTTCGCCTCAACATGGTATTCGATAAGGATCCTATTTCACCGTATCTATTTGTGTTGTATGGATACGCTTTACATGTATAATTGAAAGTAAGGTGAGGGAGGAAGTGATGCGGCTATTAAGATGAGGGAAAATGGGCCCTCCATCTCATCTAATGTTTGGCGGATGATGTGTTGATGTTTGGAAAAGCTACTGGGTGTATGGTAGTTTTATGGAAATGTTAAAACATTTTGCAAGTTTCCGATCAGAGGTCGTAGTAAGAAAACTAGTTTGACGCTTTCTAATAATGTGCCGCAGAACATGAGGAATAAACCGATTAATATGTCCAACTTCGAAACTAGCGCTTTGAAAGTACCGGGTGCCCTAAGTGGAAAACTCTAAAGAAGAAAGACTTTAGTATTTGGTGGAGCAAGTCAAGGTGCTTACTTAATTGGAAAACTAACATTTTGTCTCTGCGTAGAGTTACTCCGCAAAGTCAATCATGGAAGCTATCCCGCGATGCTATGATGACCAATATTCTTCCTATGGTTTGCATTGATGATATTCAAAGGCTGCAACAAAATTATATTTGGGGTGATACATCGCCTAAGAGAGAATGCACGTGAAATCGGATATAGTTACGCAATCAAAAGGAAGTGGTGGATTAGGTATTAGGAAACTTGAGATTATGAACAAAGCTCGTTTATGAAGCTTTGTTGAGTCTCTTGAATGACTCTCAAGACCTGTGGTGTAGAGTTTTAAAGGCCTCTATCTTGAGAAAGAAAGACAATCATCTTGTAAGTATAATTACCAAGATTCCAGTACGTGGAGAGCCTTGTATAATACGATGCCCAAACATTAACAACATGTGAGTTTGGTGTATCGGAATGGCTAGAAGACGATGCTTAGGACGGATGTTGATTGAACCGGTCTCCTGATTGGGATTGGACGTCCTTATTCCCGAGGATTTACAAGGTTGTAGTGCAAGCTTTGTCCAACAATAGTGGGAGTGGAACTAGAACCGTTTGTGGGTGAATGCCGGAGGAAATTATGAACAAGATGAAGGTGATAATGCCTCCCATCCGAATGGAGTAGGATAAGTTCTACATGGTTGGGTCTAGAGATGATTGATACTCCCTTAGAGGTATGTATTATGCGCTTAGACTGCCGAGGATTGAGAATAAAACTGGAGCTATCTTTGGAAGATTCAAGTTCTCAAAAAATCAAGAGTTTCTTATGGCTCGTGTATCATGAGAGGTTGTTGACAAATCACTATAAGAGTACCGAGGGCTTGACAAGTTCGCCGCATGCTCTGTGGATAACGTGAATCGAGGACATTATATGTGTTGTATGATTGCTCCTATGCTGTGTAGGTTTGGGAAGTGTTAAACCTCCTAATAGTATGTCCATTTTTTTTCTCGTACAAGGATGTTACTAGTTGGTCGGAGGTGAATATCGTATGGATAGGAAGGAGGCAATTCGGAGTAAATATATGAGTGACAAGATGTTATTTTTATCCGGATGTGGAGAAATCTAGAGGTTCATGCTGATGATGGTAGGAGGAAGATGTTAGAACTGTGATTTCATATTGAGAAAAGTTAAGGAATATGAGGAAGGTAGTACTGAAAGATGATGAATCATCGCGACAACAATATTAAAGTTAAGAACTCGTGGTGTCCTCCTTGTAGTACTTGGGTGAAGTTGAATATGATGGAGCTTGCAAAAATAAGTGTTGGGTGTGGAGGAATTATTAGAGACGGATTTGGGAATTGGTCAGTGGTTTTCCAAATTGGGCAATTGTTCTTTTTATAGTTGAGTTATGGGGAGTCCTTGGGTCTTAAGCTAACTTGGCCCTCGGTTGTAAGGTAGTGTTAAATGTGGACTCAACTTTGGTGGTGCAAGCTATCGAGAAGGGGAGCCTATGCATAGTGGTAGTGTGGTTATCCCGAGCAAATTATGTTGCTAATAGCTAAGCTTGAAGGTGTTAAAATAGATCATACGCCTTGAGAAGTGAATAAGTGCGTATAAACTTTCTTCTTGGTTGTAATTGTGTCTCGAGTTATTGATCTACAACTTGATTCCAGGTTGTATTTCTCCTCTTTTTTTAGTCGAGGACGCTAGGATGTCAACCATTAGTCATTTCCTCCTAGTCTTCTTGTTTCTCTTTGGGACTTTGGCCCTTTTTTTTTCTTAACTTATATTATATGAATATGTCATTAAAATATCAACTAATTAATGTCAGTTAAATAAACATACAACTATATAAGCTTTTGAAATTAAAGTTTACAATAATTATTTTGTATAATTTTTCAACTTTTTTCATTACTTGTGTTATAATATCTGACTAGTAAGATATGTATTGTGTGTGTAATTTGAAATAATTAAGGTATGTATTGTGTGTATAATTAAGGTATGTATTTAAACCTCATAATATCTATCTACTAAGATATGTATCAGTGTATAATATCTAACTTTTTCAAATTACTTGTGCTATAATATTTTAATGTTTACAATAATTTGTGTGTGTAATTTTGAAATGAATTCTTAATTGTAAAAAACATGATCATATAAATTTAATTAATTTAAATAAAATATGTATTGTATTAATAGTGACATGTGAGTTAAAATATTTTATTATTTAAAATATGATATTAATATTTAATATTCAAAATTTTTTATTTAATATCAATAAATAAAGAATAAAAATATGTTTTGAAATAGAAAGTAAAAGAACGCATACTTCTTAAATTGGATTGATAACATTATGATTAGTCAAGAATAAAATAGAATTTTGCCTTTCAAATAAAGATAATTGTTGATTAAAATAAAATAGATAATATAATATGGTAGCTTGTGAGATGGAAAACAAATTTTGTGATAAAATAAACTTTTAATTTTTTTAATCAAAGAAAATTTTATTAATTCAAAACCACTAGGTACAAGGCGATCTCTATGGATCCAACCAACAAGACACCCAACAAAAGAAAACAACACAACTATATCATAAGAGTTTCTACGTGTTTCCTAAGCTTCCTATGAAACCAACCCTATACACAATCATACCATTGATATTCTCATAAATCTTCCCACTATCATTTGTCATCCCAAACCGACTCTACTTCTATGCCTCCAATTTCAGAATAGTTTTGAAGGAAAGCCAACTTTAAGAGGTCTTTCCTTCAACTTTGCCTTTTGTCATACATACTACCCAATTTCTCTCATGCTCCCAATCTTGAGGCATATGTTTTACACCAACCCAATTGAGCTTTTCTCGCCATATATCATTTGTAAACCACTAAACAGAGGTGGTTAATTGTTTCACTTCATCACGTAAATTACATTTTGCCTCCACATTTATTCCAAACTTTCTTAAACGATTTTTGTTGCAAGTTTGTTGTGACAAGAAAACCCAAGAGTTACTATAGCTCTTGGCCTTGCTATATTGCTATACATTAAGTGCTTCCAAATAACCTCACCTTCACCCTTAAACATTTCTTTATAAACGGTTCATATTGAAATTCTAATTTAACATTTTATCCTAGATATCTTGCACATCTCTAATTTTATCTCTCCTGACAAGAAATTTTTAAGAATCCAAGAGCTATCCTTTTAATATCCCCAATCATCACATTTTGTTCTTATAATACCTATGTATCCACTTAACCCATAGATTCTCTCTTTTTCTAGAAATATTCCACAAAAGTTTCATCATGGCAATTTGGTTCCAAAACTCGATCAATCAAATTTAAACCCCAATATTTTTTAGGCTGCATACTTTCTTCCATGCAACTGTTCTTGTGACTCTTCTCATCGCTTCCTCTCACAAAATCTTCTACAAATGGCATTAATCCTATGAATAACAACCGAGGCATAGGAAATACTGCAACTGTAGAAATAGCAAAATTAACACTTTAGCAATTGAGTCTTCCAACATAATTGAGTAATCCGTACTCAAAGGTTTAGTTTTTCTACTATCTTCAACTAAAGGCATATAATGGTGAATAGACAACTTTTGCTAGTAAGAGGCACACCTAAGTATCTAAAGGAGCTCCTCCTGTGAACTAGTAAATAAGTATCGCTTTATATCGATCCATATTACACAATATAGCTTGCTCTTTTGTTGGATTAATCTTCAACTCGTTGATCCGTAAAGCTACCAAAGGCCAGCGATCAATAGTTCCACCGATTATATCTCGAGAAGAGAGTATAATATCATTCTAAAAATAAGATGTGTTATAGCTAATTTTCACATTTTCACATGGTGATTAAAGTTGATTTTTCTCGCATCTTTCGCATAACTCTACTGATACTATAACAATCAAAGAGAGGTAAGGGAGATTGGATCCCTTTGCCTCAATTCTTTTTGGTTAAGAATTTTATGGTTTTTCCATTAATGTTAAATTTGTAATGAAATGCTTAGATCGCCAACATAATCAATTGATAAACTACTGGTATTCCAATTTCTGTAAAATATTCTCCATAGCACACTAATCGACTATGTCATAAGCCTTCAGAATCTATTTGGATCATACACTTTAGGGCACCACCTTTTCTAGAATACCTTTGATGAGATCATACGCTAGCAATATATGTGACTATATCTGGCCTCGAACAAAAGTTGCCCGACTATCACCCACAATACTACTCAAGATATCTCCTAGTTTTAGTTAAAACTTTAGAAATAATCTTGTAAATAGTAGTACCCAACAATTGGCCTATACTCTTTAATGGACTTTATCCGCTTTTTGGAATGCATGACTAGAGTATAGTTCGAGCTAAGTAGATTTTTCTGCTCAAAGAATTAATGTACCTATAACAGCCATAATATCCTCTTTTAATTGTGTGCCAACTTCATTTGAAGAACTTAGCCCCAAAACCATCTACTGGAGATTTAATGTCATTAAGGTCAGTAATACTTTTCCGCACTTTCTTAAACAAAGTTCTATAAGTTTATCAACATGATTACCTCTAACTCGTTTTCCTTTTCTCGTGGTTGTAATATCAATAGCTTCCAGATACTCTCCTTACTCCCCATTAGGTTCTCATAAAAGTTCGTGATAACATGTTCTATATTCACCGATTGCCACTACACCGCCATCCTCAAGACATAGCCTATTCAAATTTGGTTTTGTTTTTGCTCTAATAGAAGCATAAAAATAAGAGTTATTACCATCACAATTATTCAGTCAATCTATTACTGCCTGTAACATCGCTTCAAATTCATTCCATTGCGTAACTTCTCAAGGTTTTCTTACATCCACAATTTTGCATCATTCTATCATCATCGAGATCCTTATGAGCTAACCTGTGTTCTAGCCTTTATCAAATCACGAGCATGTGTTAAAGGTTTGTTCAACTTTTTTCAGAAATTTCTTCAGCCTTTTGCACAACACCACCATAGGACTTCCAATTATAGGCTTTCAACTCTTGTGCACAACCTCATAATATCCTCTATATCGACTATCTTAATAAATTTGAACCTTCTTTCTATGGGAATTTTCATATCATGCCCAGCTATAACTAAAAGAGCAAGATCTCAAACATGGGGAGGAAGTATACTAAGTTGTAGTCTAAGCAATTATTACCGTAACTCTATCAATCCTTGAATAAATGTCAACTATTATGTCATAAACCAAGTATAATAGTCACCGTTGAATCCATCTCATACAACCCAACTCTATTCATCATACTTCTGTGTCTACATATTCGTAATTTATCACAATGTTGCTCCAACTCTATCTTTAGATCACATTATTATAATCTCCAATGATACACCAAGGGCCTTGTTACATGATTCTCAATGTCAAGCTAACTTTCTTCTTGTCAATCTTATTATGAGTATACAGAGTAAATAGCTGTAATTTATGTTGTCCATTTAAATCGACTTCACAATGAATGAACTGTCCGAGCTACAAATCTCCCTAACCTCGCACTTTCTCAAGATCCCAATTAACCTGTATTCTACCATTAGCATGGTATTGATAATTATCAACGACTCACCTTTAAGATTCAATTATTTTAACTTTCTCAAGATTTAGCTTTTCACTGGGTCTCAAGCAAAACATGTATATTAGCATTCAATCGAGGAGATGGGAGCTAATCTCCTTATGCTTACTTGCCTTATTTAGCCTCGTTGTATTCTAGGAGATCAACATGGCCCCTGTCATGTATAAGGTATCATTCAAAACACCTAAAGTACCAAATAGATTGTACAATTAATCTTATGTTTTCTATACATCAAGCCTTTCCTCTATCCTTACTTGTTTTAGTTGCAATGGTCCATTCATCCCTAGTCACTTCGTTTTGAAATGCTCCTTTCTCTACATGAAGTCTTTCCGTAGTTGCTCTTCTCCTTAGGTATGAATTTTTGCACTTTCCCTACATCCTTCTTTTCAATAGCTTCTTGTATATCTTTCTGATTGTGGTCTCATCAAGAGGGTATGACATACTGTAGGCTTAGGTTTAGGTTGTCATTTCCCTTCACCTTATTTCTACATTTATGTCCAATCTTCGACATTTAGTTCAAAATTTTGGCTTCCATTGTATCCACCACTGCTTCATCTTGTTACCATCTTCATCTCAGACAGATCTCATCAGCAAAGGCTTCAGAATATCCACTTCTACAAGGATTCTTGCATAAGTCACCTCAAAGATATTCAGTAGTACACTCATCTGCTGGTCGAGGGCTTCTAAAGCACTTCCAATCTTAGCTAGGCTAGTATCCCTCGAGACATAGAGGAGTCGTGTCCATTTAATCTAGATTAAAGTTCTCAACATGTCTATCTTTTCAAGTCAAGGTTTCATTTCAGAGAATTGGCATACCCTAATAGTATAAGGCCCTCTCATCAATATTGCTCTATCCGAATCGATCCAAATCAATTAAGAAATAGCTTCCTCATTATAGTATATATTTGGTAGAGTACGAAATTCCACTTCGATCATAAACTGCTTCACTAAATTCATACCTAACTCCGCCTCCCACCACATATAGAATCGTAGATGGTTTCCGTAAAAGCACCTCACAATAACGCTATCTTCCGTGATTTACTTCAACGCTCCATCGATTATCTTTGGTTCTATGTATCGAAGACTTCCTCCTTTTCGGATTGTATTTTCATTCAAAACATCAACCCACAATTTTCTAGCCCTTCTTCCTTCTTTTCTTTTCCTCTACTTCTGTATTCATCAATCACTTGTACTTCCTTTTACAAATTCGCATTGATTCGTAGTCAGATTAGTTTTTCTCGCTTCTTCTAATTTTCAAGTATCTCAATGCATCATATTCATCTTCCGTCGTGATTTTGTACTACAAGATTCGACGATGCGTGCACGTGGGGAGAGTGCTTGCCGTCATTTTGGCCTTTTCCCTATCACAAGTATAAACTAACTAATTTTAATTTTAACTTCATTTATAACACATTTATTTATAATTTTAATTTTATTAAAATTATAAAATATACTAACTAATATTTTCGTAGATAATAACTAAATAAAATTGATTAAAAATATGGTAATAATTAAAATATAATTTTATAAACTCATATTTATATAAATATAAACTTGACAAGATATAATTAAAAATAATACTTATAATAATATTTTATTAAAATATTTAAAATATAAGTTAAATGTGTCAAAAAATGAAATGTTTGATTTTCAAAAGCGTGAAAAATTAGAAAATTTTGAAATTTAAAATTTGAATATAATTGACTAAAATAACATAAATAAATGAGGTGGAAATTAAAAATAATAATGAAGGAGATAAAATTTAAGATATTCTTTTTAATATTTGTTAATTACAATAAAGATTTTGAAATTGGATTTTTAAATAAATTTATAACAAATCAAAAGTGGACGTTACATTTTTCTAATTCTAACCATTAGATTTTAATACAACCAATTAAAACAATTCAATCTAAATAAAAATTTTCATAAAATTTTAAATTTCATGAAAATAGTTTGAACTTATTTTAAAATTAGTTTTAAAAATGAAGATTTTACTTCTCAAATAAATGTCATTGATGATTGAAATAAAAAACATATTGAATTGATACGGACCCGTAAAATTAAAAATTTTATTATCATATTTATATATTAATATACATTAATCATCTAACAGAGTTATCAAACATTCTACAACATGTGTCTTAATGTTTTACATGTTTTAAAAATCAAAATCATACTAATGTATTTGTTTATTTTTTAACAAAACATTGATAAATTTTTAAAATATTATTTTTATTGCTCTAAATATATATATACACACACTAGATATAAATATATATATATATATATATATATATATATATATATATATATATATATATATATATATATATATATATATATATATATATATATATATATATATATATTTATAATTATAGATAAATAGATAAATATGAATACATATTAATATATTTAAAGTTTACTATAAAAAGATAAATAGATATAATCATCTATTAATATGATTGATATGGTATATATTTATATATTAGATATAATTATATTTTGAAAATGCCTATTTTACCATGAATATATGATATACCATGTATATATATTTAAAATATTATGTTTTTGAATAATAAATATTTAAAATTATATAGCTAAAAATATAGATATAATATAGTATAATTAAAATATATCTTATTTTCTTGTAATAATATAGTTATAATTAAATACAAATATACTTAAATTTATTATAAATAAATAACTATATATATATAGATATATAAGAGATATTCTTAATTCAAAGGTAAGTTGTTATAATGTATATATAAATATTTTAAAATTGACTATAAATTGATAAATATAAATAAATATAGTATATAAATATCAAATTACTGTAAAATATATCTGGTACTAATGGACATAAAATATACTATATAATTGAACATACGATATAGATATAATTAAATATAAATAAATATAATATTCATGTAGTTATTAAATAATATTTAAAATTCACAAAAATGTATCACTTTAAATATTTATAAATATGAACTTTACATCTTATATTTTTTAAATAATAAATATTAAAAATAATATAACTAATCTATATAAATATAATATAGATATAATATAGTATTTTGACAAACTTATTCGTGTAATAATATAGTTATAATTAAATACAAATATATTTAAAATTATTCAAAATATACTATAAATAAACAATTAATTTTAAATACATAAATACGTATAAACATTAATATAGTTAAATTTTAATATATTATCTGTAACATTTATAATAAATAGATAAATATATCAAAATTACTATAAATTGATAAACACAAATAAAATAATATATAACTATCTATTACTATAAAAATATATATGGATATACTAATGAACTTAAAAATAGATTATATAATTGGACATACTATATACATATAGTTAAATATAAATAAATATCATTTGCATGTAGTTATTAATAAATATGAAGAAAAAAACTAAAAGTATATTATTTTTATTTCTTATAAATATAAAACTTTACTTTTAAATAAAGAATATATTTTTCAGAACTTTAAGCAAACTTATGTAAATTTTTTATATTTATAAGTATTAAAGTATAATAATAATATTTTATATTTATTACTATCAAACTTTATTTTTACAATTTAATAATTTTTTGTATTCTAAGCTAAATTTTATAATCTTTTATTTAAACTATATTTATTTAAAATTTTATATTTTTATTAATGAATATTAAAAATAATATAACAAAATAATTTACTAAAATCACGGAAATTTATTAATAAATTGACTTGTTTATTATTTTCATATTCATTAAAAATATAATATTTTAAATAAATATAGAATTTTTATTTAAATAAAAATAATAAAATAATTATAGTTCAGAAAAATATATATTCTTTATTTATAAATATAGTTTTTTAATTATATGTACTAAAAATAATATATTTTAAAAATATTATTAATATTTATTAATAACAAACTTTAAAAATATATATTCTTTATTAAAAAATATTTATTTTTTAATAATAATGTTGGTTTGTCATTATTTGTTATTAATATTCAATTCATAATAAGGTAAAAAAATGCACATAAATGAGTTTTCCGTTTGTAGTGTTTGTATTAAATAATTTTTTTGGTATAGTTTATGCAAATGTTTGGTCAAGTGGATTTAAAATTTATGTTTAGTTGATTATTGTTTTATTCTTTTGTAGAGTGTTTTTTAAAAATTGCAAAAGGATATTATAGGATGTTATATCTATTTATTTTTAGTGACTTGATAGTTTATTAAAAATTGTCAATCCCTTAATATATCATCTTCATTCTTTATCTTATAATGTTATATTTGTAAAGGATCTGACGAGGACGAGAGTTTGACCGCCTTCATATGACCGCCTTCATAAGAGTCGTCCTCCAAAAATATTGTCTTTCCCTAAGTGTTTCCTCTTGCCCAAATATGAAAATTATAGGAAAATATATTTTTAAGTAAAGAAAAGTCAGGAATAGTATTTATGTCCTTTTGGAGTAATAACATGCACACTTGTAGTTTTGGACTAGTACAATCTTAAATTATTAATGTTGCTTAAATAAATACACAATTATATAAGCCCTTGAATAAAAGTGTAACACCCGCATATATATGTCTAGAATAATATGTAGTGATGTTAATTATGGTACAAGAAACATACAACTAGATGAAAAGACAAGAAATTAAAACCGAATACAACACAATTCTCAACCGTAACATATCCAATACATCTTGTCTTCATCATCGCACAACGGAAAGAAAAGGTCTAATGAGGTCTTCCCCGCCAGACATCCGCAATCTTCAAATCGATCATCTAACATTCCTACCACTTATAACCCGTTCTTGAAAAATAATAAGAGGATCAAAGTAGATTACTAAACTCAATGAGCCTCCCTATCTTAAGGGTTTACTCGGTTCTGTTGTGGTACATGCATAATAAACTGATTCACCTAGAACACGGTTACACCTCATCACTAAGACAAGTACAAATAAGTGGAAACACCACCAATGGAAGTCTCATAACTAACCATTGAGTGATAACACAAATAACATAACACACAATATGCGTACTCCACATCCATATGTGAAGAATCCGTGAGTTATACCTATTTGCTCAGCTACCAATTTCATGAGACTCAACACATGTTACCGAGATACGCACAAGCACACCGTGACGATAAAATGTAATCATTCCTAAATGGAATTCCATCCGAGATGAGTACTGTGACATTTCCTAAGTGGTGTCACATCGCCCATCACCAAGCACGCAGTGGGTAACTGTGTGGGAAACGCCTCAAAACCTCTATCCCGCTCCACCGCAATGGTATTCATCCCATATACACCGTGAGTAACCAAGTGCAACACACCGCCTCAAACGTGACACGCCACCGAGCTAAAGCCTAATGACATTGTCTACATGACATCACTAGATGGTAAGTAACCGTGACATAGCCTACATGGCGTCACACACCTACCAATACCAAGAATATCGATGAGACACTAGTGGAAACACCATAAAAGAACTCACATGCACATCGCCTTTGGTAGCTCAATGTGGAAATAAAATAAAAAGTCAAGGCACATCCGCCAACAATATCAAACAGGATTTACCAACGGAAATTTGGTTCTACTATGATTCAAGCATATTTCCAAATCATAGTTCACAACAAGCCACAAGGGCACACACCAAGGCCAATCAAGCCATTAAACAAATCATCCGAACGCTCAACCGAACGATGGGAAATCAAGGTTCACAATCATCATAAATGTCAAATCAACACCTTGAATCATAAGTCGCGGCATAGATCATTATAATACTCATTCGATAATATACGTGTCATAGAAAAATTAGATGAAGTCGTATTCTCATCCATAAGGATCCTAAATATTGGCATTACACTTACATTCTTCATTCAAGGGATATACGTCCACCATAGGATAGTCAAGTGTCATCACCGAAAATCGGTCGAAGTTAAATAATCATTAAGATTCTGATTTATCACTTATCCTGTGTTTATTAAAGGATTACTAGGCTAAAAGAACCATTTGAGGGGATTAAAGTCCAGGAGCACTTCCCTTGATTCAAGAAAAAGGTCCAGATGTAACATTCGCTGGCTTAGCCCGGTCCGGGTAGCGCTAAGCACGGTCTGGGGAATTTATTTGTTTACAGAAAGCTTCAGGGCGCGCTAAGCCCCAATACTGTGCTAAGGGAGGTCTGCGTTTTCTGCAAAAACCAGCTCTGCAACATAACTTCCATGGAGTTCTAAACTCCATTCTATCATCTCCCACCTGAGACCCACTAAACTGTGCACGGAAAATGTAAGTAGAACATAGCATTCATCATCATAAACATGTAATCATCATTAAAATCAACATGTAATAACAATTTCTCTCAATTGCCAAATCCCAAATAGTTTTCATAAAACCCCAATTTTCCCAAAGTCTCTAACTAGAGACTCACCTTGGTTTTGTTGGAGATCAAAATCATCCAATCAAGAAAAGAACTCTTCTCATGCTCAAAATTCCACCTCCCACCATGCCAAACTCGTAATGCCTCTTTCCTCTATATTCAAGATGTATCACCAATCTTCAAACATGTTTTCCTCCTTCAATACATAAGGACATTTAGTGGAGCCGGTCAAGAAATCCTGCACCTGCATTTTTCACTAAAATCAAGATCATATTCATAACGTCAAACGTGTTTATCTCAATCATCCTAACATCTAGAATACAAACCATATATGCAAGTCAAAGAGAATTTCGTGAGCTTTCCGAAAAGTCCTGAATTACTCAATCTGAGCTACGAAATGGAAGTTCCTAATTTTTCTTTCTCTCTCTTTCCTTAGTAAAAATCGATTGTTATAACTTCTCACCCAAAGAAGGTCTTATTAACACATGCAATAGGTGTTTAATGACCATCTTGCCTTTTAATCATGCCAATATTACAAGTTTTCCATTCGTCCAATACTAACTAATTTGGTTACTAGTTTAGTTCTTCTTTCACTTCTTAATAATTTTCCCAACATAATTATATAATTTCTCATACATAGTGATAAATATTGGGATGTTACAAAAATTTACAATAATCATCTCTTATAAATTTAGAAGTATTGTACCATCATAACCCAAAACTAACTATATTAATTTTTCTTTTTTAATATTTTGATTCCCTATACTATGAATATGTTATTAAAAATTCAAGTTGTTAGTATATTATTTTCGAAAATTAATATTAAATCAACTTTGAAATTTAAGGGTTACAATCATCATCTCTTATAAACTTCAGAAAACTATATCTTCGTTAATTCAAAATTAACCATGTTTGTATTTTTTCTTCTTAATTTTTTTCAATTTTCATACTATGAATATCTTATTAGGAACATAAATATGTTGTTATATTCTTTTTCCAACATAAACTATTAATGTCATCTAAACAAACAAACCACTGCATAAGCATTTAAAATTCAAATTTATACAATCATCAGAGCCATATTAGCTTCATCTTTAAAGTCGTCTTTACAAGGCTCAAAGTTTTCTAACACAACCTTCTTGCTTTCTTTCTATCTTTTTCTCCTAGAGTTTGTTGACTCTTTGGAGGATATGAGATAACTCGTATTCTTCATCGACTCTTCCGCTTTGAAGAGGTTTGCTTTAAATTTCGTAGTCATATTTTTCTTTTCTTTGAGACTCATCTTCTTCCAACTCTATTTCATGACTTCTCGTAGAGCTTACTAGCCCATCTAATGTTGTATTGTTCGATCCTTGGACACCTTGAGTGCGTCACCATTGAATCCACTTTTGCAGCTTCGATGATTTTCATTACGTGATCGTAAGTGGTATACGTGAACCACTTTGTAGGATTTTTGTATCCAAATGCGGATAGCAAGAGTCGCCACCGACTTTTATTTTTATCCAATTGGAAGGTAAAGTAATGTAAAAAGACCTTCGTTAGATTCTCGAGTTCGAGAATGGTTATGAAAAGGGAAGGTATTAGCACCCCTTTCCATCCGTAGTTATCTACGGCTCTTAGTTGCTCTAGATCACTTTTTAAAATTGCTTTCGTGGTGTTTGACAAAGATGTTTTGAAGAAAGGCATTTTCTTTGACTTTGTAATGACTCATGTAGGAGTGTATACAAAGTGTTCGGAAATGTTTTGTTTTGAAAAAGAATTTGAACTTTGAAAAAAGTGTGTGGTGTGAAAAGCATTTGATAGAGCGAGCAACTAGAGACTTATTTACCCACTCGAGAATCGGTCGCTTTGTACTTCTACGTTCCTTTAGAATAGCTAGCCATACCATTAGTTAGTAGGTAGCTCCATTCGCTGGATGTAAGGGACATTCAAGGGACATCGGATGGTCATAAAGCAACTTGTAAAAGTATCCTAGCACATTCAAGGACTATCATCATTTTCAGAGGCGACAATCGAGGTCAAGATCATATATTCGGAAGCGACATCGTGGGTCTATGATCTTTGTATCAAGGGACTATGATGATTTGTTTGAAGGAAACGTTAGAATACCTCTACGCCGAGGACATGACCATTTGAAATCGAAGGCATCGAGAGAATTACCTTAAGTGGTATGTGTGAAAGAAGTGTGTCAAATTCAGATATTTTATCTTGAAAATTAGTGTGAGCTATGTCCAATTATTATCTTGCCATACACGCCTAGTTACTAACAGTTTATAGGGTGCGGAAAGTAAAATGCGGAATGTAAAAGCGGAAATGTAAAGGTGCGGAAAATAAAACCTACGCTATTACATGGCTTTGGGGCAGATACATAATTTAAAATGCGGAAAATAAAATCCTAAATTAAACTATTACATCCCATAAACAGTTACATTATTGGAAAAATAAAATGATAAAATAACAAAGAGAAAATCGTCTGAATCGGATCAACCTGTACAAAAGGAAGAAATCGGAAAATGCAATATGAATCGAATAAGAGAAAAAATGTTAGAAAAATGCAAATTCTAATATGAGAAAATTATTATATGCTGGAAATAAGATAAATAAGTTAAAATAATTTTTTGGGATTTTTTAAATGCAATTTAGTAATTAAAAACTAATTAAAAGTGATTTAAATGCAAAATTACAAATAAAATAAGCATGCATGCAAAAATTATATTTTAAAATTTATTAAATTAAATAAACATTTTCGAATGTAAATGCAAAAAGAATAAATGTTTTGGTAATTTTTAATGCAAAATAAAATTATGAAAATAATTAAAACAATGCAAAATATTAAATAAATAAGAAATATGGAAAAATAGAAAAATATGAGAGTTTTGGAAAAGAATGAAAACCGGTAATGAGGATCGAACCCATGACCGTGGAGGGGTATCTATACACGTTGAATGCCTTAACCATCGCACCACTCTGACACTTGGTGTCGGAAGGTTGAAATCATTCGAATATATGTACATCGCCGTGATGTTTGAAAATCAAAATCAAAGACGCTGCGGACCCTTGCTGACCGGATGGACGAATCGACTTGTTTTCGCCACGCATGCACACGCTTCGTCAAAGAAAGTTCACGACGAGCCCTAGCTCTGGCCGCCTTCCTCTGCAGCGAGGTTCCTAGATCCCGCAAAACACGCTAAATAAAAGAAAAGAGAGACCTTGTCCACCTAAATCGGACCTCCGAATCCATTGGTGGTGTTATTTTTGATCGAATCGACTCCAGGTGCCGTTCAACGAACAGCCTGTAAATCCTATTGGCAAACCGCGATTCTCACGCTCAACCTCTCAAACGATGGCCCGATTAGTCAAGTATAACCTCATGAACACATTCAAACCATTAGAAACTTAAAGCACGCAGAATAATAAAATGCAATTTCAAGAAAATTCAAATATGTATGAATGTGTATGGCACGATTTGGCTTGTTTTAATCAATACCAATGATGTATTCTTACTCATACTTACCCCCCGAGCACGCTTGGATGGCGAAGTGGTCAAGCCACTGGAAATAAGGATTCGATTTTTCAAGAATTGAGAAAATTTTGCAAGAGTTTTGGGTAGTTTTAGGTTGTGGTTCCGCCTCCTTGGTTTGTACACAATGCCGGTAATTTATAGAAGAGATTGGAAGAGAAAACAAGGAAAAAGATTCAAATTGAATGTGCAAATATTTTCCAATAAATAAAATCAAATTTTTAAAACTTGATTTTTCTTTCCATGTGCATGAGTCACGAATTTGGCAATTGGTGTGGGCTTTCTTGGACATTAAGATATAAATCCAACTTATTTGAAAGAAACTTAATTTTCATATTTTACATAATTTATTTTTGAATTAAATGTTGTAAAATTCAAATATAAATCATGAAAATAGAAAATTACCAATGCAAGCATTTATGGGTCAAGAATATTGTCATGAACAAGTTGGATCAAAAGATTATAGGCCCATTTGGAAAATTTTGCATTTTGACCAAAATGTCCTTTTGTGCAATCGTCCAAATCATTTCCAACTTCAATAGTGTATCTTGCTCAATTTTCCACATTTTAGTGTTCTTGGACTTTTGGAAAGCTCTAAGAGTCCTCTAACCAATGTCTTTGGTTTCATCTCAATTGAGTTACCATTCTCAATATATCTTCAAAACAAAAAGTTGACTTTTGTTGACTTTGAAAATGACTGTAATGTTTTGAGCTATACCTCTCAAATGAAGCATTTTTGGACATTCTTGTGAGACATGAAGTTGTAGAGAATTGAATTTCCTTAAAACAAGAGGTGGTGGAAAAATTTCTCGAGAAAGTATGAGAAAGTTATGATCACCAAAGTTCGCTTGACTTTTCACCTGAAACCCTAATTTAGAAAGTTTGACTTTGAGCAAATCTTGAGTTTTCTTGATGAATCATGATCAACCCTTGATCAAATGATGAATGTAACTTCAAAATGAGGATGTTGACCAAAATCAAGTTTTGACCGTATGTTTACCACAGTTGACTCTTTGTCCAATACACCATTTTCAACCATCCGAGCAATGCCGAGGAAACTTGACTTGTGAAGCTTGAAACTTGACATGGAGAATCTTTGAAGCATATGAGGAGGCATGAAGACCATTGGAGAGGTTGGAAATCCATCTTGACTTGAGAGATACCAAACCCTAGTTTGGGTTGATTGTCTAGAGAGAGTTTGTCCGATAAACTCGAGGAATCCTCGAGTATGGATGTATGAAATCTCGAGTATGGAGGGCAAATTTTGTATGATAAGATAACTTTGTTCAAAAATGTAAGCTAGCAATCAGAGTCTAAAACCTTGAGAACATATCCTCAATAGTTTTTCTTCTTCCATTTGAAGGCTTCTACTTTTGAACAAGGCTGAGTCTGGTTTATATTTACTTGCTCATTTCCTTCATGCATTAAATAATCAAATATAAATTTAGCATAGTCTCTATTTGTAATCTTTTCTTATTATAAATAGGAAATAGCGTACAACATCATAGTTATGGATCTAGATGATTCTACGATCTTTCGTGACTGAGGTGAAGATGATTGAACACTTATACACCGAAATTTGCACTGCTATTATCGATGATGCGGAATGGGCTTACAGATGCCATTTCGAGAAGTCGAGACTTCACCGGGGAACGAGTCGTACCACCCGTTGTTAATAGGAGAGTGACGGAGATGGGCTTAAGATGCCATCTAGAAAGGTCGATACCGGGGAGTGAGTCGATGTTAGACTCTCAGATGTTCTCGAATGAGAGGAGACGGGCTTAAGATGCCATCCAGGGAGTCGACGTTAGACTTCGTGTTCATTGAATGAGGTTATTGGTTTGTATTGATTTTAACCATATATGGCATTCGAAGTGAAGAGATGTTGACAAGTAGTCGGAGATGGCTTATGATGCCATCCAAGGCAACCGATCGACGCTAGACTGTAGGGTCACTGATAATAAGGAATCGTAATAAATCTTCGTGTTGATTACTCGAGATTGTAGTTGGCAAATGTGGATAGCTTCGTTGTGCATCGGGTGTTGATCCATTGCCTGTTATCTTGAGGATAACCGGAGGTGGTCTTCGGATAGTTTTCCCCGATTCGGGCTTAATCTCGACCAATGTCGGAGGACAACCGGGCGGTCTTTCGGATAGTTTTCCGCTTGTTCGGCTTAATCTTGGACCCATGGCGCTGGCGGATCGCCACTGCTTTTGGAGAAAACAAGAGAAACTTTGATGAATATCGGTTAGTTTTATGCAAAGTATGATGCATGACAAAGGTATATGAATGACATATGCATAAATTATGACTTTATGAGTAAGGTATGAATGATAAACGTTGTGATATTTCAAAACATATCCATCTTGAAGAAGATGAGTCACTCGCTTGAAGATTTACTGGCTGGAATTGTGTAGGTAAGAACCCCGCTTGAAGGAGAAGAAAGATATCCGATTCCTCCGATGCACTATCTCGACCAAGTCTTGGCCTAGACATTGTTGAGGAAGGTAGAGATTGAGAATCTCGTTGTTGGAGATCTTGCTGCACTTCGCCGAGGAGAATCGGAGGCGATCCGTTGGGGACCTTGTATGTAGATCCTACCGAGGAATTTAGAGGCGCTTCATCGATTTCGTGCAGATTCACGAGAGTATTTGGAGTTGCTTGAGACCGCTGGAAGAGTCTCGAGTTCGTAATTTCGCCGGGAATAGAAGGTGTTTTCTCCGATGCACTATCTCGACCAAGTTTCGAAGTCCGATACCGCTGTCGAGAAGGGAGGATTGAGAAATGTCCGCCGAGATGAATACTTTGACCGGGAGGTGTTATCGCTTGAGACCGATGTAACGTTGTTTCGGTTGAGTGGAATCACCGCTGTGGATTAACATACTACTGGGAAGGCGCCAGAGTGACACTTTGTGGGGATTAATGCTCATGGGAAATGTTTGGTGACTTTCGCCGTCATCTCAACCCCGAACTCGTAGGTAATACTTTTGTATGTTCACTTCGTATGTTTGTGATTAGATTCTTATTGTCAAATGCGATAGTCATTCAAAGCAAACGTTGGACTTATTGCAAATAACAACAAGTAAATTGTAAAGAGAAAGAAGTTTATGCTTATTTGAAAGCGTAAGGATGCAAGCAATAGACACAAGAAAGGTAAAAAGCTATGCTAAACAATCTCGTTAAGTTCCAACTATGCTAGTACTCATATATTTAGACTATCTCATCTCTTGTCACAAGAAAGTGAGTAGACCGATTGCCATTTGAACTTTGAAGGTCGAGTAGTCCGAAGCGTATGATCCGAAGGGACATAGTTGACGCTTTAAATCCCTAACTTTGCCTAGACCGCCTTTCGGTTTTCTACCACCGGATACCTTTTTGCCCAAGCCGCTTTTTCGTGTTTTCGACTTGCCGGTGTACATGTTTTATATATCTTAATTTTTGCCCGAACCTTTGGTTCTCCAGATGCTCTTATTTTTGCTTCAGCCACCGACCAGCCGGTCTCTTTTATGTAGTATTTTGACTATGTCCGCTCATGTGGTGTAGGAAGTCTTCACCATCCATGGTGCTAGTATCATAGCTCTACCAAAAATACCGCCTGACTACAAACGGTCCCTCAGTGGGAGTCCATTTGCCTCGATCACCCGAGTCTCAAGATACCTCAATATAGTACCAAGGTTTCTCTTCTCGCCAAGCTCACAACAATACCGGTTCATCGAACTTCTCAATGATGATCCGGGGAGCCTCGTTGTCCCATCCGACCTTGAACATAGACGATATAATAGCTAATGCCGCCTAACCGATTCTCTTCTCGTGGAATATGAATGTGATCTCTTCAAAGTAGGAATCAAACTCGTGACATGCCTCGATATGGAATGAGATTCGATGCTTCGATCCCAATCGCCCTTAATCTGACCGATCACCAAAGCCGAGTCTCCATACACTTGTAAGAACTTGATTCTTAAGTCAATAGCAAATTTTAAGACCCATGATGCACGTCAGATTGCCATGTGTTAGTGCAACTGAAACATAATTGCGGTGAAAGGCGATGTCCACTCGTAGGGATGTAATGATGGCGCCAATGCCATTGCTGCGCGCTTGAGGCTCCATCAAAACCATAGTCCATCGATCCTTGTTCGTGTCCTTCGTCTGGGCCTGTTCTTCACAATCGACTAGTAAAACATCTTCGCTCGAAATTAACGATGCATCGACATAGTCATCTACGGCTTGATGAGCCAATGATCGGCTACTACACTTCCTTGATCGCTCGAAGTGTACCGATGTCATATTCGGTCAAGATCATTTGCCATCTTGCTATTCTTCCGAAAAGAGCTGGTTTCTAAAGATGTATTTTATCGGATCCATCTTGGAAATCAATAAGTAAAGTGAGTCAACATATACTGCCTTAGTCGGCGAGCAGCCCAGTTAAAGAGTTGCAAGTTTTCTCGAGCCGTGAGTATCTTGTTTCAAATGGTAAACTTATTGCTAAGGTAGTATATTGCATGCTTTTTCGACTGCACTCGCCATGTTGCCCCACACACACCCCATTGAATTCTCTAGCACCGCCAAGTACATGATAAGAGGTCTTCCTTGGCGTGTGGCACGTGGATCGGAGGATTCTCAGGTACTCCTTGATTTTGTCAAAAGCGATCCGCAATCGTTGTTCCATTTACTACTTGATCTTTCTTTAGTAATGAAGATTGGCTCACAAGTAGCAGTCGATGTGCAATGAATCGCAATGTAATTCAATCGCCCAAGAACCTCCGACCTCCTTCTCTGCGGGCTACCGACATTTCTTGAATAGCTTTAACCTTGGCGGGTCAACCTCAATACTTTTTCCACGACAACAAACCCTAAGAGTTTTCCTGATCTAACTCCAAAGGTGCACTTGTTAGATTAAGTCTCAATTGTACTTCTTCAATCACAAATGTCAAAATGATCAAGATGTTCTTCTTCACCGGATCGAGCTATCATGTCGCCGACGTAGACCTCTATCTCGTGATGAATCATGTCATGAAATAATGTAACCATAGCACGCCGATAAGTGGCGCTTGTCTTCATCTCGAATCCAAGATAACCTTGTAGCGAAAGTGCCCCAATGTAACAAAAGTAGTCTTCCATGTCTTCGGAGCCATCTTAACTGATTGTAACCGGAGAAACCATCCATGAAGGAGAAAACCTTGCTCGAGCGGTGTTGTCAACCGTAACATCAATATGAGGAAGTGGGAAATTCTTCTGACTTGCCTTGTTCGTGTCTCGTAATCCACACACGCATTTCTTTACCATCCTTCTTAGGCACGGGCACCACTTGCAACCCATGGGATAAGAGGTGATGCTAAGAAACCCGCATTGAACTGTTTCATAACTTCGCTTTGATTTTCTCTCGACATCTCAGGCGTGATGCGATTTAACCTTCTGCTTTATCAGAAAACCTTCTTTGTCGGCAATGTACCACAATATCAATGTCCAACCTCGCATGTCTTCGTATTTAAGCAAAACCTCAATATAGTCTCGTAGCATTTGAACCAACCTTTCTTTAACATCGCTCTCAAGACCCGCTCCTATCTTGATCTCTTTTCTGTCTTCACAAGACTCCAAGTTCACAACCTCAACTTGTTTCATGTGGTCAAACTCGCTTCTCTTGTGAAAGGGCCCGCAAGTTCTCCGCACTTCACAATCTTCCTCACTTTTCGCCTTCTGGCCAGTAGATCGGATTATCGGTCATATTTAGCACTAACATAGTCATTATTAACTAGATTCTGAGTGATTCAGTTATCACGTGGTGTGTAAGAACACATAGCTTTTGAAGGGTGATAAAGTAAAAGAAAGAAAACAAACAATTGAATGCAAAAGTCCAACGAATTTAATGAATGAAAATACGCAAACGAAGAGATAATAACCCCTGAACGAGCCATGATGCCCGGCAAGGCACTAGGCTTTCAAAGTTTATTGTTCAAAACATAAAGAAATACGAAAAGCAAAACAAAACAAGAGCAATTACCCCGACTAAAGGAGATTGGTATGACGCCTTCGGTCTTCCAATTGTCGAGCCCATGATCCGAGTGGGAAGATCCACTGTTGATGTCAAGCCGTTGTCGTTGTCTTCTATAGCATGGATTCCACTGCCGATGCGAGGAAGTTGGCCGCACGTCAGGCGTATCATCTTCTCGACCTTGATGGTGAAGCCTAAACCACCTTGTCGATTTGAAGGAAGATCGTGAGCTGTCCCCAAATAGCACTACCTCCTTGTTCAACAAGAGTTTGAGCATCTTTCAATGAGGCCATCCTCTATGAGCATGAATCAGAGTGATGGAGAGTCACTGTGCATGACTGGGTATTGTTTCAAAAGCTTGATGGAGTCTCAAAGAATTCACCCTCCATCTCGAGATATCGGAATGATCAGATGACCGACATATACTCTTCTTCACCACATATCAGAACAACCTTCCCTTTCACCGTACTGCGCTTCGATGCAAGGTAGAGGTAAGTACCGCCCCATGTATCCAAGGGCGCCCAAGTAGACAAGAGTAAGGGATGGATGTCCATGACAAAGAAGGTGGAGTCAAAACTGGAACCGACTTTAACAGTAGTGAGCTTCCAAGCACCGTGCGCTAGAACCATCAAAAGCTCTCACGATTATGTCACCTGGTCTCGAACCAACCCTTCGACATCAAGCCGATCAAAAGTGCCTTCGAAGGATATTCAGAGCGTAACTGTATCCACCAAAACATGAGATAAGGTAGTACCTTGCATTCAACAGATGCAAGGCTTTGTTTGTTTCTTTCCTAAGGAGTCAAATCAAGATCGTAGAAGTTTAGGCCATTGTTGGCGCTAAGTTAGCACAAACTCGAATCGGTCTGGTAGTGTCTTCGGCACATAAGCATTCTTCAAACTTCACCAAGGCATTAACATGAGCCTCGGAGCACAAGAGCAAAGCGAGCATGGAAATCTTGACGAGTCTCATTCTAACTGCTCCACAACATTGTAATCACTCTTCTTGATGATCTTCGCATTTCCTCCATTTCTTGTTCGAGGTGTCTTCAAGAACTTCCTTTGGTACTTCCGCCGAGCAGTGATGAGCCACCGTTCTTTCCTCTAGTGGGATATTGTGGAGAAGGAATGCGAGCCGGAGTCGCAGTTTTTTGAGGAGAGATATTGAGAGAATACCCTTCCGGTTCCGGTCACCTTACCGATCCGTGATTGTCAATGTGTGAATAGAAACATCATAGAAGATCTTCAATAGTCGAGAGTCTTGCTTGATGCCATGATAGTAAACATCACCCATAATTCCAAGGGATAGCCTTGTCGAGGAATATGGAACCGTCTGGAGAAGTGATAATGAGAGGTGCCACTCAGGCATGTGATCGCAGAGGAAACCTTATTGTGTTAACATCAAGATAGTCTTCTCGAGAAATCGTCACCCCATCCGGTCGCCTTAACATCTTCAATAGGAATCTTGTAACTCTCAGAATGTGTACTTCACCATGTAATCATACTTTCCACTTGGCTGCCCCAAGGTATCCCACATGTGATGGCACGCTTGTTCGATTGTCAATCTTCAACTTAGACATTTCTTCACACGTCCGCACGTGTGGTTTCGTAAATAGTATCTCACGTTATCCATCATGCATCGAACACGCCTCTCAACCAAGCACAACCATCAGCGCGATGGGCACCAACGACAGTCGGCATCCCGGTTGACACCGTTGCAACAAATTCTTCTTAATACCATCGAGGAATGGTCAAGTCATCTATGTTGAAAACATAAGTATCGCCACCAAGATTGGAACTCTTGTCATGATTAGGCATAGGCGCTTGATCACATCGAGTCTCAACAGAGGGTCAAATTAATCGCTTAGCTTCAATCATATTGAATCTTGTTCTTCAGAGCCCAACAATTGTCGGCATGTCCCTCGCTGTTGGAATGGTAAGCACACTTAGCATTAGGATTGTACTTCTGAGAGGAAGTGTTGACATTCGAGGAGGATCCCTTGTTATCAACTCGCTGCTCAACATGTGTTGCAAGGCTTCATAAAGGCATGTTGATCTTCGTGAACCGCCTTCGTGCGCTCGGGCTACGCTGTCTCACCGAGGTCAGGCCGATGTAGGATCGAGATCACAACCTTCCCACAGATTGAGCACGGTCGGTCTTGGCTCGGCTTTTTGACCATACACAAGATTGGCTTCTTTCTTACCAAAAGATCTCTTCGCAGCATTTCAAGATGTCTCTACATGAATCTTCCCACTTTGATACCACTTTCAATATCACCGTCAATATCACCGGTGAATCCGGATGAAGAATTTCCAATCGATGATTGAAGAATGGGCCTGCTGTTCCCATGAACATATCAACCAACTCCCTATTGGACAAGGGTGGTCGAACTCGCTAGATCTCTCCACTTCGAGCATACCTGAATCTCTCACGACCCATAGACATGCTTTGTAGTTGCATGCGAGTGGGTGTCAATTCAAAGATTGTACCATATCGTCTGAGAAAGCATCCGCTAAGTCACCCAAGTACGGATACGGTCATTCTCTAGCCGATAATACCACCCAACCGAGTTCCCGACAAACTCTTGAAAATAGTGCATCCACAACTTTCTCATCAAGTGGGGATTGATCTTTCGGACATAGGACTTCAAATGCAATTAGGGCAAGACATGCCATCATACTTAGCAAAAGTAGGAACTTTGAACTTGGGAGGAATCACAACGCTGTGGACAAGACTTAGATCATCAAAATTCAGCCCTTGACATCTTCAGTTTTCCACAAGATTCGACGGTCTTCAAGTTGTTTGTACTTGTCATCTTCATCGAGTGTTGCTATAATCGTAGTGGTCCTTCCTCCTTTCTTTGGCTCACGCCGATCACCTTCATCACCCTTGGTACCGGTATGGACACTTCCTTCAGAGAGCTCGATCCGATCGACCACTTTTGACCCCTTTGAAACGCTTCACCCATGTCGAGGCCAACAACCTTCTTCTTCTTGTTGATGAGCTTCTTCAAATCTTCCGGCCTTGGACCAAGTTGGTGAACATCTGCTGAAACCGAGCATTCTCGAGCTGGAGATCTTTGACAATTGCTCAAGAGCCATTTCGCTAAAATAAATAGCGAGCAAATGAGAAAACCAATCTCCAATGTACCGTGATGCAATGTTATGCTATATATGCAATGTTTATGAATGCAATGCAATGTTTTCAAGGACCTTAGAGATTTAAATTTGTTAAACAAGCAATGAACAAACATTTATTAGTACTCTTTTCATTATTCTTTTCTTTTAAGTACAAGAGATAGTTCAAAATAATAAAAGAAAACAAAACATCCTAAAGCTCTAAGTCTCCCATGGGCGCTCTTCTCGTGCCGATGTAGTTGATGTTTCGCCTCCTCGTGAAGTAGCTTGGTCAACTCTAGCACTTTCTTCTCACTTGCATAACATCGAGTTTCAAAGGTATCCTCTTCTTTAAGTCAATCCAGATCTCTTCAAGTCTTCAAATCAAGAGGCATGTCGATGGAGAACAACATGGTACGCCACCATAGCAACAGTTCCATAATTACCGGAAACAAAGCGTGAATGGCATCATGAGGTTTTGAGCTCGAGCTCGCACCCATTTGAGGTAAGGTTCCAAGGAATGGAGTTCGGTGCCCCAAAGTCTTGGTATCGCCTTTCTTTACCATGCCCCAAGCATGTATAAACCTTCGCTGAATTTAGAGATCGTGATTGTAGTCGAACACAACATCTTGGAGAAGCATATCATGTGGACCATCTTTTCGAGCAAAACCAAACCGACGAGAGCTAGAAGGGTTGTAATACCTCCCTTATACCAAGTAGGGTACATTAGGAATTCTCCACAACGCCAATGAAGGTGAAGTCCTTTTGAGAGAAAAGATTCCAACGGATATCCGAATGAGAGAGTGACATCAATCTTTGAGACCATCTCAACCTTTGTTCATTCTTCAAAACTCGATGGAGGAAGGTATAAAATAAAGTAGGCACGGATTACTGTAAGGAACAACTGATGGCATTGATATCTATGAATTGATCCGAAGTTAGGAAATAGAACCAAACCATAAATTAGCAAGGCCACAATTTTCAAATGCATGGAAACTCATAACTTTGAGGAATTCCCGCTTGATTAAGAACTTGAAAGTAAACCCTTAACTCCACTTCTAGTTTCCCAATTGGCTTCAATATCCGAGCTGGAGGTAATGGATGCGATGTTCAGATTTAGGAACCTTTTCTAGACCGTGAATGGCATTTGGTCAAGAATAGGTATCCCAAGTAGCTTAGAGAACTCTTCCAAGGTAGGAACCAACTGATAATCCGGGAATGTAAAGCAATGGTGTTTTGATCAAAGAACCGAATAGGACATGCATCATCTTCTTCAAAACCGAGATAACCAAATCAAGTAGATAACCATGTCTTTGATGAACCGAGCATGGTCGGGAATTTTGAAACCAATTTTGAGTCGAGAAGGATACCCATGAAGTTGATTCGATAGTCTTTCTAGAAGCCATAATCCCTACAAACAGAGCAAAGATAAATCCATAGGTCCTGAAATAGTTAGAAATGATATGCAATGCGAATGATGTCATGATGTCATGTTTAGCACACACAAACAATTCACACAATGAGCCTAGGTTTAAGGCTTGCATGAGGTATAGGTGATTACCCCACCAAAAGTTTGAGTTGGTTCATCCCGCCCCATAATAGTAACCGGTTCTAGGAATCTCACATCACGATCTTCTCGAGGCGCTTATTTCAATACGACGCCAAGTGGTCGATCGAAATGTCCCAAAAGTCCGATCTCAATGAGCGAGCATCGAGTATCAACCAACCTCGGTCTACTCAAAGTCGGCCATATCACTACCTTCTAATGGCCAAGATGGGTCAATTAAGGTTCTAAAAGTTTTTAGCCTTGATGACACCACGCAAGCCAAATACTATCTTCAACTTGGGCATGAAGAGTATCGGACAACCAAAGTGTCACGCTAACGTAGCCATCATGTTGACCGCGAGTTATACGCCCAGCGGTCGCGATGATCTAATGCCACTTACCTAAAAGGAAACCCGGATCCGGGTGTAGGATCCCCCACAAATATAATACCCAAGCAACCCTTAAAGATAAAGCATACAAGTCAAACAAAAAGCGATAAAAGTTATCTAGAAATCCCTAAGGCAATTCTCTTTTGGTGTACCCTCAACAGAGTCGCCAGCCTGTGATACTGAACTCGACTTTGTAGGATTTTTGTATCCAAATGTGCGGATAGCAAGAGTCGCCACCACTTTTTATTTTATCCATTATGAAGGTAAAAGTAATAAAAAGACCTTCGTTAGATTCTCGAGTTCGGAGAATGGTTATGAAAAGGGAAGGTATTAGCACTCCTTTCCATCCGTAGTTATCTACGGCTCTTAGTTGCTCTAGATCACTTTTAAAATTGCTTCGTGTGTTTGACAAAGATGTTTTGAAGAAAGGCATTTCGCTTGACTTTGTAATGACTCATGTAGGAGTGTATACAAAGTGTTCGAAATGTTTTGTTTTGAAAAGAATTTGAACTTTGAAAAAGTGTGTGGTGTGAAAAGCATTGATAGAGCGAGCAACTAAGAGACTTATTTACCCACTTTAATGGTCGTTTTTGTACTTCTATCGCTCCTTTAGAATAGCGCTTAGCCATACCATTAGTTAGTAGGTAGCTCCATTGGATGTAAGCGGACATTCAAGGACATCGATGGTCATAGAAAGCAACTTGTAGGAAGTATCCAGCACATCTGGCGGACTATCATCATTTTCAGAGGCGACAATCGAGGGTCAAGATCATGTATTCGGAAGCTTACATCGTGGGTCTTATGATCTTTGTATCAAGGGACTATGATGATTTGTTTGAAGGCAACGTGCTAGAATACTCTACGCCGAGGGACATGACCATTTGAAATCGAAGGCATCGAGAGAATTACCCTAAGGTGCATGTGAAAGAAGTGTGTCAAATTCAGATATTTATCTTGAAAATTAGTGTGAGCTATGTCCATTATTATCTTGCCATACACGAAGTTACTAATAACATTTATAGGTGCGGAAAGTAAATGAATGTAAAGCTTAAATGAAGTGAAAATAAACCTACGCTTATTACATATTGGGGCGATACATAATTTAAAATGCGGAAAATAAAATCCTAAATTAAACTATTACATCCCATAAACAGTTACATTATTGGAAAAATAAAATGATAAAATAAAGAGAAAATCGTCTAATCGGATCAACCCGCATAAAAAGGAAGAAATCTAAAATGCAATATGAATCGAATAAGAGAAAAATGTTAGAAAATGCAAATTTAATATGAGAAAATTATTATATGCTGGAAATAAGATAAATAAGTTAAAATAATTTTTGGGATTTTTAAATGCAATTTAGTAATTAAAACTAATTAAAAGTGATTTAAATGCAAAATTACAAATAAAATAAGCATGCATGCAAAATTATATTTTAAAATTTATTAAATTAAATAAACATTTTCAGAATGTAAATGCAAAAAGAATAAATGTTTTTGGTAATTTTTAATGCAAAATAAAATTATGAAAATAATTAAAACAATGCAAAATATTAAATAAATAAGAAATATGGAAAAATGAAAAATATGAGAGTTTTGGAAAAGAATGAAAACCGGTGCCGTTGAGGATCGAACCATGACCGTGAGGGGTATCTATAACGTGAATGCCTTAACCATCGCACCACTTGACACTTGGTGTCGAAGGTTGAAATCATTCAATATATGTACACGCCGTGGATGTTTGAAAATCAAAATCAAGACGCTGTGGACCCCGCTGACCGGATGGACGAATCGATTGTTTCGCCACGCATGCACACGCCGGTCAAAGAGTCCACGACGCCGAGCCCTAGCTCCGGCCGCTTTCCGGCAAGGAGGTTCCTAGATCCCGCAAAAACGCCAAATAAATAAAAGAGAGACCTTGTCCACCTAAATCGGACCTCCCGAATCCATTGGTGTTATTTTTGATCGAATCGACCAGACAAAGCGGTTCGAACGAAACAGCTCCAAACCCTAATAATGGCAAACCGCGATTCTCATTGCTCAACCTCTCAAACGATGGCCCGATTAGTCAAGTATAACCTCATGAACACATTCAAACCATTAGAAATCGTTAAAGCACGCAATAATAAATGCAATTTCAAGAAAAATTCAAATATGTATGAATGTGTATGGCACGATTTGGCTTGTTTTAATCAATACCAATGATGTATTCTTACTCATACTTACCGAGCACGCTTGGATGGTCGAAGTGGTCAAGTCATGGAAATAAGGATTCGATTTTTCAAGAATTGAGAAAATTTTGCAAGAGTTTTGGGTAGTTTTAGGTTAGGTTCCGCCTCCTTGGTTTGTACACAATGTCGCAATTTATAAGAGATCGAAGAGAAAACAAGGAAAAAGATTGGAAATTGAATGCAAATATTTTCCAATAAATCAAATCAAATTTCCTTTAAAACTTGATTTTTCTTTCCATGTGCATGAGTCACGAATTTGGCAATTGTGGGCTTTCTTGGACATTAAGAAAGATATAAATCCAACTTATTTGAAAAGAAACTTAATTATATTTTACATAATTTATTTTTGAATTAAATGTTGTAAAATTCAAATATAAATCATGAAAATAGAAAATTACCAATGCCAAGAATTTATGGGTCAAGAATATTGTCATGAACAAGTTTGGATCAAAAGATTATAGGCCCATTTGGAAAATTTTGCATTTTGACCAAATGTCCTTTTGTGCAATCATTCAAAATCGCCCAACTTCAATAGTGTATCTTGCTCAATTTTCCACATTTTGAGTGTTCTTGGACTTTTGGAAAGCTCTAAGAGTCCTCTAACCAATGTCTTTGGTTTCATCTCAATTGGAGTTACCATTCTCAATATATCTTCAAAACAAAAAGTTGACTTTTTGTTGACTTTGAAAATGACCTGTAATATTTTGAGCTATACCTCTCAAATGAAGCATTTTTTGGACATTCTTGTGAGACATGAAGTTGTAGAGAATTGAATTTCCTTAAAAACAAGAGGTGGTGGAAAACGCTTTGAGAAAGTATGAGAAAGTTATGATCACCAAAGTTCATTGACTTTTCACCAGAAACCCTAATTTAGAAAGTTCGACTTTGAGCAAATCTTGAGTTTTCTTGATGAATCATGATCAACCCTTGATCAAATGATGAATGTAACTTCAAAATGAGGATGTTGACCAAAAATCGAAGTTTTGACTGTATGTTGACCACACTGACTCTTTTGTCCAATACACCGATTTTCAACCATCCGAGCAATCGCTCGAGGAAACTTGACTATGAAGCTTGAAACTTGACATGGAGAATCTTTGAAGCATATGAGGAGGCATGAAGACCATTGGAGAGGTTGGAACCATCTTGACTTGAGAGATACCAAACCCTAGTTCGTCGATTGTCTAGAGAGTTTGTCCGATCAACTCTCGAGGAACTTGAGTATGGATGTATGAAATCTCTCGAGTAGATGGAGGGCAAATTTTGGGGTATGACAGATAACTTTGTTCAAAAATGTAAGCTAGCAACTAGAGTCTAAAACCTTGAGAACATATCCTCAATAGTTTCTTCTTCTTCCATTTAAGGCTTACTTTTGAATCAAGGCTAGAGTCTTGGTTTACTTACTTGCTCATTTCCTTCATGCATTAAATAATCAAATATAAATTTAGCATAGTCTCTATTTGTAATCTTTTCTTATTATAAATAGAAATAGCGACAACATCATAGTTATGGATCTATGATGATTCTTACGATCTTTTTATTGTTCATTCATTTGACTTCTTCAAGTTCGACAAGATTTGATCTTACAAGACGTGTGTAACCATATATTAGTATATCTCATAGATCTCGATCCAAGAATGAAGCTTCCCATTCTATCTTTCCAATACTTAAACCTTTCTCCAACAAAGACGGAATACATAATAACAATCTCTATCATGTTGTGAGAACTCCATTACGTGTTTCAAAAAATATTCTGGATCTTTATTTGAAATACCACGTGTTTGATAATAATAAATCCGTAACTAGAGCTTCCATGCTAATTGAAGAAGAGAGAAACACAAGAAATAGGGGTTTGAATTGGGTTTAAGGATTTAAAACATTCCTTCCTGTGAAAAGAAATGACACAAGAATAAAATAAATGAACACGATTATTTTTATCCCGATCCGTTGTTAACTAAGCTACTTAAGTCCACCCACCAAGGTGATTTTGCCTTCTCAATAAGGACTTAGTCCACTATAATCAAATTGATTACAAACCAAAAAGACAAATTGTCAATGTATTCTTGAGAAATTTTGAATATACCTTTGTTTCTTAAGGAACAACAAATCAAAACTAACCAACAATGGCTTTGAATAATCTAACTAACACTTAGTCACACAAGGGACAATCAACTCACAAGTTGAAATACAAAGGCTATGTTTAAAAAGTTGCTTCTAATAAATCAAATAACACAAGTTTAAATACAAACATAAACAAACAAGTTTTCTTAGAAAGTTAACGAACAAAAGTTCCTTGCTTTACAACTTTTCTTCCCTAAATGAAATATATACGTATGAATGATTTGCAAGAGTGTTTCAGTGAATTTTTGTAGTTGTTCTGTCCTTTTCTCCACTCTACCAATTCTTTCTTATATATCCAAAGAAATATTCATTGAAAGGTATAATAGAAGTTCCAAATTCTAGTTATATTGTCCATAACGGTCGTTGATGGAGTGGTAGACAATATACTACCATAGTATACCCTCGAGCCATAATATCATGGTAGTGGAAACATTAATAGTGTACCATGTACTAATCACTCATGTAAACCAATTTTGATCTTATATTATAATCTTCAAAGGCTTCTAATGGTTGACGATGAAGCATGCTTAGAAGGAACAAAACTAGAATCTTCGTAACCTAAGTCTCTAGAGTCTTTAGAACTCGCTCATCCGTAACCTTGTCTTTTGAGTCTTTAGAACTTGGTCTTCTAAGTCATTCGTGACTTGTTCTTCCGTAACCGTGTCTTAAAAATATTCAATTTGACAAACAAAATCTTAGCTTGAGAAGTTTTCATAAGCTTTTCTAGAAGAGTAACGATGAAGCCTATCATTAACGCTCATTAGAATTATTATTATAGAAGCATCCTAGAATTTGACTAGGACTTATAAACACAACTATTTTCTTCGATTCGCAGTAAGTTGATAATGTAAATTGATGACGCCACACGATATGTCTATGTAGTCACCAAAATAGGGTCAAGATATTATCTTTGTAACCATTGTATGGATGCATTCAATGATTAAATTCCTCACTTAAGTACTTCCATTTTGATCTATTCATATTTCAAGAAAGCCCTAAGGCAAGGATATATGGAAGATTATTTGTGGCTGAAGGCACACTTGTGGTATATTCTTATTTATCCTTTGGCCTAATATATCCATATTTTCATCATCGTTGTATAGAAAGATAAGGGCATAAAGGTATATTATCCATTAAACTTTGATTTGCTTGAAAAGATTCATGATTAATCCATGGAATGTAAAGGGTCGGCTTTTTGTACAGGTTATAATATCCAACATTTGATATGAGGTGATTCTGGATAAATATGCTTCATCCATTTATAATAAAAATATAATTTTGAAGGAATTCATGGTAATATTGAAGTTGTGGCTATTGAAGCTATGTTATGCATGATCAACAGGCCTATAAATGTGCTTCAAGTATCAATTGTGAAGAATATAATTAATTGGTGTTGTGGATATTTTCAAAATTCCAAAGCCTTGAATGATCTATTCAATGGAGTGGAGAATGTTTCGTTAATAAATTCATGTAATCGTAGCTAAAGATGCTCGGAAAATTCAGACAATTGATGAAGGCACATCCAAAGTGAAGATTTTAATTCAACTCTCACTACCAAATTTGAGAACCTAAAGATGAATGACGATGAAAGTATTCAGATTTCCATATGAATGTTTTTGAAATAAAAAGGCATCTAGTTTAGGACGTAAGATGTTAAGAAAATCTTGTTAGAAGATTCTTAAATCTTTACATGAGAAATTTTATATGAAGGTAACAATAATGAAGAAGCTCAATGCATCATTATCATGAGGGTTCGATGAACTTATCGGGTCACTTCAAACTTTGAACTAGCTATGTGACAAGTCCGAGAAAAGTAATAAAAGCATAGCTTTTGTATCCAATATTGAAGATAAAGAGGGACAAGCTGATCTGGATACTTAGGAAAGACTGTCAAATACCATTGTATTAATTGGGAATCAATTCAATAGAATTCTGAAGAGATTGGACGTGAGATGAAGACCAGATGTCAAGAACATCTCATCTGACATTAGGAATTATTCTGATTTCTAGAAAAATATCAGAATTGAAGAGAAGTCCAATAAAAGTAAAGGGATTCAACGCTTTAAGTGTGAAGGATTTGGCCACTAAGGAAAGACTATCAAATACCATTGTATTACTTAGGAATCAATTCAATAGGTTTATGAAGATATTGGACATGAGATGAAGACCAGATGTCAAGAACATTTCATCTGACATTAGGAACTAATCCTATTTTTAGAAAATTCCAGAACTGAAGAGAAGTCCAATCAAATTAAATGGATTCAATGTTTTAAGTGTGAAGGATTTGGTCACATTATGCTAGAATGTCTAACGATCTCAAGAAAAAGAAAATGGACTTTTCCGATCTAGTATCCGAGATGAAAGAAGATTCTTCTAACTTTGAGATTATCAAACTTGTGAGAAACAAGAAGGAAAGCTTCGACGGCTCAAGCTCAATTACTCTAATACATAAGTCCAAGAAACCACCTAAAGATTTAAATACGTAAGTTCTCAAAGGAACGAGTCCAAGATGCTAAAGACTAAAGTTTCAAGACAAAGGGTTCTCAAGACCAAGTGTTGAAAGACTCTCAAGACGTGGCTCAAGACTCAAGACTTGAATTTCTCCAACTTAGTTTTGATACAAGGTTACAAGACCAAGTTCTAATGACTCAAGACGTGGTTTTGAAGACTCAAGACAAGTTCTTTCAACCTTAAGATATGATACAAGGTTATTCAAAACCAAGTGCTAAGGACTCAAGTGGAAGATCCAAGACACTTAAGGCTTGAATTTTTTATTAACCAAGTTGTGTTGTTCTCTTACTCGTGATCGCAGTAAGCCTCAAGTACATAAGAATGATAACGTTAGCATGGTACAATAATACATGGTACAAACAAATGTTTCATTCCACTACCATGAAGGACATATGTTGGTACGATCTTGTCCCCTATGTTCTCTCAAGCCACAAATTTCATATTTCTATATGTACCCTCAACGGTTACATCACATGCATGACTGATAAAGGCTTTAAGATCAAGAAACAATCAAGTAAATATCTCAAAAATATTCAACGCTTAAACACTATTATTTATTTGTAAAAGTTGTATATTCTTTTAGGTCATCAGGTTAAAACCCATTTACATATTATTAGTTGTAGAAGCATATTTACTTGTAAAAACTTGTTATCAAATTGTTGTTTGATTGTTCCTCGAGACCAACACAAGATTCCAAGAAGTCTAAGACAATTAGTCATATAGGTTGATAGTTAGTCACACACAATTGGTGTATTCAGGTGTTAGTCACTTCCAGTTGCGTTATTGTCATACCCCAAAATTTGCCCTCCATTTTCTCAAGGCATTTCATACATCTATACTAAAGATTCCTCAAGAGTCGATCGACAAACTCTCCTGATAATCAACCCAAACTAGGTTTGATATTCTCGTGTCAAGATGGACTTCCAACATCTCCAATGGTCATCATGCCTCCTCATATGCTTCAAATATTCTCCATGTCAAGTTTCAAGCTCCACAAGTCAAATTTCCTCAGGCAATTGCTCAGATGGTCAAAATCACAGATTGACAAAAGTCAACTTTGGTCAACATACCAAACTTCATGATTTTTGGTCAACATCCTCATTTTGAAGTTACATTCATCATTTGATCAAGGGTTGATCATGATTCATCAAGAAAACTCAAGATTTGCTCAAAAGTCAAACTTTCTAAATTAGGTTTCTAGTGAAAAGTCAACTGAACTTTGATCGATCATAACTTTCTCATAATTTCTCGTAAATTTTTCCACCACCTCTTGTTTTGAAGGAAATTCAATTTCTACAACTTCATGTCTCACAAGAATGTCCAAAAATGCTTCATTTGAGAGGTATAGCTCAAAACATTACAGTCATTTTCAAAGTCAACAAAAGTCAACTTTTGTTTTGAGGATATATTGAGCATGGAAACTCCAATTGATATGAGACCAAAAGGTTGGTTAGAGGACTCTTAGAGCTTTCCAAAAGTCCAAGAACACAAAAATGTGGAAAATTGAGCAAGATACACTATTCGTAAGTTGGGCAATTTTGACAATCAACAAAAGGACATTTTGGTCAAAATGCAAAATTTTCCAAATGGGCCTATAATCTTTTGATCCAAACTTGTTCATGACATCATTTGTGACCCATAAATGCTTGGCCATGGCAATTTTCTATTTTTATAATTTATTTTTGAATTTTAAACCATTTAATTCAAAATTAAATTATATAAAATATGAAAATATATTTTTCAAATGGGTTGGATTTTATCTTACTTGAGGTCCAAGATAGCCCACCAAGCATACCAATTTCGTGATAGCATGCATATGGAAGAAAAATCAAATTTTCAAGGAAATTTGATTTTATTTGAATGAGAAAATTTTGCATTGAATATCATATCTTTTTTCACTTTTGCATCAAATCCTTCTATAAATACCAAGCATTATGCATACCAAGGACAAACCCTAGCTCAAAGCATAACCCTTATTTTGCCAAAATTTCTCAAGAAACTTGAAAATCGAATTTTGTTTTCCACTTCTCTCACCAAAACTAACCATCCAAACGTGTTTCAGAGGTTCCTGTGAGTCGAAACAACCTTGCCGAAGTTAATCCACCTGTGATCGTTATTCAGCTCTCACCGGTTTGGAATTTTCTTATTTTTCGATTTCCATGTTTCATGCATCATTAATGTTTTTGTGTGTTTGTATGGATTTAGGTGATTATTAGGTCGAACAAACCATCTCATGCAAGCTTAAACGTGAAACTCGATTGCGCTGGTTAGGCTTTTCGAAATGCTTTGAATCGAATGCCTTTATACAAGCGCTTAGGGCAAACGGATATCACCATTGGATTGTGGAGGTCCGATTTAGGGAAATAGGTTTTCCTTTGCATTGATTCTACGTGTTTTGCGGTGTTTTAACTTGGCATGGTTTGAGAAGTTACCGTGAGCTAGGCTCCGCCGACTTGAATTTGACTCGCGATGTATGTGGTAACGATCGCAGCGTTCGATTCGCTCTCCTTTCCAATCGACCCACGCGGTCGACTCGGTTTGACTCATTCCTGTGACGCCATTATCATTCAAATGCATTTGTTGTCTTTTCCAACACCAAATGACACTGGCCTGTGGTTAAGGCGTTAGTTGTGCAAAGATACTCCAGAGGTCCTTACCGAATCCATGTAACCGATTTGTTTTCCTTTTACAAACTTTGCACTTTCTTCATATTTTCCATATTTTCTTATTTTAATATTTTCATGCATTTTTAATTCTTTTCAATATTTTTTCTCATGCATTAAAAAAATTGTCAAAAATATTTTTCCTTTTGCATTTATTTCCAGAAAATACTTATTTAATTTATAAAATTAAAAAATATCATTTTGCATGCATATTTATTTTTATTCAAATTTAGCATTTAAATCACATTTAATTAGTTTTAAATTATTAAAATGCATCTAAAAATCCCAAAAAATTATTTTAGCATATTTATGTTATTTCCAGCATGTCATATTTTTCTCATTCAAAATTTGCATTTTACTAATATTTTTCTTATTCAATTTCATCGTATTTTCCGATTTATCTTCCTTCACGTGTTGTTTGCTTCTGCTTTTCATCTTTTATTTTTCCATTATGTAATGTTCATGGATGTAATAGTTTAAATTAGGCTTTATTTTCCGCAAGTTTAAATTATGTATCCGCCTAAAGCCATGTAATAGCGAGGACATTTATCTTTCCGCATCTTTACATTCCACATTGTAATTTCGCACCCTATAAATGCTAGTAATTAGGCGGTATGGCAAGATAAAATCGAACATAGCTCACTCTAATTTTCAAGATAACATGTATCGAAATCAACACACCTCTTCACACGCACTTTTGGGTAATTCTTCTCGTTGCCTTTACGAATTCAAAATGGTCATGCCCTCTAACGAGGTATTCTAGCACTGCTGTTTTCCAAACAAATCATCATAGTCCCTTCGATACAAAGATCATAGACCCACGATGTCGCCTACGAATACATGATCTTGACTCTTTATCGCCTACGAAAATGATGATAGTCCTTCAATGTGCTAGGATACTTCCACAAGTTGCTTCCTATGACCATCCGATGTCCCTTCAATGTCCCGCTTACATCCAACAAATAGGTTATCTACCAACTAATGGTATGGATAGTGCTATTCTAAAGGAAAGTAAAACAATCGAAAACAACCAATTTTGAGGGTAATAAGACTTTTAGTTGCTTGCTCAATCAAAATGCTTTTCACACAACACACTTTTTTCAAAGTTAAAACTCTTTTCAAAACGAAACATTTCCAAACACTTTGTATACATTCCTACATGAATCATTACAAAGTCAAAGCGAAATGCCTTTTCAAAACATTTTTGTCAAACACACGAAGCACAATTTTAAAGTGATCTAAGAGTAACTAAGAGCCCAGATAACTACGGATGGAGGGGTGCTAATACCTTCCTTTTCATAACCTTCTCCCTTACTCGTAATCTAACGAAGGTCTTTTCTCGTACTTTTACCTTCCCTTAATTGGATAAAAATAAAAGTCGGTGGCGACTTTGCTATCCGCATATTGCGATACAAAATCCACAAAGGTTCACCGTGTTACAGCTTATGCAAGTAATAATCATTGATCATTGGATTAAGTCCGCTGAGAGAGGAAAATCACCAGAGGTGGACTGAGTAGCTTAAAGTTTCAAGTGAACTAGTATAAAATACCGTGTTCTTTATTTCTTTCTAAATCTTTCAATCTTTATCAAAAGCAAAGCATATTAAAAGTGGGGATTGTTTTTAAAGAAAAGTTTTCAAAGGATAAAACCAATTCAAACCCCTCTTTCTTGTGTGTTTTTGCACCTTTAGTTGGTATTAGAGCTCTGGTTCTAAAGTCATAAAGGTTGTAATTTTATCAAACACCTAACATTGTTCAATAACGATCCATGTATGGAAAACAATGGTCGCCTAAACCACAATGTAGTTGTAATTACTCGTTAAAGAAACATATCATATAGTTCAAACCCGATCTTTGATGGAGAGAAATTGACTTTTGGAAAGATGTATCAAACACCTTCTGGATTTGATTTAGATCTATGGGATATCAGATGACATACACTTACCCAGAGATGTAGTAAGGAAAAAAAAATCTGTAAGCTCCTTAATAGATGCTCAAGAAGATGTACAGAATCATCATAAAGAAAGAACCATCCTTCTCAAGGCAATATCCTATACATGAGTATGAAAAGATCAAATATAAACTAAGTCCATCTTTGACTCTTCAGATGACTCAACGGAGGAAATGCTCAAGTCAAGGAAACAAAGGCGTTGGCCTTAATCTGTAAATATGAAGCTTTAATGGAAGAAGATGAATTTGGAAACTATGTTTTCAATATTTCGTGATGCTTGTTGCAGGACTTAGAGTTTTGGGCAAATAATATACTACCGCAGATCACGCTAAAAGATTAATGTAAGTTTTCCCAAATGGAGACCCATGATAACTACTTCAAAGTCGAGAAGGATCTTAATAACACTAGTCTTAGAAAATTATTAGTTCTTAAGAAGTCATGATATTGAGCTTCAAGAAGACAGACCTCAAAAGAGAGGTAAGTCTATTTCTTAAGTCTAAGTCAAGAAGAAAAGGCTTATCAAGCAAAGGAAGAATCAAGAGTATGAAGAAAACTCAGATGAATATGAACTATCTCTAGTCTCAAAACGGATAAACCAGTTGTGGACACAAAAAGAGAAATTTTAGAGGGTCAAGAAGATTTAAGGGTAGGCAAGAGTCTACATCGGACCAAGGGAAAGATTCTGAAAAGGAAGTCATTTGCTACGAATGTCAAGAACCCGGCATTACAAAATGACTATCCTTAGCTCTGAAGAGAAAGAAAACCTAAGAAGGTTTTCAAATACAAGAAAGGTCTCATGGAAACATGTGATGATTCAGACTCATAGGAAGAAGACTCTGATGGAGAACTGGCAAATATAGCTCTTATGGAAAAGACTAGAATCAACAAATATGATGATGAGTCAGACTCTGATGATGACAGAGAAGTAATTTTATCCTTATGTGATTAAGACTCTATTACATCACTATCACAAATATAGAAGGAAACTTCTAAACACAATATCATGCACATATTCTACATATCTTTACTATTGCACAAAACTCAAAGGTGTAAGAATCTTCGAAAGATTAAAATAAAGTACCCAAAGTGTGGTACCTAAGGATCGTTATTCATATGCACAATGGATGCTCACGACACATGACGGGTGAAAGACATATGTTCCAAGATTTGGAATTGGAATTTGGAGGTGTCGTTGGTTTCGGAGGAAACTAGAAGGGTAAGATCATTGGCTCTAGAACAATTGGTAATAATAAACTTCCTTCTATCAATATGTTCTATTAGTCGAGGGTCCGATGCATAACTAGTTGTCAACTAGTCAATTTAGTGACAACGGTTACGATTTGATATTTTATCAAACATCTTGTAAATCCATTAGTCAGAAAGATGGATATGTTTGTTCAATCGAAAGAGGAAGAAAAATATTTATAAAGTTCATTTATCCGAGTTGAAAACCGTAATGTAAAGTGTCTTCCGTGTAAACAAAGAGCAATGGGTCCGCATAGATGTTGGGACATGTTAGCTTGAGAAGAATATCTCATTGTTAGTTCTCTATTATATAGGATTGGCTTTATGTTTGGTAAAACTAATATAACAACAATATGTAAATACGATTTATAACTTGTAAGGAGAAAGCAAGTCAAGTTCTATTTAATGAAGAAACATGTTGTGGTCAAGTGTTTCAACATCCGAACATCGCACTCGAAGCTATCAGATTGGATTCTCGTTATGTTTTTAATGTATGTAATATTCCTAACCAACATTATGCAATCATGTGGCGCAACAAGGATCCGGAAAGAATCAAGTCGAATATGCTCAAATGAAGACTTATTAAATATGGAGATACTTTAGGAAGGTTTGATGAAGACCTATTTTTAGGAGAATATTTTGCGATTGTAATAGCTTACTTGTCGTTATAACTATATGGATACATCTTAGGAATCCTATTTTGTAGGAGAATATTTTGCATTGTAACTCACTTGTTGCTATAACTATATGGAGATATTTTAGGAATCCTATTTTGTTGGAGATTCTTTTGCGATTTGTAACAACTTATGTGCTGCCCAAGACCATTTGGGAATAGGTTATAAATAAGCATTGTAACCTAGAAAAGAAGCCACCATCATGTAAAATTATAAGGGTTATGTAGGTCGATGAACCACCCGCTTTATGGATGGTCATGGTACCCTCGACGCTGTGAAGTAATGAGTCGAGTTATGTTCTTGAGGAAGCTTTAAAGTAACATCAAGATGATGTCCTTAGCCTAGAGTCATGGTCGAGTGTTTTGCGGAGTATGTCCCTCGGCATAGAAGTGTGTCTTTACTTTTCGTGTGTCAAGAGTTGTTGAAAACCAAGTTGTTGATGCAGCTGGCCGAGATGTTGATCGCTAGACATCATTAGATGATTAAGGGATAGATATTCCATATCTAGAGGACCTAGGTAGAAGGGTCATGGTAGTGATTAAGTGAAGGGTTGTAAACGGGAAGTTTAGCTCCAAATTACTAACCGATAATGGACTTCATCTCCTGGTTGGTATGCCCTCGTATGGGAGAGTTGCTTCCAACCGTGAACAATTTGTTTGTGTTATTTATGTGTTTTCCGACTTTTTATTTTTGCCTTGTTTGCTTATATGTTAATGTCGATCATATGTCTTGACATCCTTTAGGAAACTGAGTCCCTGCACCAATTTCACAACTAAACAAACTAGGACTATTTATAGGTTTACTAAATCATGCTTCGATGCTATTTGTCAAGTTTTAGAAAGACAAATTTCTAAAATACTTTTAAAGCCAAAAAGATTGTTTTACCTCTCTCTGTCCATTAGAACTTCTTCATATTGACTTATTTCGACCAGTGAAAATTGCTTATGTCAATGGAAAGAAATATAGATTGTTCATCATAGATAACTATAGTTGTTGGACATGGGTCAAGTTCCTAAAACACAAGGATGATTCACATTATGTGTTTGCTTCCTTCGCCCCAAGTGCGTAATGATATGAATTGCAAAATTGTCGAGTCAAGCAATCATGGTGAGAGTTTGAAAACAAAGATTTTGAAAAATTGTTTGACGAGATTTGATATCCCATGATTTCTCTGTCCTAGAACTCCACAACATAATGGAGTCAGAAAGGAAAATAGAAATGGCTCACACCATGATCCAATAAACCGATGGCAAAGCACTTATGGGCGAGGCAGAATATAACATTATATTCAAAATAGAATCTCTATAAGACTTATTTTTGCACCTCTATGAATTGTGGAAGAACAGAAAGCCCAACATCTCTTACTTTTATCCTTTGGTTGTGTCTTTTATATGTTATCACTAAAGACCTTATGGGTAAGTTTGATTCCAAGGAACAAAAGTGTTTGTTGTTAGGATATTATGAATGCTCAAAAGGCTACGTAATATAATACAAAATCATGAATTGTGGAAGAATCAATTCATGTTATATTTGATGATAAGCTTGACTATGAAAAGTCAAAGCTAGTTGAAAAGTTTGCAGATTTAGAGATCAGCTACTATGAACTAAAAAAAATATAGAAGAAAAAACTTCAGAAGCTCCTACTTCGACAAGTTGTTGCTTATGTTCCCGTTGAAGAGAAATGAATAACAACTTCACATCTAGAGGAATTGATTCTAGGAAGCAAGGATGTCCTATGAGAACTAGGTCAACCTTCAAACCTTCAGAAGAAACACTTCTGGGCTTGGTGTCTTCGGTTGAGCCAACATCAATTGAAGAGGCTCTTCTTGATAAGGATTGGATTCTGGAAATTGAAGAAGAACTCAATCAGTTCTCAAAGAATGATGTTTGGGATCTTATTCAGAAACCTAAAGATGTTCATGTTATTAGAACCAGATGGGTGTTCAGAAACAAACTCAACTAATAGGGTGAAGTTGTAAGAAATAAGGCACGACTAGTTGCACAAGGTTATAGTTAGTAAGAAGGAATAGACTATACTAAAACCTTTTATCCAATTGCCAGGTTAGAGGAAATTCGTTTATTAATTTTTCGTTAATCATAACATTATTCTTTATCAGATGGATGTTAAGAGTGCATTTTTTAATGGATATATTTCTGAAGAAGTTTATGTCAAACAACCTCGGTTTTGAAAACTCTGAGAAATGAGATTTTGTTTTTAAACTTAAGAAATCTCTTTATGGTCTAAAGCAAGCTTGTAGAGCGGTATATAGATTGAGCAAGTTTCTCTTAGAAAATGAATTTAGAGGAAAGGTTAACACAACTCTCTTCTCAGATATCAATCAAAAATGATATACTCATAGTACAAATATATGTTGATGGTATTATTTTGGTTATGCTAATTCCTCTTTGTAAGGAGTTTTCTAAGATGATGCGCCGAGTTTGAAATGAGTCTAATGAGAGAATTGAAATTCTTTTGGGAATCCAAATTGACTTAAACCTAAAGGTACTTACATTTATCAAAGTAAGTATACTAAAGAACTTCTAAATAAATTCAATATGGTATATCGCACATTAGCAAAGACTCAAATGCATCCAACATGTATTCGAGAAAGAAGAGGTAAGGTAAAGGTTTGTTATAAACTCTATCGTGGTATGATAGGCTCTCTTTGTATCTAATCGGTTCTAGGCGTACATTTTATTCAAAGGTCCATCTTAACATTGATTCCAATCGATCCTAGCTTAATCTCATTTAACTACTATTAAGAGAATTTTGAGATATGTGAAAGGAACCACTAACCTTGGTTTGATGTACAAGAAAACATCGTAGTATACTCTTTTCGGATTCTTGATACAGACACGCTAGAGATATATTAGAAAGGAAAAGCACATCCGCAAATCACACCTAGGCAACAATGTAATCTCCTCGGTCAAGTAAGAGGCAATCCACAATTTCTTTTTCAACAGAAGTAGTACATATCAAGATCTCTTTATAGTACTCAGATGCTCGTGTGAAGAATCAATTGAATATTATCGATATACAAAGGTAATATTCATATCTTTGTGATAACACTACAACTATATGTTTAAGCAAAAATTCAACTATACACTCTAGAGAAAACACATTGAAATTAAACATCATTTCATTAGAGACTATGTTCAAGGGAATTTTATGTCTAAAATTTATAGATACAAACTATCAATGGGATGATATCTTCACAAACCCTTGGTGAAGATAGATTTTTGTTGATTCCGGAAAATCAAATGAAACTTTGTCCGAGTAAGAAATCATCAAATGAATGTTTAGTAAAAGTCTGAGACATTGGATTCTTTGTTAAATAATAGGTATTTTCTATTTGCTGAATCTCAATCATCAAAAGATGCTTTCCGTAAGTGTCTCCATAAGATGGAAACCACCGATTGTCTAGAAGTCCGAGTACATCAAAATGTGTCACCTAATTAGAGGAATAACGTACAACTTTTGTTATATTGTAATCATTATTCCAATTTAGCGTGCATAATGGCAAGTGAACCTTCTTGGGAATTAACTAAATCTTTGTTACCATTTACTACTTCTCCCTATTTTTCCGCTTTTAAACCTATTTTTAAACCTAGTTTCTTATATGCCTTCTATCCCTTCATATTTTAAGTAACAATTGTCGCTATAAGATTCTCTAAATCTTGAGTGTTAGCTAGCAATTATTTATAGTATTCTTGGTTCGCCTATCTTCACTTCTTGCATTTCATCTTTTCATTTCTTCTCCATGGGTACCAAAACCTTTAATGGTGATGTATCTCTTCTAGAAGTGATCAATGAAAATGAATATACTATTTGACCGATGAAGGCCATATTAATCTATTGATAGAAAACAGGTGTTGGTATGGGTATTTACGAGGTCCCGCTTATCCAAATCTTGTGAAGCAACTTTGATACATGCATCGCTTGATCCTAGTGGAGAATTCATTCATTCTCATGTCTTTGGGTGTCCTATCATTTCTGCCTCCATTGATCAAGCTATCAATTGTCTCTCCTCCCAACTCCCTGCATGGATGTTATTTTTCTTACCATTCCAAACACGCCTCTATGTTTTGTAAATGATGTCTCATACGTACTAAAATCTTTTGCAAAAAGTTAGTTTAAGTATTCACGACAAATCTCCAACCCCAACAGAAAATCTTGATGTGATTTTTCCTATGGATATGTTTCTCGCCTATTATCTTAGAAAGAACATTCCATTCATCTGTCTGCAATCATCTTCGATCATCTCAAGATCTCCAATCTCTTGAGACTCTTAAAATCATTTATTCCTTTTGGATATATATGAACTGCTTGAGTTAACTCATGTAATCGAAACGTTAAGCAATCCATCAGATGGAGAAAATGTATTGTTCATGAGTGATGTGATGTTTTTGAATCTTAGCTTCATTTTCTTTAATGTACTATTCACTTTTCAATGAATGAAAGTGTTTTTTTCTTCTTTATTCTTCTTATTTTATTTATGTTTTTCACATTTTAAATTATAACCTTTTGATTATGACAAAAGGGGAGTAGTTAAAGAAGTGATTTTGATTCTTAATGGTTAAATTCTCCGAAATGCCGCTTACATTCTAACCAAATATAAGTCCGTTTTTTGTAGAATTGTGTTGTTTTTTCTTCGTGATTTTACTAATCAAGAAAGTCATATCTCGACTCTAAAACTAGACTCGAAAGTTAGTTCAAAGTCAAGTTCTTATTGAAGAATCTAGAATTTGTCCGAGTGACATTAAAGTTCAAGATCTCAGCTTGAGAAGTTGTGTTCAAGAATCAAGACTCTTAATATCCTTCTATCTAATTTGTTGGAACCATGGGAGATATTGCTCAAGGTCCTTAGTTAGATGTTCGATCTCTACCAAGTCTTTGATTTAGAAGTTTTAAAGGTTAAGTAATCCTCACCTTTCTCATTTCTACTTTTGATTTTATACAAAATTGTGTCATAAAATATGGTTTTGTTATCATCAAAAGGGAAATGTTAGAACAAGATTTGGTTCTACAATTATGTCTCGAGTTTTGATGATAAAGAGTATGTTCGAGTGAACAATTTTCTTACTTTAATGTTTGTTGTATTTTTAAGAATAAAAAACAAGATTTGCTTCGATGAATGGCGTGGCCAAGACATTAGAAGACAAATGCTTCACTTTAAGCTATAGAGGTTCCGATTACAAGTAAGAGGAAAGCTTCGAAAGCTCGCCCGCCATTCGATACGTAAGTTTAAAGAAACTAGTCAAGATCTAAAAATGTGTTCTGAAGTTAGAATAGTCCAAGATGTCAAGACTCAAGCTAGAAGACAAAGGGTTTGAAGACCAAGTGTTGAAAGACATCAAGACGTGGCTCAAGACTTGAAGTTTTTCCGAACTTAGTTGTAATACAAGGTTACAAGACTAAGTGCTAAAGACTCTAAAGACGGTTCAAGACTCAAGAATGAAGTTCGCTCAACCTTAAGATATGATACAAGATTCTTCAAAACAAGTGCTAAGGATGAAGAGGAAGTTATGAAGACTCTAAAGGCTGAAGTTTTCATTAACCGTGGTTATGTTCTCCTCTTTCATGCTCGTAACCTCTAGCATGTATGTTAGATGATAACGTTAACGTGGTACAATAGTACAAGTTACAAACGCTTTATTTCACTACCATGAAGGAAAACGCTACATACGATTTTTTTCCATGTTCTCTCAATCCGCCACAAATTTATATTTTCGTATGTACCTCTCAACGGTTACATCATATGCATGGTCTCATAAAAGGCTCAAGACTGAAGAAACAATCATAATTCTCCTAAAATATTCTACGCTTAAATGCTATTATTTCTTTGTGAAAAGTTGTATATTATTTAAAAACTGCTATATATTAGCTTGTGTGGAAGCATATTTACTGTGTTAAACTTGTTATCAAACCAGAGTTGATTGTTCTCGAGAGACCATCAAGATTCTAGAAGTCTAGGATAGTTAGTCACTAATAGTGGTGTTTGCAGGTGTTAGTCACTTCTATTCGTTGTGCAAGTGTAATAACCTGTATTATGGATTAAGTCCTCGTTAGAGAGAGAGGAAAATGTGAGTGGACTAGAGTAGCTGAAGTTTCAGTGAACTAATATAAAATATCGTGTTCTTTATTGCTTTTAATTCTTTCAATCTTTATCAAAAGAAAAGCATATTAAAAGGGGAATTTTTTAAAGAAAAGTTTTCAAAGGATAAAACCCAATTAAAACCCACATTTCTTGTGTTTTTCGTGACCTTCAAGAGATACAAGAGTCAATTATCCATCCGATAATCAACAAAAGAAAAGATATTCGTAGTTCATTCCTTCCAAAAGAAAAGAATGATCACCATGTCCATCCACATGTTACAACATCCCGACATACATGATGTAACTTCATCTAAATTTTAACCTACTTTGAAATGTCATTATTGTGATGAGTATGGTTATATAATACTTTTGTTACAAACTCAGATGGAGTTCATAAACCTCAAGCTCATTCCAAGGCTAATCAAGTGAGTAAAAAGAGAAGTTCTAAACATATATATGTTAACCTTATAGCCCATATTTCTTTGAGATATTCAACTAGAGACATGTACTTTGATAGTGGATGATATTTACATATAACATGGTTTCGTATGGTTAGTGAATATTGTGTCTCACCTGTAGGTTTGGTCATATTTGGTGATGGATCTGGGGTTAATCAAGGAGTTGGAAAATTGTTTTATGATGGCTCTCCTAGTCTATAAGACATTCTTCCGTGGATGGATTAAATGCTAATCTCACAAGATTAGTCGGCTATGTGACTAGGGTTGTTAATCAATTTCTCAAAGACAAGATGTTTAGTCAAAATATGATAAATATGTTGTTCTAATGAAGAGTATAAGGTCTAAAGACAACTTTTATCTATGGGAACCTCAAATAAATGCTTATTCTTCAACATGTCTAATAACCAAAGAGGATAGAGTAAGCTATGGAACCGTAAGATTGGTCATTCATATATAAAGAATGAAGAAAATCAAATCTAAAGAAGTTGTTAGAGAAACCTAACTCAAGATTGTGGAAAGTAAATGTTGCAACATCGACTTTTTTCAAATGTGCTTCGAACTTATTCGCATGGACTTAATGGAATAATGAAGATAGAAATATTGATAGAAAGAGGTATGTTTATATGGTTATAAATGACTTTTGGTTTACTTGAGTGAACTTTCTTAGAGAAAAATCACACATTTAAAGTCTTTAAAGATTTGTGTCAAAGTATTTAAGAGGAGCAGTAATAGGTGATTGTCAAAGTTAAAAGTGATCATGAAAAGGAGTTTTGAGAATGCTAAATTTTGAATTTTGTGCTTCTAAGGATATCACTATTAATTTTAGTATTCCATCACTTCTAAGAAAGTTGGAATTATTGAGAAAAGATTAGGCTATGCAAGAATCAACTAGATTCATGCTTTATGCTAAGCAATTGCTTTATGTGGTTTTAATGGGCTGAAGTTATGAATATTGCATATTATATTCATAATAGGGTCACTTTGAGGAAATACACTTCAAAGTTATGGAAAGGAAGGAAGCCTACAGTCAAATATTTTCATATCTTTGAAAGTAAATGCTATGTATTGATTAGAAAAGATCAAAAGAATAAGATGGATCCCATAAGTGATAAAGGGATATTTTTGGGTTATTCTTCAAACAATAGGGCTTATAGAGTTTTTAATTCCATAAATGGAGTTATAATCTAATCTGCAAGTGTGGTGATTGATGATTCAATCACTGAAAAAGAGATGAATGTCAAAGATAATCTTGGAACATCTTCTATGTAGACTGAGGAGTCAAGAAAATAAGTAACTTGTGAGTTCACAAGCACTGCATCATCAGTATGAAAACTCTATAAGTGTATATGCATGATGTCAAACCAAATGGCCTGACATCTTTCCTGAAGTAGTTTTGTGAAGTGCTATGGTTACTATGGTTCTCTTAGTTTTTGTTTGTGTGTGAAATTCTGGTGAGGCCAGACCCAGGATGTCATAACATCTGACCCGACATTACAAACAGACAAGGTAGAACATACAAATTAAAGTGCAGGAAACAAAAATAACATAGAGAATTGATAATCCAGTTTGGATCTAACAAACCTACGTTTGAGGGCTTCCAAGCTAGGGATGAAGTTCATTATCATCAATATTAATTCGAAGGGAAACCTCCTTGTTTACACTCCTCACTTAATTAGACTACCCAGTTACCCTTCTACCTAAGATACCACACTTAGATATGAGAATCCTCCACTCACTCCATCAGTACCACAACCCATGATATTAAAAACAACTAAAAACATTTTGAAGATACCACACTTCAAAAACAATCAGCTTGGAGATACCTCACTCCAAACATAACTTAAACAATCAACTTGTGACACAAACTAACTAAGATTAAAAGAAATATGCTTCTAACTTAGGACACACCTTGGAGTTACTTCATAGTTTCCTCCAAGAACATAACACCCTCTTACCTATAGGCTTCGAGGTGTACACATGGTGACCTTTCCACAACCCGGGAGGTTCACTCTACATACTCAACCCTAAAAACTACATTATTTTCAATCACGTCTGGTGCCAAAATTAGGTATAAAGCTTATATTTATAACCTATTACTCAACTAGATTTGAGCCTTCAAAACATAACAAACTGCTGCTAAAATTGCTCCATAATATTATCCAAAATAGCTCCAAGATATTCTCCACAAATATCTCCATATTGTTATAACAACAAATAGAGAATCAACAAATCTGCAACATATTCTCCTATAAAGTCTCCCTAATATATCTCAATAATTTTGGGCTCCAAGTAACAACAAGTTGTTACAATTCTGCAAAAGATTCTCCTCAGAAATATTCTGCTTCATAACAAAATCCAATTTTTCGTCTTAAACACGATGTCATGACATCTTCTTCGATATGTTGTTCCAAATGTTGAAACATTTCAACACAACATGTTTCTCCACTAGATAGAACTTCAACCTGCATTCTCCTTACAAGTTATAAATCCTACTTAACCTATTGCTGCTAAATTAGTTTTACCAAACATAAAGCCAATCCTAAAAATAGAGAAATAACAGTGAGGCTTATTATTTTTCTTCGGTTGCATGTGTCTCTGATGTGTGAACTTGGACAGTTCATGTTTGGTTTGTTTGGATGTTCCCTTGAGTGGGAGTATTGATTATCTGTGCCATGGGGAGTAATTGTCCAATATGAAGTTGATGAGCACTGTACTATAGTGTTGAGTTTGTTATGTCGTGTTAGAGTTATTTTGGTTGTGTTGATGTGATGCCAGACCATATGTCCTGACATCTGATCTCCAAAGACTTTTGGTTTTTGAAGAAGAGTTGTGTGTGAGATGCATTTATTTTTTATGTTTTATGTTTGCAGATTGTACAAAGTTTACATGTTTTTTATGTAGCTTATCTCCAGTTTTATTGTGCTATGGTTGTTTTAGCTAAAATTTTCCAAAGAGGGAAGATTGTTAGATCCATGATTTTATGATTGGCATGATTTTTTTTAAACCATGGTTCACAACAAGATGTCAAGCAAGATATCATGACATCTTGACCAACTATACAACATATAATGATGTTATTTTCTTGACAGATGTTGTGACATGTTATACCAGAACATTAATACAGTTCTGTAATTTTAAATACTTGAAGATTTAATTTTAAAATATGATAATCTAGATGATTTTAGTTTTCATATGGTCGCAACTAAGCAAGGATTTTGTTAGCAACATTGCTGATTTGATTTGATGTCATAAAAAGGATCTTTGATACTTTTTGGAAACTTTGTAGATTTGTTCCTATTTTTGTGGAGAAGATTTTGTAGATGATTTACTACTAGAAAATTGGATTTGTTTGAAGAGTCCAAGACCATACAGTAAGAGTCCCTATATAAGGAATTACTAAACCTAAAAATATCAAGAGATAAGGGTTTAGGATTTGAGAGTTCATTTAGTGTGCTTTGTTTTGTGTATGTCACTCATGTATCATAGTGATACATAGAGTTTGACTGATTATTCATTGTTACTTTCCAATCACTTAAGAGCTTTTAAGAAAATAGTAGTTTGTGTTTCAAGTTATTGGAAGCAAAGCTTCCTCTCCAAGCAGCTTGTGTCGACCGTCACCCTCACCCTAACGGTCCGTAGCAATCGCTACGGAGGGAAATACGCACGGAGAAAATCTCGCTTCTCCTACTTTCAATCCACGCTCCACTTCTATAAATAGGCACGAGATACTCCGATCTTCGATGCTTTCTTTTTCCTTTTCGCCACCTTAATTTTTCCAAAGGAATTTTATTTCGCTTTTTATTTTTCCGATCAATTTCATTTATTTTTCTCAGTTCAATTCTATTTTCTCGTAGCAAATTCCACATCGGGGATTGCTGCGAACTTTTGTTGATTCCAACCTTACGTTAGAATCATGCTTTTATTTTCTTTCTCGCATTTACTTTTTGGAGCAATAAAGGTAGATCTCACCGACCTGTGGGAGACACCTGAAGTTAGCCGAATATTCTACAATTATATTTTCAAGTTTAATTTAATGGTTTTTATTTATTAATGCCAAAATTGTTTGAAATGCTTGGGTTATTTAAATTGTCTGATGTTATTTATTTATGTTGCGCTATTATTGAATCGTATAACATGCTAGGCTAAATTTGTTTATCGATATGTAAGGTCATATAGCCGACGGGGTTTAGCAATGCCATTTGATCTGTTCCTTTTAAAAGAATAATTTTCTGGTTTCAATTACTTGTTTTAAATATTAATTGTGTTGTTACGAGAGTAAAATACAGATAGAAGTTAGGATCAATAAAACGAGAGTTTGAGATAATAACTAGACAATAGTAATTATGCATCAACTTAAAATACAGAAGAGCGCTTTTAAGTTGATTAGGTCATATTTGTATTCAAACACTATTTTTAAACTCTAATTGATACAGCGAAAGCGCTCACTTAGGTTTGATTTTAGGATCTGAATCAATAAACACGAGAGTGTGAGAAGAGGGTTTTCAAACAAATATTTTCTACTGCAAACTATTTTATTAAACCGAGTTGAGTCAATGAGTTTCTAAATCACCAAAGTATGACCATTACATATCGATATTCCCCCTTGAATCCAAACTAGATTATAATCAGTTAGATTCCCTAACCCAAAATCAATTACATTATCAGCCTTAGATTTTACGTAGTAGCCTAAGATAGCGATAGGTCGACATTTAGTCTCTTGGGATTCGATAATCTTTAAAGCTACATGCGATAGGACTGTATACTTGGGGTCTAGATTCTTTAAGACACATAAAGTCACGATCAAGTTTTTGGCACCGTTGCCATGGACTTAAGAAGTCGATGTTGTAACTCTTTTAGTTACACTGTAGAGACTAAGGCATTATTCCCAATTGTATGCCAAGTACTCGCTCTAGAGGCGAAGACTTATTGCTACCAATTCCCGAACCTGGGCACTCTATTATTAGAAGACGCCACGTACAAGTATCTCGTACAACTCAATTTCGTTCTCAATCTTCTATTTCTACCAAAACAATTGAAGAACAAGACATGGCTGATTAACCACGTCCTCTCAAATCATATGTTATTCCTTCGCAAGAAGAACCACATAACAACATTGTTGCTCCTGCCATTGAGGCAAATAACTTTGAACTCAAACCTTCTCTGTTGTGTGATGTACAACAGAATCAATTTTCTGGTGGTTCAATGGATGACCCTAATCTAAATTTGTCGATGTTTCTGCAATACGCAGATACAGTTAAAGCTAATGGGGTCAATCAAGAGGTGATAAGACTATGTGTTTTCCCTTTTCATTAAGAGATAGAGCCCGAGCTTGGCTCCAGTCTCTACCAGCTAACTCAGTTACCTCTTGGAACGAGTTGAAGAAAATCTTTCTTACATGATACTTCCCACCAAGTAAGACAACTATGCTAAGATCGCTAATAAGCGATTTTCGACAAAAAGACAACGAGTCTCTTTTCGACGCATACAAATACATGTTGAGGCTCTGTCCACATCATGGGCTAGAAGAATGGTTAATTATCCATACCTTCTACAATGATCTCCTATATAACACGAGATTAACGATAGATGTTGTTGTAGGTGGCGCACTTATGGATAAATCCTATGTTGAAGCCTATGCACTTATCGGAAGTATGGCTCAAAACCACTGTCAGTGGGGGAGTGAAAGAGGTCAAGTAGACAAAGTTACTAGATAGAATGTACGAGATCAGCAGTCTTGACAACATCCATGCTAAGGTAGACGCTCTCGCCCATAAGATAGAAAGCTTAACCGCAATACCTCCAGCCACTGTGGCTGCCATAACTCCAAACTACAAGATATGCAGAGTACCTGGACATGCTGCTACTGAATGTCAACTCTTAGTAGGAACTCCCACCGACCAAGTGCATTATGCTCAAGGAAAACCTTACTCGAACACATATAACCCAGATGGAAGAATCATCCCAATTTCTCTTATAAGAACCCCAATGCGTTGTATGCGCCTGGACAAGTATCTACTATACCACCTGGATACCAAAAAGCACCTGCACCTGCACCTAATATTCCTAGGAAGTCTAACCTCAAACTAATGATGGAGAATTTTATAGCTAACCGAGCTCAAACCAACAACGATTTCCTAAACCAAAATATTCACACTAGTGAGCAAATCAAGTAGTTAGTGAATAAAGTAGATGCTCTAGCCACCCATAACAAAATGTTAGAAACCCATATTTCATAAGTGGCCCAATAACAAGCACCTACTACTGTTTCCAGGTCAACCTCAACCGAATCCAAAAGGACATGCTCATGCTATTATATTGCGAAGTGGGACTAAATACGATGGACTAACTGATCCTATACTTAAGAATCCAACAATGTCCCAAAGCTCTAGAAAATCAACTAATAAGGAAAGCGAATCAAAAGAGAAGGAGAAGGTAGGTGATGGAGAGACAGTAGAAAAAGAAAAACCCTATGTTCCTCCGCCACCTTACAAACCACCAATATCTTATCCTCAAAGGCTCACTCAATCTAGAAATGCATGGAAATTCAAGAAATTTGTTGAACTTCTAAAACAACTTAATATCACAATACCATTCACAGAAGCTATCACTTAGATGCCCTTGTACGCTAAGTTTCTCAAAGAAATCTTGTCTAACAAGAAAAAGATAGAAGATAATGAGACAATTACACTCACTACCGAGTGTAGCGCAATCATTCAGAGTAAAATGCCTCAGAAGCTGAAAGATCCCGGAAGCTTCTCTGTACCTTGTAATATAGGTAAGTATGTCATAGACAAAACTCTATGCAACTTAGGCGCTAGCATCAGTGTAATGCCCTTATCCATATCCAAAAGTTGGATGTGGGAGAATTAAGACCGACTAAGATGTCAGTACAACTAGCGGATCGTTCAGTCAAATACCCCGTAGAAAATCTTGAAAACGTTCTGGTACGCATAGTTCAATTCTATATCCCTACAGATTTCATCATTATGGATATTAAAGAAGACAGCGTTACCCCCATAATACTGGGAAGACTGTTTTTAGAAACTATTGGAGCTATTATAGTTGTTAAAAAAGGGAAGTTAACTTTTGAAGTTGGATAAGAGAAAGTCGAATTTCTCCTGACATAGTTCCTACAAGCCCCAGCTATAGATGATACGTGTTATCTTTTAGACGTCATAGACGAATGTGTCAAAGAGATAGAGTCAGGAGGAGAACCTCATTCTAAAACTAAGAAGATTCTAATGCCCCTGATATTTGAATATGATAATTGGTGTCCCAAATATCGAGATGACAGCTTAAGTGAATGTCTAGAACTGACACCAAATCATATGCCCTGTCCAAAGAAACCCAATTTAGAACTTAAGGTTTTATCCAAAAATCCCTAAGATACGAATTCCTTGATTCTGAACTTAAAAGACCAGTGATAGTCAACACAGACTTAGGACAAATTGAGACGAAAAACTATTACATGTTTTAAGAAAGTACCCATCTGTTTTAGGATATAACATTGCTGATGTAAAAGAAATAAGTTCTTCCATTTGTATGTATCGCATCATGCTAGAAGACGACTATAAATCTTCTAGAGAACATTGGAGAAAAATTAACCCGATCATTAGCATTGTAGTAAAGGATGAAGTAACCAAACTTCTAAATGCAGGAATCATTTATCCAATCTCTGATAGTCAATGGGTTAGTCCGGTCTTCGGCGTACCCAATAAGGGAGGAATCACAGTCACAACGAACAAAGCTGGAGAATATATAGCAGAAAGAGTCGTGGGTGGATCCAGAAGGTGTATTGACTATAGGAAGTTAAACAAAGCAACTCGGAAAGACCATTTCCCTCTACCCTTCATTGACCAAATGCTTGAGCGATTGGCTAAGCATTCCTACTACTGTTATTTGGACGGTTATTCAGGATTCTTTCAAATTCCTATCCACCCTAATGACCAAGAAAAGACAACATTTACGTGTCCTTATGGTACGTTTGCTTATCGGCGAATGCCGTTCGGACTATGGAACGCGCCTGCAACATTCTGAATATGTATGATGTCCATCTTTGCTGATTTCATAGACGATATCATGGAAGTCTTTATGGACGACTTCTCTATATACGGGAAAAGTTTTGAAGGATGTTTTTCAAACCTGGAAAAGGTACTAGAGAGATGCGTACAAATAAACCTAGTGTTGAACTGGGAGAAATGTCATTTTATGGTAAAACAACTCTCATATTCGCACTTATCATTCAACCACCTGATTGGAGTCTGCCATTCGAGATAACGTGCAATGCGAGCGATTATTAGTTGGTGAAGTCCTAGGACAAAGAAGATACAAAAAGCTTCTTGCAATATACTATGCAAGTAGCACTTTAGATTCTGCACAGATAAATTATGCCACCACAGAAAATGAACTTTTGGCCGTCGTGTTTGCATTAGATAAATTTCATTCCTATCTAGTAGGCGCCAAGATAATTATCTACACTGATCATGCAGCCATTAGATACCTATTAGCTAAGAAGGATGTCAAACCAAGATTATTAAGATGGATCTTACTCTTACAAGAATTTGATTTGGAAATCAAAGATAAACCAGGTTCCGAAAACCCAACTAAAGAATGCCCTGAAGTTTGCAACAATAACGAGACAACTAAAGAAGTGGAAGTAGTATCACTCAGATCTCACTTCCCTGGCATGCTGACTATGTCAACTACTTGGCAGCGAGAGTACTTCCACCCGATATAACTTATCAACAAAAGAAGAAATATTTCCATGATCTAAAACACTATTATTAGGACGAGCCTTTACTATTCAAGTGAGGTCCCAACAGTATCTTCCGTCGATGCGTTCCAGAGAGTGAAATAAAGAACATAATTTCTCATTGTCATGAAGCCCCTTATGGTGGTCATGCTAGCACTTCAAAGACCTGCACGAAAATTCTACAAGACGACCTTTATTGGCCTAGTCTATGGAAAGATATCCATGCTGCAATTATAAAATGTGACTGGTGTCAACGCACTGGTAACATATCTAGGTGCGATGAGATGCCTCAAAAAGGTATCCTAAAAGTAAAGATCTTTGACGTGTGGGGAATTAACTTTATGGGAACTTTCCCATCTTCTTTTGGTAACAATTACATACTAGTTGCAGTAGATTATGTATCTAAATGGATAGAGGCAGTAACCTCTCCAACAAATGATGCACAAGTAGTGATTAGGCTATTCAAAAATATAATTTTTCTGAGATTCGGTGTGCCGAGACTAGTCATCAGTGATGGTGGCTTTAATTTCATTTCCAGAGAGATTAAGAAAATACTTGAGAAAATTGTTTCCATATCTAGGAAAGATTGGTCGTCTAAGCTATAAGCATTACAGGTATATAGATCAAAGGTACATAACCCATCGAACTACACCTTTCAAAATAATCTATGGTAAATCATGCCATCTACCAGTAGAACTCGAACATAAAGCCTATTAGGCCATAAAAACCCTGAATCAGAATTACAAAGCTACTGGAGAAAAGAGAATTCTAGACATCCATGAGTTGGAAGAGCTTAGGCTAGATGCATATGATAATGCCAAAATATACAAGGAACGAACTAACAAATGGCATGACAAACGCATCTCTAGGAAAGAATTCAATGAGGGTGATGTAGTACTCCTGTTTAACTCCATACTTAAACTATTTCCAAGAAAACTTTGTTCTACATGGTCAGGACCTTTTGAAGTTATTAGAGTACTCCCAAGTGGCGCTGTTGAAATTAAAGGAAAAGCCCGTGACCCGTTTATTGTGAACGGCCAGCATTTGAAGCACTACCATTATATCGAAAATAGAGACTACTCAGCTAGCTTGAGACTTATACAGTTGTCTGCTGAGTCACCAAAATAGTTTTTTCGATTTTCAAAATAGGGGCGAAGCTTGGCGTTAAATAAAGCGCTGTGGGAAGTAAATTTTTATTAAAAATTATTTATTAAAAGTTTTAACTTATTTTCATTAAATGTTTTTCTTAAAAATTTATAAAATTTTTTCGTTTTTTCATTTTTAGGCATTAGGTCGATGCGATTTAAAATTTTTGATTATTACATGATTTGCTTTTTTTCACCGATTTTGCGGTGGATTTTTATGCGTTTTTCGGCGAGTGATGCCGGTAGTGCGGCGGAGATGCTTGTTGTAGATGGTATCACATTTTTGTGCATGACCCCACATTGCCCGGATTAGGTTGTAGTTGGTATGTGCGTAATATGGCGATTTATCCTTTTGCATACTACCGTACCGACGGAGAGTTTCTCATTGCACTACAAATATATTGGTTTAGGATTGCTGGAGGGTTGGTTTGGTTTTGCGGTGTTATAACTCAAGCTTATTCGTGAACTTGTCGCGTTTGTTGACGGTTAAAAGGATGCATTGAGATTTTCGATGATAAATTTATGGATAAACCAACTTGACTATTTTTTGGGAGAGATATGAAAGCGGTTTTAGAGCACTCATCATAGATTTCATAACCGCCATTAGGTATGAGCCGTACGGCTTTTGCTTGGAAATTTTTGAATGATAAAGTGTTTAAGGGAAGAGTTGTTTGTTATTTGTAAGTTTCACCAAACTGGCGGTTGTGTATTGCTATGTTCCTGTTTTGGTGGCCCATTTGTGTTTTTGTGGTTTTGCGGTGGATGGATTATGATTTTAGAGGGTTGTTTTCCCGGCTTTTTCGTGGCGCCTAATTTTTTGCGGGCGATTGGATATGGCGCACCGCAGTTGTTAATCATTAGCGATCTACCACTTCAATGGCGATGCACGGTGTGGTGTGCGTGTTAGCAATGGTGACGGAAAGAAGTAGTAGAGAATGACGGGAAGAAGAGTTAATCCTTTGACATCGCCCCCACTTTTTTTAGTGGATGCCGAGTCCAACCGGTAGATGATTGAGATGATCGAGGTTGGTCCTGTGACACCGCTATGACGCCATTTGCTGGGATCCATCCACGCTTCTCGGCCGCCGTTATGTTCCATGATCGGTTACGCTGTTACTATCGAGTATTTTACGGAGCTTGTTTGTTTCGCTCAAATATTACTACCGTAGAGATTATGGTTTTGCTGATCGGTTACGGTAAATCTAGATTTTTTTTCAGCCTGCTTAATTCTAGAGGTGGTTTATGGCGTTTTTGAACATTGAGGGCATTTTTATGAGTGTGGGGAGGAGTGTTTATTTAGGATTTTTAGTTTTTTGCCAGTATTGGTTGTTTTTAGATTTTGATGGTTATTTTGGTTATTTTTTTTCGAATAATTTATTTATTTCTGATGGCCAAGATTTATTTGGCCATGTGTTACGGTATGTATTTTTGCTGTGCTATTATATATTATGATGCCATGTGTTAGCGGTGTTTAAAATAAAATGGCGATGTTTAAGTGACCTGCATATAATGCACGGTATAACCTAATTGTCACTTCTGTTCCTTTTATGATAAATTTATTATTCACACTAGACATGAATACATTTTGGTTCCATGCAAGTTAATAAGTAGTACATACCGCGGTGTACGATTTTTTTTACAAGACCTTTTAACGACTGTTAGTGAGATATATGTGGTTTTGGGCTGTGTAATCCACCATTACACCTCCATTTATATCCACATTATGGTAAATTGACCAACCCATTGTCTTTATATAAATTTCAATTATACCAATTCAAACCATTTCAAACTTTCCATTCGTTTGCTTTTATTCCACACCAATAAACATCATTTTAACTACCATTCAATATCCACTCATTTTCTTTTCACCATTAAAATTTTTCTTCGGAGTAAATCTTAAAGAGAATTTCACCATTACACCAACTTTTGTTCAACAACTTTTACCTTTTAAACAATATCATTTAACACTTTCCCAAATGGGCGAAGAGCTCAAGAAGAAAGAGAGGAGGCATACCTCACCGATATGGTATTAAGAAATGGAGCCGCTGGTCACCGATAAGAGCAACTTTACTGATGATTTCATCAGAGAGGTATAGTCATAACAAAGTATGTCGATGTTGATTGTTTACGTTACTTGGGATTGCTTGAAAGTGTGCAATTTATACTCAATGAATCTGGTCTACACCATATTGCCACTATGAATCTTCCAACTTATGAATCCCTCACGTTGGAGTTCTTGAGTTCTTTTTCCAACCAAACACCAACTACTCCTAAAGCCGATTAGTATCTAATCAACGCATCAACTTTCAGATTATTCAACACGGAGTACACCATGAACTAAGATAATCTTAGTCAAATACTCCACTTCAACCATGGTGAAGGTGTGGAATATAGAATTCCTCCTGATGAAGATTGGACGGCAAGATCGTTCGCAACTTAGGAAAGTTTAACTGGTAGTCATGTTAATGATTAGGCTGAGCTTTTATCCACTGATCGGAGAAATAGCATTTGTACTATTTTTATCGGTATAGTAATAGTAGGTTTTACTCCAAAGATATCGATCTCGAGGATTGCATGGTAAATACAAAGTATGATGTCTCACCAGTTGAACAAAAACAAAGGTTTTGGGTTTGTTGGAATAAATCCTTTCTAGACATAAATTAAAACGATAAAGATAATTGACTTTTGTTTGATTAAAATATGCTAGGGAGGGTGTATAATTTATCAGTTAATGTTCTTACTCTTTGATCAACTCCACAAGTTCATCCTTCTCAATTACCGATTCTCATTATTATTTAATCCTAATTCCTTAGTGAAAAGAACTTTAACCTCTAATCCTAATTTTCGCTTTTCAAATCAGTAGAAAGGTTAAGGTGTAATTATCAAGAATTTCTGTTATAAGATATCACTAGTCCTAGGTGAAATTAATAATATCATCATTTAGAAAATCATAATACCCACCGTTTCGGTTTACTGTGTTAAATCAATCCAATCCTATGGTCCCATAGGGTCAAACTATAAAATTATCTAAATAATCAAATTGATGCAGGAATAAACTACGTTGTTGATTAATCAAAACAAAGAGATAAGTATTCTTAATGTGACAAATTAGGGACATCCCCTAGCATTGGGGGGTTTATCCTCTCATAGAAGTTAAAGGTATCATAATCAAAATATCAAATTGAAACATTACAAGAGATTGGGGTCTTCGATCTTCAATTGCTCTCGCACATGAAGAATTCTCCGTTCCCAATGGCCTTGAATCTCCAATCCTTAATCGTCAATCTTCTCTGCTACCAAAAAATCTCTTTCTCCATCTCCTAGTTAGGTTTAGTAATCCTGGTCATCTCTCAGCCTCGTGCAATTTCCAAAATGCCCTTTGTCTTTAAAAACTATCCAAAAATCACAAATAAGGAATTTCTTCCTCGCCGACATTTCTGTGTCTGACACAGCACCGTGTCCTCTCTTCTCCGAATTATTCATTTTCTCGACACGTTCGTGTGTAATGGTGGCCATGTCAGGTTCTGTGAATATGGCTATATTTCTTATCGGCATGCTCCAGCTTCTGAGTCTTTAACCTGTGTACCTGAAATGCCACATACTACCAAAACAGACTATAAAATGTCGAAAGAACCATAAAACTCAAATAAACATCACAACAAAGATTTTAGCAACTCAACAAAAGAAACAACTAACTAAAATGTTACAAACTAGATAAACTTATACCAAAATGAGTACAACACATAGTAAAAATGGTGACCGATCACAACCCCAAACATAGCTCATTGCTTGTCCTCAAGTGATGTAGACAACAACAACAAGGTCACCCAAGATTTCTCTTTCCACAATACATTTGATGTTTTTTCGCAACTGTCTTTTCGACCGTCTTGATTGAGATTTTGGCTCACCGATCAGAACTATCTATTGTAATTTCGCCTTAGAGCACTCTTTCAACTGCAAAATTTTCACACTTCTCACCATGTCTCTCGGGGTTAAAGTGTTTATTCACTCACATTTCAGCATATGCAATATCGACTCGTAACATTGAATGAACTCTATCATTACTACTTACAATATGCATACACTTTTGATAACTTCGTGTTGTAACTGGCTTTTGTACGGTGATAATCAAAGAAAGGGAATACACAAAGGGTTTTTGGGCTCAACATTTCTTCAGCTTCTTGTTGTTCCCGTGCACTATTTTTCCGTAGGGTCTCAATTTAATTGTTCGGGCGGGTGTTTTCTCTCTTTTTTTTTCGGGAGAATATGTTTTCCCATTTTTATTTTGTTTGCTGTTTATTTCTGTTATTCTCTTTTCTTTTCTACTTTTTCTTCCCTTTTCTTCTGAGATTTCTACCCCAAACTTAAATTTGTGCACAATTTTGATTATCGCCGAAAAACATGTCGAGCGAAAAGTAGAAAAAATGTAACTGATGGGTAGATGAATAATTAAAATATACAACGGATCAGACTCAAATGTGGTTTACAAAGGATAAACATATGACAAGGGATGGCTAGAAAAGCTCTAGGTTAAACAAACAACGTACCTCAGTGTGTGTTATCATGTTATGTTGTTCTAATAGAATAAACGCAAAATCAGAGTGATAAAGTCATACCTGAATGAACTCTCATGATGATGTTTTTGTGTTTGGCTTTCTGTACCCTCACCATATTGGATAAGCTCACAGGATCCAGAATACTACTCACGTCCTGCAGCAGCTTTTTTCAACTTAGGTAAACCATCCTCCTTTCTCATCTCTGTTATCCACTCAAGGTTCAACACTTTTCTTTCTTCGCCATCTACTTCCGTGGTGACTAAGGAACAAGTTTGGGTCATGTCTTTTGTCCACTAAACTTAATGTTTGTACTCATAACGAAAAAACATTATCCAATCTGCAACATATTAGTATCTACCAAGAAACAATGACTACAAGAACCAAATGAAAGACAACACACACACACACATTTCCAAATAAACAACAATCAACAAAACAAACAAAATTAATAAAAATGGAAATAACAATGAAATGAAAACCCTCCCCCACCTGACTGAGACATTGTCCCCAATGTCTACGGACAGAGGAGAGAGTGGACTCACAGAGTACTATTGAGCAAGAGGAGGGTGCGGAGGTGGAAATTGTAACATCAGGTATTAGAACATTTTGTTCATGTCATTCATCATCTCCCCTTGACGGTTTTGCTCCACGCCTTTACGGAACAACTCGACCCCTTAACGAGTCTGCTCAGCACGCAAATCTCCCAGATCCGTATGCAACCATACCCATTCCTCTCGGGCGAACGAAGAGGGACCACTTCCCCCCTGAGTGCTCATGCTTGGTAGTTGGTCCATGGGCTCTGGTCCTCTAGTATCCTCCTCTATGTGGTGCTCTTCAGCTTGTTCCACCACGTCATCTAGTACTTGAAAATCGTTACCAAAAATCCTGTACTGCCAATTCTGACGGTTTAAAATTGAAATTCATCCTTGAGCAGGGAGCATCATAATAACTTTTCTTGAAACAATGTATCCAAACTGGATGCCATGTACCTGAATCATTCCTTGGTTAATCAGAGCATTCATATCAATTAAATTAATAAAATCGGTGTTCATCCACCTATAGTGGTGGATAGAAATCTTGATCAATCCATCGATATCACTGAGGACACTCCCCATCTTTCTTAGGTGGTCGGCAAAGAAAGAAATTGATCGACGGGTTTATGAGATAGTACATTAGAAATGTGTCGTTAGGTTGTAACCCCTGTACTATCACCCCTGCCAAACAAAGAATAAGTCAGGCATTTTTGCACGTACCTAAAGCATGGGTTATGAATACGCGATACCTTAGCACCCTTAGCTACATAAGTTCCTTCACCTGTAATGTCTCCCCAGAAAGTGCTGGAAATGAATAATTTTGGGATAGATCCTTGTCCATATACTGGTTGATTGAGGATTCCATCCAATTCTTCCAAAGTCAGCGAATGTTCAACATTTAACAAACGAAAAGTCAAAGTACCTGTATGAGTATGATTTGCCCCTTCCCAAATGGGTTTCACAGTAAAATAAACAGAGCTCAGAAATTCAAGCATTATGCGCTCAAAAGTGGGCGCTTCAAACTGCATGAACTCTAAAATACCTAAAACATGTAACATCCTATTGACTTCCTCAGATAAAACTAATTGTGCAAGGGTATTAGGGCACATGTCCTGGTCGGCGTCATCTTACACCGAATATGATGCGAGTAACGCACCTCTTGCTCAGGTGTTTGGAAGATAATTCCATGGGCATTGGATGGGGCAGCAATTGGTGTAACATTTGAAGTGTTTCTTCTCGTTCTTGACCTTGAAGATTCACCACCCGGTTTCCCTTGGGTAATCCGTTTTGGAGGCATGATAAATCCCTACACAAACAAAACACAAAAACTGACAAATTGAATTAGTAAAAATTATTACCGTAGAGATGTAGAGGATGCAGAGGTGAACAACTATCGTAATTGTGGCTTAGTGATTTGGGGCAAGATGAGAGAAGAAAATGAGGTTGTAAGTTTTGGTGGCTATGGGGTTTTAGGTTTTTGTGAGGAAGAAGAAGAAATAATGGAAGAAAAAAAAGTAAGTTATGATGTGGTTGGTGGAAGAGGAAAATAATAGGTAAAATAAGTGATGGGCCCCACAAAACCAAAGTTAAAAATTGTTTGAAAAAAACATTCCGCATGGCGGACACGGTTCGTGTCCGATGACATAGTTGGCCGTGTCTTTCGAACCCATTTCATAAGTATCAGGATTTCTGACACGGGCCGTATGTTGACACGGGCACCCGTGTCAGAGTCTGGAGTGGTCCATTTTTGCACTTTCCACGTACTTTATGACACGGGCCATTTATGTTGACACGGGCACCCGTGTTAGAGTCTGGATTGATCCTTTTTGCACTTTCCACGTACTTTATAACACGGGTCGTGTCTGCTGACACGGGCACTCGTGTTAGAGTCTAGATTGCCCCATTTTGTACTTTCCACGCACTTTGTAACACGGGCCGTGTCCTCTAGCACAGGTACCTGTGTCAGCCTCTAGAGAATCAATTGTTTTGACTAACATTGGCTCTTCTTCTCCTCTAAAGCATACAATGCATCTCTACCTAAAAAACCAAAAACTTATTGACCTAAAAATAATGAAACTAATTAGAAAGAAAAACGCGTGGGTTGCCTCCCATAAAGCGCTTTGTTTAACATCGCATGGCTCGATGGTCCACCATCTTAATCAGATAGACTAACATTGTCCACAAGGCCTCTTACTTGACCCTGGTAGTAAGGTTTCAACTGCTGTCCATTGACTTTGAAGATCTCTCCATTCTCTTTATTTTTCAGTCCAATGGCTCCATGAGGAAACACTTTGTTAACTGTGAAAGGTTCAGACCATCTTGACTTCAAGTTTCCAGGAAAAAGCCATATTCTAGAATTAAATAATAGCACCAACCGTGTAACACCCCAATTTTACGCCTCGTAATTAATAATAAAATCAGAGTTTCAAAATTTCATCCCACATAAATTGAGGTATCACATATTCGTGTTTTCATCACTTTGCATTATAATGCACATCACAAAAATCAAAAGTCAGATATACCGATTCATATCATAAATCATCATATAAACATATGACTATTCACAGCACAACGGATGTGTTCACAAAATATACATATCATCATGTTATCATCGATACATAAAGTTATAACATCATAAGATAGTATGCATAAACTATCCTATCCAAAATAATAACGTCTCCCAAAACCCGAGTGTTACTACGCTCAGAAAGCAGCAGCTTATTCAAAATAAAGAGACTCGAGCTAATCCTCATCATCCTGTGGATTTACGTTACCAATATAAAGGCAACGCGAAACAAGTAAAGGTGAGATACTCAAACATATAATTAAAGGCATGATAAAATATATAAATAGTTTGGAATTATAAATGATATAAGTTAATAAGAGTATGTCAACATATATCAAAATCTCACATACTTTAAATTAGTATTTAGTGTATAAAATTAACACTTTAATTTCGTCACATAATCATTATACTCAGATCAAAACAAAGCATCATATAATCATCGAATTCAACATAAGCCATCAATTAAAACCCAACGCCAAACAACTCAACCATAAACATAACCGACTCCATGAGACACAACTATATGTATGCGGTACCGCCGCTTTGTCCATAATTAGGGACATTTGGCATAAAGTCCAACATCGCTTAGATAAAAGCCTTCGTTTATGCAATGTGTGACCGACAATACAACATCACAAACACGACACAACAAAACATCATCATCGCCATCAAAATTGACATAAAGTCCACGCCGCCATATTTATCCACATCAAGATAAACATATCATCGCATCGATATCATCAAGTATTCATTATAAATAAACCGTCGCAAACATCATGTTTAATCACACCACATCATTATCAATTAATTCACCAAATTCCAAATACGAAAAATAGTCAAACACCAATAATCGTCACAAAGTCATTCCTAATAATCGGCATTAATCATAATTGTCAACCTCGTAATCGGATTGTCCATACATGACTTAAATCGACTAAAACGCAATCCAATTCAATTTAACTGCATTTGGCCTATTTCGTCGTTTACAAAACTCGAAATTTCAAAAACTAACATCACCACTACGCTTCTACATGTCGAACTTAGCTAGTACGTCAATTTTTTGAATTCGGATCAACTTGTTCATTTAAATTACCAAATTGAGAAATCAAACATAATCGGTTCCAAATTTAATCGGCTAACTTATGTCCTAATTATATTTTATTAATACAAGTTAGTAGTATAAGGAATTAGGAAAAATGAAAGAAATGGTTAAGTATAAAATTATGTAAAATTGCAGTTATAGTAAACCGAAGAAGCGTAAAACGGGAAAACAAACATAACTTCCTCCTTCCTGCATAGAAGGGACGAACTTCCCATGGGATTTAATGGGGGGAGGCGGGCGCCTAGGGGCTTGGGACGGTCGCCCGTCATGGTGAGGTGGGCGTCTCCCATCTCCTTCATCCTCGTTCCATTTTCTTCTTCCTGTTATTTCATTGCAGACAGTGTTTTCTGGTTTTTCTTCACAATTTTTTAGTTTCTTCATTCTAGCAACTTATTCTTACTAGCCATGGTAATAAAACACCTACCTTAATACTCCTAACTCAACTTTCCTAAGTTATTCCAACAATCACACACAACTCATAAACCATACTATCAATTTTATCCTAAATCCAAAATATATCAACCAAACCCTAACTATATGAAATGGAAGATCAAACCCCTTACTTTAAATGCTTGGATGATGCAAGATGCTCCAATCAACTTCAAACCCCTAGCTTTTTCTTGCTCTTCTTCTTCTTCCAAAACTCTCTAGTTTTCTTTCTAAGTTTGGTTTGGTGTTGTTATGGAAAAAGTGAGGGGAAATGGTGTTTTATGTTGGTTCTCCTACTAGCCAAGGGGTGAACACCCAATTCTCACTAATTAGAACCCACACCCCCCAACTTGTCTTACTAATTAAAACATTAATAATATCTAATAATAATATTATTAACCCAATTAATTAAAATAACTCCGGGAAATTAAATATCGGTCCGAATAATATTTTACTGAACCGAACGAAATAAAAACTGGACCGAACGAAATGTCACCGAATATATTAACAGATATATCGATTAATATAGATATTCTCGTCGTAAAATAATCGTCAAACGGTAACTCAAAAATATTAATATAATATAATATTAAATAAAACGGGGCGTTACAAACTGACCCTCCCAGAATTCTTTTTTCACGATCTTCTGATCGTGCCATTTTTGAGTTTTCTCCTTATTGTTGCACCCCAAAATTCGCCCTCTTATTTTTTTTTAATAAATAATTGGCTTCTACTTAAGAAATGGGTGCATTACATGCATATCATACATCTGTTAGCCATAGGTGTAATACCCCTTCTAAAATACCCCGCGATTTTATTAATTATATCAGAGTTAACATGTAAAACAAGGGATGTCACAATTATGGAATAAATAAAACCTTCAATAAAACAGTAGTCATGCTACACTGAGGGTCATTATTAAAATAATTCAATCAATTTAAGACCATGTCTTACACAGCGGAAAATTACCATAAACCAAAACGGAGTAAACCAAATCATAATTATTTCCAATGAAATTCAAAGAACAATTGAATAATAAATAATTCCTCGACTAAATGTTCCCCAGTGTTACAACCTATCAGAGCATGACACTGACACGCGGACTTAGAATAATATAGCTCTAGAGCCATCCTCACCAACTCCCTAGCCAGCTAATTTTAATCAAATCATTAAAGTAAGGGTGAGATTTCATAATTAATATGCATTATAATCCTCTTAATCAACATATATCAAGCATATTATTTCACCCACTTCAAAGATAATTCGATTTTCAATACATAGCACAACAATACAATTCATTATGCACAACAATTAATAATTAGAGAATTGTAATAATCGGAAGACATCCTAACATGTTACAATTCCATGCAAATACAATGCGTATAACAATGCATGTGGTACCAACACGCGACTAAGTCACCCAACACCGATCCATCATCAACCGGATACACAGAATCATTGATTCATCCACAAACAACTGACATTTAATCCAGCCTAACCACCCATCATCACCCGCACGGTTAACGGCAATACAAGACAAATTCCACACAATGAGAATTAACTTCACCAAAATGCATATGCACGCATCATCAATGTAACGCAACATCAAATCGCCTATGAAATACACCAAATTATCATAATCAATCAAAACCAAAAACATGATATCTCAACGATCATGCACACAATCATCAAGAATATAAACATTCCTTTCATTCATACAATACTAATACATCCATCATCACAGTTCATCGCTACATACACCAATGTGCGCCCAATAATCACTTATTTCGAATTCGACCATTTTCAAAATAATTTCAAGTTTTAGGAAATCTTCATTTTATAAAATAGAGCATTAAATTTAAGAAATAAGGTCCAAACGGCGCCAAAACGGACTTACGGTTTGAAAGTTATGAATTTTCAAAGTTTTGGAATTTTTCATAAGTTAAGTGGAACCCGTTCCTCCCTCGGAGTAACCAGCCCTACAAGTTTCAAAAACCACGCCTCGAAAATTGTATGGGAAACCTTCCTGTGTAGGAACCGGTTCCCGTAAGAAAATTTTGTTTTCTTTGAAAAATACAACATGGAACCCGGTTCTCCTGTGAGTAACTCTGTTCCCGGTTCAAAATGTCATTTTCACCATTTCACATACACTGAACCGGTTCTCCCACTGGGAACCGGTTCCCACCACTAATGAGTTTTGTGACGTAAGCATGTTTCCAAAAATGCCATTTTTAAACGACTCCATACGCTCCAACACATAAAATCACTCATTTAACGCTATAATGTAATATAACATGGTTATTGTACATTTGGTTTTGCT
>CM038794.1:110783217-110867066 GCA_021764765.1 Vicia sativa | reverse complement strand
GGAGAATATATTCTTAGTTATTGATTCTCTATTTGTTGTTATAACAATATAGAATATTATGGAGAAATATCTTGGAATATTTTGGATAATATTATGGAGCAATTTTGCTTGTGATTTGTTATGTTTTGAAGGCTCAAATCTAGTTGAGTAATAGGTTATAAATATAAGCTTTATACCTAATTTTGGCACCAGACGTGATTGAAAATAATGTAGTTTTTAGGGTTGAGTCTGTAGAGTGAACCTCCCGGGTTGTGGAAAGGTCACCATGTGTACACCTCGAAGCCTATAGGTAAGAGGGTGTTATGTTCTTGGAGGAAACTATGAAGTAACTCCAAGGTGTGTCCTAAGTTAGAAGCATATTTCTTTTAATCTTAGTTAGTTTGTGTCACAAGTTGATTGTTTAAGTTATGTTTGGAGTGAGGTATCTCCAAGCTGATTGTTTTTGAAGTGTGGTATCTTCAAAATGTTTTTAGTTGTTTTTAATATCATGGGTTGTGGTACTGATGGAGTGAGTGGAGGATTCTCATATCTAAGTGTGGTATCTTAGGTAGAAGGGTAACTGGGTAGTCTAATTAAGTGAGGAGTGTAAACAAGGAGGTTTCCCTTCGAATTAATATTGATGATAATGAACTTCATCCCTAGCTTGGAAGCCCTCAAACGTAGGTTTGTTAGATCCAAACTGGATTATCAATTCTCTATGTTATTTTTGTTTCCTGCACTTTAATTTGTATGTTCTACCTTGTCTGTTTGTAATGTCGAATTGAGATGTTATGACATCCAGGTGCAGCCTCACGAAATTTCACACAAACAAAAACTAAGAGAACCATAGTAACCATAAAACTACTTCAGGAAAGATGTCAGGCCATTTGGTTTGACATCATGCATATACACTTATAGAGTTTTCATACTGATGATGCAGTGCTTGTGAACTCACAAGTTACTTCTTTTCTTGACTCCTCAGTCTACATAGAAGATGTTCCAAGATTATCTTTGACATTCATCTCTTTTTCAGTGATTGAATCATCAATCACCACACTTGCAGATTAGATTATAACTCCATTTATGGAATTAAAAACTCTATAAGCCCTATTGTTTGAAGAATAACCCAAAAATATCCCTTTATCACTTATGGGATCCATCTTATTCTTTTGATCTTTTCTAATCAATACATAGCATTTACTTTCAAAGATATGAAAATATTTGACTGTAGGCTTCCTTCCTTTCCATAACTTTGAAGTGTATTTCCTCAAAGTGACCCTATTATGAATATAATATGCAATATTCATAACTTCAGCCCAAAACCGCAAAGGCAATTGCTTAGCATAAAGCATGAATCTAGTTGATTCTTGCATAGCCCTAGTCTTTTGCTCAATAATTCCAACTTTCTTAGAAGTGATGGAAAACTAAAATTAATGACTGATATCCTTAGAAGCACAAAATTCAAAGAATTTAGCATTCTCAAACTCCTTTTCATGATCACTTTTAACTTTGACAATCACACTATTCTGCTCCTCTTAAATACTTTGACACAAATCTTTAAAGACTTTAAATGTGTCTGATTTTTTCTCTAAGAAAGTTCACTCAAGTAAACCCTGAAAAGTCATTTATAACCATATAAACATACCTCTTTCTATCCAATATTTCTATCTTCATTATTCCCATTAAGTCCATGCGAATAAGTTCAAGCACATTTGAAAAAGTCTGATGTTGCAACATTTACTTTCCACAATCTTGAGTTCTGGAGTTTCTCTAACAACTTCTTTAGATTTGATTTTCTTCATTCTTTATATATGAAGATGACCAATCTTCTGGTTCCATAGCTTCACTCTATCCTCTTTGGTTATTAGACATGTTGAAGAATAAGCATTTATTTGAGGTTCCCATAGATAAAAGTTGTCTTTAGACCTTATACTCTTCATTAGAACAACATATTTATCATATTTTGACTAAACATCTTGTCTTTGAGAAATTGATTAACAACCCTTGGTCACATAACTGACTAATACTGATGAGATTAACATTTAATCCATCCACCAGAAGAATGTCTTATAGACTAGGAGAGCCATCATAAAACAATTTTCCAACTCCCTTGATTAACCCCTGAATCCATCACCAAATATGACCAAACCTACGGGCTGAGACCTGATATTCACTAACCACTTCTGAAACCATGTTATATGTAAATATCATCCACTATCAAAGTACATGTCTTCTCTAGTTGAATATCTCAAAGAAATATGGGCTATAAGGTTAACATATATATGTTTAGAACTTCTCTTTTTACTCACTTGATTAGCCTTGGAATGAGCTTGAGGTTTATGAACTCCATACAGTTTGTAACAAAAAGGTATTATATAACCATACTCATCACAATAATGACATTTCCAAGTCGGGGATTAAAATTTAGATGAAGTTACATCATGTATGTCAGGATGTTGTAACATGTGGATGGACATGGTGATCATTCTTTTCTTTTCAGAAGGAATGAACTTTTCTGAATATCTTTTCTTTTGTTGATTATCAGATGGATAATTGACTCTTGTATCTACTGAAGGTGCGAAAAACACAAGAAATGTGGGTTTTAATTGGGTTTTATCCTTTGAAAACTTTTCTTTAAAAAAAATTCCCCCTTTTTAATATGCTTTTCTTTTGATAAAGATTGAAAGAATTAGAAAGCAATAAAGAACACAGTATTTTTATATTAGTTCACTTGAAACTTCAAGCTACTCTAGTCCACCCTCACAGATGATTTTCCTCTCTCTCTAACGAGGACTTAATCCAATAATACAACTGATTATTACACTTGCACAACCCAAATAGAAGTGACTAACACCTGCAAACACCAACTATTAGTGACTAACTATCCTAGACTTCTCGAGAATACTGACCCAACTGGTCTCTCAAGGAACAATCAAACTACAGTTTGATAACAAGTTTGCTTACAAGTAAATATGCTTCCACACAAGCTAATATGTAAACAGATTTTTAAATAATATACAACTTTTCACAAAGAAATAATAGCATTTAAGCGTAGAATATTTTTCAGAGAATTAGCAGTTGTTTCTTCAAGTCTTCGAGCCTTTTTATAGAGCCATGCATATGATGTAACCGTTGAGAGGTACATCTGAAAATATAAAATTTGTGGCGGATTGAGAGAACATGGGGGAAAAGATCGTATGTAGCGTTTTTCCTTCATGGTAGTGAAATAAAACGTTTGTAACTTGTACTATTGTACCACGTTAACGTTATCATCTAACCTTCTGTACTTTAGAGGGTTCTGCGAGCATGAGTAAGAGGAGAGAACATAACTTCTGGTTAATGAAAACTTCAAGCCTTTAGAGTCTTCATAACTTCCTCTTCAAAGTCCTTAGCACTTGGTTTTGAAGAATCTTGTATCATATCTTAAGGTTGAACGAACTTCTATTCTTCAGAGTCTTCAGAACCACGTCTTTAGAGTCTTTAGCACTTAGTCTTGTAACCTTGTATTACAACTAAGTTCAGAAAAACTTCAAGTCTTCAGAGCCACGTCTTCAGTGTCTTTCAACACTTGGTCTTCAAAACCCTTTGTCTTCTAAAGCTTGAGTCTTCAGCATCTTGGACTATTCTAACTCAGAACTTCTGTTTTTAGATCTTCAGACTAGTTTCTTTAAACTTACGTATCAGAGTAACTGAGCTTCAGAGCTTTCTGAAGCTTTCCTCGCTACTTGTTAATCAGAACCTCTATAGCTTAAAAGTGAAGCATTTTGTCTTCTAATGTCTTGGCCACGCCATTCATCAGAAGCAAATCTTGTTTGTTTATTCTTAAAAATACAACAAACATTAAAGTAAGAAAATTGTTCACTCAAACATACTCTTTGTTATCATCAAAACTCAGAGACATAATTGTAGAACCAAATCTTGTTCTAACAAATTTCCCCTTTTTGATGATGACAAAACCATGTATTTTTATGACACAATTTTGTATAAAATCAAAAGAAAGTAGAAATGAGAAAGGTGAGGATTACTTAACCTTTATATTAAAACTTCCCCTAAATCAAAGACTTGGTAGAGATCAGAACATCTAACTAAGGACCTTCTGAGCAATATCTCCCCATGGTTCCAACAAATTAGATAGAAGGATATTAAGAGTCTTGATTCTTGAAGACACAACTTCTCAACTGAGATCTTGAACTTTAATGTCACTCAGACAAATTCTAGATTCTTCAATAAGAACTTGACTTTGAACTAACTCTTTCAGAGTCTAGTTTTAGGAGTCAGATGCATGACTTTCTTCAGATTCCGTAAAAATCCTGAAAAAGAAAAACAACACAATTCTACCAAGAAACAACAGCTTATATTTGGTTAGAATGTAAGCAGCATTTTCAGAGAATTTAACCATTAAGAATCAAAATCACTTCTTTAACTACTCCCCCTTTTTGTCATAATCAAAAGGTTATAATTTAAAAATGTGAAAAACATAAATAAAATAAGAGAATAAAGAAGAAAAAACACTTTCATTCATTGAAAAGTGAATAGTACATTAAAGAGAAAATGAAGCTAAGATTCAAAAACATCACATCACTCATCAAACAATACATTTTCTCCATACAATGGATTGCTTCTAACAGTTTCAGTTACATGAGTTAACTCAAACAGTTCATATAGCACGCATCCAAAAGGAATAAATGATTTTAAGAGTCTCAAGAGCTGAGATTGGAGATCTTGAGATGATCGAAGATGATTGCAGACAGATGAATAGGAATGTTCTTTCTAAGATAATAGAGCAGAAACATATCCATAGGAAAAATCACATCAAGATTTTCACCACTGGGGTGGAGATTTGTCGGCAGATACTTAAACTAACTTTTTGCAAAAGATTTTAGTACGTATGAGACATCATTTACAAAACATAGAGACGTGTTTGGAATGGTAAGAAAAATATCAACATCCATGCAGGAGTTGGGAGGAGGAAGACAATTGATAGCTTGATCAATGGAGAGACGAGAAATGACAATAGGACACCCAAAGACATGAGAATGAATGAATTCTCCACTAGGATCAACTGATGCATGTATCCAAAGTTGCTTCACAAGATTTGGATAAGCGGGACCTCGAAGCATAGCTGAATACCCATACCAACCCTGTTTTTCTATCAATAGATTAATATGGCCTTCATCGGTCAAATAGTATATTCATTTTTCATTGATCACTTCTAGAAGAGATACATCACCATTAAAGGTTTTGGTACCCATGGAGAAGAAATGAAAAGATGAAATGCAAGAAGTGAAGATAGACGAACCAAGAATACTATAAATAATTGCTAGCTAACACTCAAAGATTTAGAGAATCTTATAGCAGACAATTGTTACTTAAGAGAAATATGAAGGGATAGAAGGCATATGAAAGCTAGGTTTAAAAATAGGTTTTAAAACGGAAAAATAGGGAGAAGTAGTAAATGGTAACAAAGATTTAGTTAATTCCCAAGAAGGTTCACTTGCTCAGTATGCACGCTAAATTGGAATAATGATTACAATATAACAAAAGTTGTACACGTTATTCATTACCTCTAATTAGGTGACACATTTTGATGTACTCAGACTTCTAGACAATCAGTGGTTTCCATCTTATCAGAGACACTTCTGACCGAAGCATCTTTTGATGATTGAGATTCTAGCAAATAGAAAATACCTATTATTTGACAAAGAATCCAATGTCTCAGTCTTTTACTAAACACATTCATTTTGATGATTTCTTACTCTGGACAAAGTTTCATTTTCAGATTTTCCAGAATCAACAAAAATCTATCTTCAAACAAGGGTTTTGTGAAGATATCATCCCATTGATAGTTTGTATCTATAAATTTTAGACATAAAATTCCCTTCTGAACATAGTCTCTAATGAAATGATGTTTAATTTCAATGTGTTTTTCTCTAGAGTGTATAGTTGAATTTTTGCTTAAACATATAGTTGTAGTGTTATCACAAAAGATATGAATATTACCTTTGTATATCTGATAATATTCCAATTGATTCTTCACACAGAGCATCTGAGTACTATAAAGAGATGCTGATATGTACTCTGCTTCTACTGTTGAAAGAGAAATTGTAGATTGCCTCTTACTTGACCAGGAGATTACATTGTTGCCTAGGAATTGACAGTTGCCAGATGTGCTTTTCCTTTCTAATATATCTCTAGCGTAATCTGTATCACAGAATCCAGAAAGAGTATACTCTGATGTTTTCTTGTACATCAAACCAAGGTTAGTGGTTCCTTTCACATATCTCAAAATTCTCTTAATAGTAGTTAAATGAGATTCGCTAGGATCTGATTGGAATCCAATGTTAAGATGGACACTGAATAAAATGTCTGGCCTAGAACCAGTTAGATACAGAAGAGAGCCTATCATACCACGATAGAGTTTATAACAAACCTTTCCGCTTACCTCTTCTTTCTCCAGAATACATGTTGGATGCATTTGAGTCTTTGCTAATGTGCAGTATACCATATTGAATTTATTTAGAAGTTCTTTAGTATACTTACTTTGATAAATGTAAGTACCTTTAGGTTTCTGGTCAATTTGGATTCCCAAAAAGAATTTCAATTCTCTCATTAGACTCATTTCAAACTCAGCATGCATCATCTTAGAAAACTCCTTACAAAGAGAGGAATTATCATAACCAAAAATAATACCATCAACATATATTTGTACTATGAGTATATCATTTTTGATTGATATACAGAAGAGAGTTGTGTTAACCTTTCCTCTAGTAAATTCATTTTCTAAGAGAAACTTGCTCAATCTGTCATACCAAGCTCTACAAGCTTGCTTTAGACCATAAAGAGATTTCTTAAGTTTAAAAACAAAATCTCATTTCTCAGAGTTTTCAAAACCAGGAGGTTGTTTGACATAAACTTCTTCAGAAATATATCCATTAAAAAATGCACTCTTAACATCCATCTGATAAAGAATAATGTTATGATTAACAGAAAAAGAAATTAATAAACGAATTTCCTCTAACCTGGCAATTGGATAAAAGGTTTTAGTATAGTCTATTCCTTCTTACTAACTATAACCTTGTGCAACTAGTCGTGCCTTATTTCTTACAACTTCACCCTATTAGTTGAGTTTGTTTCTGAACACCCATCTGGTTCTAATAACATGAACATCTTTAGGTTTCTGAATAAGATCCCAAACATCATTCTTTGAGAACTGATTGAGTTCTTCTTCAATTTCCAGAATCCAATCCTTATCAAGAAGAGCCTCTTCAATTGATGTTGGCTCAACCGAAGACACCAAGCCCAGAAGTGTTTCTTCTGAAGGTTTGAAGGTTGATCTAGTTCTCATAGGAGCATCCTTGCTTCCTAGAATCAATTCCTCTAGATGTGAAGTTGTTATTCTGTTTCTCTTCAACAGGGGAACATAAGCAACAACATCTGAAGTAGGAGCTTCTGAAGTTTTTTCTTCTATATTTTTTTTAGTTCATAGTAGCTGATCTCTAAATCTGCAAACTTTTCAACTAGCTTTGACTTTTCATAGTCAAGCTTATCATCAAATATAACATGAATTGATTCTTCCACAATTCATGATTTTGTGTTATATATTCTGTAGCCTTTTGAGCATTCATAATATCCTAACAACAAACACTTTTGTTCCTTGGAATCAAACTTACCCATAAGGTCTTTAGTGATAACATATAAAAGACACAACCAAAAGGATAAAAGTAAGAGATGTTGGGCTTTCTGTTCTTCCACAATTCATAGGGAGTCTTACCAAAAATAAGTCTTATAGAGATTCTATTTTGAATATAATGTTATATTTACTGCCTCTGCCCATAAGTGCTTTGCCATGTCAGTTTATTGGATCATGGTGTGAGCCATTTCTATTTTTCCTTTCTACAACTCCATTATGTTGTGGAGTTCTAGGACAAGAGAAATCATGGGATATCCAAATCTCGTCAAACAATTTTTCAAAATCTTTGTTTTCAAACTCTCCACCATGATTGCTTCTGACTCTGACAATTTTGCAATTCATATCATTCTGCACTTGGGAGCAGAAGGAAGCAAACACATAATGTGAATCATCCTTGTGTTTTAGGAACTTGACCCATGTCCAACAACTATAGTTATCTATGATGAACAATCTATATTTCTTTCCATTGACATAAGCAATTTTCACTGGTCCAAATAAGTCAATATGAAGAAGTTCTAATGGACGAGAGGTAGAAACAATCTTTTTGGCTTTAAAAGTATTTTAGAAAATTTGTCTTTCTAACAAGCTTGACAAATAGCATCTGAAGCATACTTCAGATTTAGTAAACCTATAAATAGTCCTAGTTTGTTTAGTTGTGAAATTCAGGTGCAGCAGACTCAGATTTCCTAAAAGGATGTCAAGACATATGATCTGACATTAACATATAAGCAAACAAGGCAAAAATAAAAAAGTGCAGAAAACATAAATAACACAAGCAAATTGTTCACCCAGTTCGGAGCAACTCTCCTACATCTGGGGGCATACCAAGCCAGGAATGAAGTCCATTATCAGTAGTATTAATTTGGAGCTAAACTTCCCCGTTTACAACCCTTCACTTAATCACTACCCAATGACCCTTCTACCTAGGTCCTCCCTAGATATGGAATATCCTATCCACTTCTAATCATCTCGATGATGTCTAGCGATCAACATCTCAAAGCTGCATCAACAACTTGGTTTTCAACAACTCTTGACACACGAAAAGTAAAGACACATTCTATGCCGAGACATACTCCCATAAAAACACTCACCATGACTCTAGGCTAAGGACATCATCTTGATGTTACTTTAAAGCTTCCTCAAGAACATAACTCGACTCATTACTTCAGCGTCGAGGGTACCACGATGACCATCCATAAACGGGTGGTTCATCGACCTACATAGCCCTTATAATTTTACATGATGGCTGGCTTCTTTTTCTAGGTTACAATGCTTCTATTTATAACCTATTCCCAAATGGTCTTGGGCAGCACATAAGTTGTTACAAATCTGCAAAAAGAATCTCCAACAAAATAGGATTCCTAAAATATCTCCATATAGTTATAGCAACAAGTGAGTTGTTACAACTGCAAAATATTCTCCTACAAAATAGGATTCCTAAGATGTATCCATATAGTTATAACAGCAAGTAAGCTATTACAAGTCTGCAAAATATTCTCCTAAAAATAGGTCTTCAATCAAACCTTCCTAAAGTATCTCCATATTTAATAAGTCTTCATTTGAGCATATTCTGACTTGATTCTTTCCAGATCCTTGTTGCGCCACATATGATTGCATAATGTTGGTTAGGAATATTCTGCTTCTGTTAAAAACATAACAGAATCCAATCTGTTAGCTCAGGTGCGATGTTCCAGATGTTGAAACACTTCAACACAACATGTTTCTTCATTAAATAGAACTTCAACTTGCTTTCTCCTTACAAGTTATAAATCGTATTTACATATTGTTGTTATATTAGTTTTACCAAACATAAAGCCAATCCTATATAATAGAGAACTAACAAGCTGAGATATTCTTCTCAAGCTAACATGTCCCAAACATCTATGCCAGACCCATTGCTCTTTGTTTACACACAGAAGACACTTTACATTCTGGTTTTTCAACTCAGATAAATGAACTTTATAAATATTTTTCTTCCTCTTTCGATTGAACAAACATATCCATCTTTCTGACTAATGGATTTACAAGATGTTTGATAAAATATCAAATCGTAACCGTTGTCACTAAATTGACTAGTTGACAACTAGTTATGCATCAGACCCTCAACTAATAGAACATATTGATAGAAGGAAGTTTATTATTACCAATTGTTCTAGAGCCAATGATCTTACCCTTCTAGTTTCCTCCGAAACCAACGACACCTCCAAATTCCAATTCCAAATCTTGGAACATATGTCTTTCACCCGTCATGTGTCGTGAGCATCCATTGTGCATATGAATAACCTGATCCTTAGGTACCCACACACTTTGGGTACTTTATTTTTAGTCTTTCCAGAGATTCTTACACCTTTGAGTTTTTGTGCAATAGTAAAGATATGTAGAATATGTGCATGATATTGTGTTTAGAAGTTTCCTTCTATATTTGTGATAGTGATGTAATAGAGTCTTAATCACAATAAGGATAAAATTACTTCTCTGTCATCATCAGAGTCTGACTCATCATCATATTTGTTGATTCTAGTCTTTTCCATAAGAGCTATATTTGCCAGTTCTCCATCAGAGTCTTCTTCCTATGAGTCTGAATCATCACATGTTTCCATGAGACCTTTCTTGTATTTGAAAACCTTCTTAGGTTTTCTTTCTCTTCAGAGCTAAGGATAGTCATTTTTGTAATGCCCAGGTTCTTGACATTCGTAGCAAATGACTTCCTTTTCAGAATCTTTCCCTTGGTCCGATGTAGACTCTTGCCTACCCTTAAATCTTCTTGACCCTCTAAAATTTCTCTTTTTTGTGTCCACAACTGGTTTATCCGTTTTGAGACTAGAGATAGTTCATATTCATCTGAGTTTTCTTCATACTCTTCTGATTCTTCCTTTGCTTGATAAGCCTTTTTCTTCTTCGACTTAGACTTAAGAGAAATAGACTTACCTCTCTTTTGAGGTCTGTCTTCTTGAAGCTCAATATCATGACTTCTTAAAGAACTAATAATTTTCTCAAGACTAGTGTTATTAAGATCCTTCTCCAGCTTTGAAGTAGTTATCATGGGTCTCCATTTGACAGGAAAACTTCTGTTAATCTTTTTGACGTGATCTGCAGTAGTATATTATTTGCCCAAAACTCTAAGTCCTGCAACAAGCATCTGAAATATTGAAAACATAGTTTCCACAAATTCATCTTCTTCCATTCTGAAAGCTTCATATTTCTGAATTAAGGCCAACGCCTTTGTTTCCTTGACTTGAGCATTTCCTTCGTGAGTCATCTGAAGAGAGTCAAAGATGGACTTAGTTTATATTTGATCTTTTCATACTCTGTATAGGATATTGCACTGAGAAGGATGGTTCTTTCTTTATGATGATTCCTGTACATCTTCTTCTGAGCATCTATTAAGGAGCTTCTGGGAATTTTGTTTTCCTTCTACATCTACTGGGTAAGTGTAGTCATCAACTACAATATCCCATAGATCTAAATCAAATCCAAGAAGGTGACTGTTTATTCTGTCTTTCCAAAAGTCGAATTTCTCTCCATCAAAGATCAGAGGTTTTGAACTATATGAATATGTTTCTTTAACAGAAGTAATTACAACTACATTGTGGTTTGAAGCAGCCATTGTTTTTCATACACACTGGATCGTTATTGAACAATGTTAGGTGTTTGATAAAATTACAACCTTTTTATGACTTTAGAACCAGAGCTCTAATACCAACTAAAGGTGCAAAAACACACAAGAAAGAGGGGGTTTGAATTGGATTTTATCCTTTGAAAACTTTTCTTTTAAAAACAATCCCCCCTTTTTAATATGCTTTGCTTTTGATAAAGATTGAAAGATTTAGAAAGAAATAAAGAACACAGTATTTTTATACTAGTTCACTTGAAACTTTAAGCTACTCTAGTCCACCCTCACAGGTGATTTTCCTCTCTCCAACGAGGACTTAATCCAATGATCCAACTGATTATTGCACTTGCATAACTGTAACACGGTGAACTAACTTTGTGGATTTTTGTATCGCAAATGTGCGGATAGCAAGAGTCGCCACCGACTTTTATTTTTATCCAATTAAGGGAAGGTAAAAAGTACAGAAAAAGACCTTAGATTACGAGTAAGGGAGAAGGTTATGAAAAGGAAGGTATTAGCACCCTTTCCATCCGTAGTTATCTACGGGCTCTTAGTTGCTCTTAGATCACTTTAAAATTGTGCTTTCTGTGTGTTTGACAAAAAATGTTTTGAAAAGGCATTTCGCTTTGACTTTGTAATGATTCATGTAGGAATGTATACAAAGTGTTTGGAAATGTTTCGTTTTGAAAAGAGTTTTAACTTTGAAAAAAGTGTGTTGTGTGAAAAGCATTTTGATTGAGCAAGCAACTAAAAGTCTTATTACCCACTCAAAATTGGTTGTTTTCGTATTGTTTTACTTTCCTTTAGAATAGCACTATCCATACCATTAGTTGGTAGATAACCCTATTTGTTGGATGTAAGCGGGACATTCGAAGGGACATCGGATGGTCATAGGAAGCAACTTGTAGGAAGTATCCTAGCACATTGAAGGACTATCATCATTTTCGTGGCGACAATCGAGGTCAAGATCATGTATTCGTAGGCGACATCGTTGGGTCTATGATCTTTGTATCGAAGGGACTATGATGATTTGTTTGGAAGGCAGCGGTGCTAGAATACCTCGTTGAGGACATGACCATTTTGAATTCGTAAAGGAGAGAGAATTACCCTAAGGGGTGCGTGTGAAAGAGTGTGTTGATTTCGATACATATCTTGAAAATTAGAGTGAGCTATGTTCGATTTTATCTTGCCATACGCTAATTACTAGTTTATAGGGTGCGGAAATTACAATGTGGAATGTAAAGATGCGGAAAGATAAATGTCCTACGCTATTACATGGCTTTAGGCGATACATAATTTAAACTTGCGGAAAATAAAGCCTAATTTAAACTATTACATCCATGAAGTTACATAATTGGAAAAATGAAATAAAAAGCGGAACAACACGTGAGAGATAAGAAAATCGGAAAATACGATGAAATTGAATAAGAGAAAAATATTAGTAAAAATGCAAATTTTTTGAATGAGAAAAATATGACATGCTGGAAATAACATAAATATGCTAAAATAATTTTTTGGGATTTTTAGATGCATTTTAATAATTTAAAACTAATTAAATGTGATTTAAATGCTAAATTTGAATAAAAATAAATATGCATGCAAAATGATATTTTTTAATTTTATAAATTAAATAAGTATTTTCTGGAAATAAATGCAAAAGGAAAAATATTTTTGACAATTTTTTTAATGCATGAGAAAAAATATTGAAAAGAATTAAAAATGCATGAAAATATTAAAATAAGAAAATATGGAAAATATGAAGAAAGTGCAAAGTTTGTAAAAAGGAAAACAAATCTGGTTCTGGCATGGTTCGAACTGAGGACCTCTTGGAGTATCTTTGCACAACTAACGCCTTAACCACTAGGCCAAGTGTCATTTGGTGTTGGAAAAGACAAAAACAAATGCATTTGAATGATGGCGTCACAGGAATGGAGTCAAGCAGTCGCAGCGTGGGGTCGATTGGAAAGGAGAGCGAATCGAGCACGATCGTGCCACACATGCATCGCGAGTCAAATTCGGTCGGCGCCGGAGCCTAGCTACGGTAATCTTCTCAAACCATGCCAAGTTCGAAACACAAAACACGTAGAATCAATGCAAAGGAAAGACCTATTTCCCTAAATCGGACCTCCACGAATCCAATGGTGATATCCGTTTGCCCTAAAAGCGCTTGTATAAACATTCGATTCAAACATTTCGAAAAGCCAAGCCATGGCAAATCGAGTTTCACGTTTAAGCTTGCATGAGATGGTTTGTTCGACCTAATAATCACCTAAATCCATACAAACACACAAAAACATTAATGATGCATGAAACATGGAAATCGAAAAATAAGAAAATTCCAAACCGTGAGAGCTGAATAACGCGATCACAGGTGGATTAACCGAGCAAGGTTGTTTCGACTCACAGGAACCTCTGAAACACGTTTGGATGGTTAGTTTTGGCTGAGAGAGGCTGGAAAACAAAATTCGATTTTTCAAGTTTCTTGAGAAATTTTGGCAAAATAAGGGTTATGCTTTGAGCTAGGGTTTCGTGTCCTTGGCTGTGCATAATGCTTGGTATTTATAGAAGGATTTGAGAGTGCAAAGGGAGTGAAAAAAGATATGATATTCAATGCAAAAATTTTCTCATTCAAATAAAATCAAATTTCCTTGAAAATTTGATTTTTTTTCTTTCCATATGCATGCTATCACGAAATTGGTATGCTTGGTGGGCTATCTTGGACCTCAAGTAAGATAAAAATCCAACCCATTTGAAAAAATATCTTATTTTCATATTTTATATAATTTAATTTTGAATTAAATGGTTTAAAATTCAAAAATAAATTATAAAAATAGAAAATTGCCATGGCCAAGCATTTATGGGTCACAAATAATGTCATGAACAAGTTTGGATCAAAAGATTATAGGCCCATTTGGAAAATTTTGCATTTTGACCAAAATGTCCTTTTGTCTGAATTGTCCAAAATTGCCCAACCGAATAGTGTATCTTGCTCAATTTTCCACATTTTGAGTGTTCTTGGACTTTTGGAAGCTCTAAGAGTCCTCTAACCAACCTTTTGGTCTCATATCAATTGGAGTTTCCATGCTCAATATATCCTCAAAACAAAAGTTGACTTTTGTTGACTTTGAAAATGACTGTAATGTTTTGAGCTATACCTCTCAAATGAAGCATTTTTGGACATTCTTGTGAGACATGAAGTTGTAGAAATTGAATTTCCTTCAAAACAAGAGGTGGTGGAAAAATTTACGAGAAATTATGAGAAAGTTATGATCGGTCAAAGTTCGATTGACTTTTCACCTAGAAACCCTAATTTAGAAAGTTTGACTTTTGAGCAAATCTTGAGTTTTCTTGATGAATCATGATCAACCCTTGATCAAATGATGAATGTAACTTCAAAATGAGGATGTTGACCAAAAATCATGAAGTTTGGTGTATGTTGACCAAAGTTGACTTTTGTCAATCTGATGATTTTCGACCATCGAGCAATTGCACGAGGAAATTTGACTTGTGGAGCTTGAAACTTGACATGGAGAATATTTGAAGCATATGAGGAGGCATGATGACCATTGGAGATGTTGGAAGTCCATCTTGACTGAGAATATCAAACCTAGTTTGGGTTGATTATACAGGAGAGAGTTTGTCTGATCAACTCTTGAGGAATCTTTGAGTATAGATGTATGAAATGCCTTGAGAAAATGGAGGGCAAATTTTGGGGTATGACAATAACGCAACTGGAAGTGACTAACACCTGAATACACCAATTGTGTGTGACTAACTATCAACCTATATGACTAATTGTCTTAGACTTCTTGAAATCTTGACCATTTGGTCTCGAGGAACAATCAAACAACAATTTGATAACAAGTTTTTTTACAAGTAAATATGCTTCTACACAAACTAATATGTAAATGGGTTTTTAGCACAATGACCTAAAAGAATATACAACTTTTTACAAATAAATAATAGTGTTTAAGCGTTGAATATTTTTCAGATATTTAGCAGTTGTTTCTTCAAGTCTTAAAGCCTTTATACAGAGTCATGCATGTGATGTAACCGTTGAGGGGTACATATAGAAATATGAAATTTGTGGCAGCTTGAGAGAACATGGGGGACAAGATCGTACACAACATATGTCCTTCATGGTAGTGGAATGAAACATTTGTTTGTACCATGTATTATTGTACCATGCTAACGTTATCTTCTATTCTTATGTACTTGAGCTTGCGATCACGAGTAAGAGGAACAACACAACTTGGTTAATAAAAATTCAAGCCTTAAGTGTCTTCAGATCTTCCACTTCAGAGTCCTTAGCACTTGGTTTTGAATAACCTTGTATCATATCTTAAGGTTGAAAGAACTTCAAGTCTTCAGAGTCTTCAAAACCACGTCTTCAGAGTCATTAGAACTTGGTCTTGTAACCTTGTATCAAAACTAAGTTGGAGGAAATTCAAGTCTTGAGTCTTGAGCCCGTCTTGAGTCTTTCAACACTTGGTCTTGAACCCTTTGTCTTACGAAACTTTAGTCTTTAGCATCTTGGACTCGTTCACTTTGAGAACTTACGTATTTAAATCTTTAGGTGGTTTCTTGGACTTATGTATTAGAGTAATTGAGCTTGAGCCGTCGAAGCTTTCCTTCTACTTGTTTCTCACAAGTTTGATAATCTCAAAGTTAGAAGAATCTTCTAACTCATCATCTTCGAGACTAAGATGAGAAAGTCCATTTTCTTTTCTTGAGATCGTTAGACATTCTAGCATAATGTGACCAAATCCTTCACACTTAAAACATTGAATCCATTTAATTTGATTGGACTTCTCTTCAGGAGTTTTGGAATATTCTAAAAATAGGATTAGTTCCTAATGTCGGATGAAATGTTCTTGACATCTGGTCTTCATCTCATGTCCAATATCTTCATAAACCTATTGAATTGATTCCTAAGTAATACAATGGTATTTGATAGTCTTTCCTTAGTGGCCAAATCCTTCACACTTAAAACAGTGAATCCCTTTACTTTTATTGGACTTCTCTTCAATTCTGATATTTTTCTAGAAATCAGAATAATTCCTAATGTCAGATGAGATGTTCTTGACATCTGGTCTTCATCTCACGTCCAATCTCTTCAGAATTCTATTGAATTGATTCCCAATTAATACAATGGTATTTGACAGTCTTTCCTAAGTATCCAGATCAGCTTGTCCCTCTTTATCTTCAATATTGGATACAAAAGCTATGCTTTTGTTACTTTTCTCAGACTTGTCACTTATAGCTAGTTCAAAAGTTTGAAGTGACCCAATAAGTTCATCAACCCTCATGATAATGATGCATTGAGCTTCTTCAATTATTGTTACCTTCATATAAAATTTCTCATGTAAAGATTTAAGAATCTTCCTAACAAGATTTTCTTCTAACATCTTCTGTCCTAAGGCACTAGATGCCTTTTTTATTTCAAAAACATTCATATGGAAATCCTGAATACTTTCATCGTCATTCATCTTTAGGTTCTCAAATTTGGTAGTGAGAAGTTGAATTCTGGAAATCTTCACTTTGGATGTGCCTTCATCAATTGTCTTGTGAATTTTCCGAGCATCTTTAGCTACAGTACATGAATTTATTAACCAGGAAACATTCTTGTCCACTCCATTGAATAGATCATTCAAGGCTTTGGAATTTTTGAGAAATATCCACAACACCAAATTAATTATATTCTTGAAAATTGATACTTGAAGCACATTTATAAGCCTGTTGATCATGCATAACATAGCTTCCAATAGCCACTTCAATATTACCATGAATTCCTTCAAAATTATATTTTTATTATAAATGGATGAGAAGCATATTTATCGAGAATCACCTCATATCAAATGTTGGATATTATAACTTTGTACACAAAAGCCGACCCATTCCATGGATTAATCATGAATCTTTTCAAGCAAATCAAAGTTTAATGGATAATATACCTTTATGCCCTTATCTTTCTATACAACGATGATGAAAATATGGATATATTAGGCCAAAGGATAAATAAGAATATACCAAGTGTGCCTTGACCAAATAATCTTCCATATATCCTTGCCTTAGGGCTTTCTTGAAATATGAATAGATCAAAATGGAAGTACTTAAGTGAGAATTTAATCATTGAATGCATCCATACAATGGTTACAAAGATAATATCTTGACCCTATTTTTGGTGACTACATAGACATATCGTGTGGCGTCATCAATTTACATTATCAACTTACTGCGAATCGAGGAAGAAAATAGTTGTGTTTATAAGTCCTAGTCAAATTCTAGGATGCTTCATAATAATAATTCTAATGAGCGTTAATGATAGAGCTTATCGTTACTCTTCTAGAAAAGCTTATGAAAACTTCTCAAGCTCGATTTTGTTTGTCAAATTCGAATATTTTTAAGACACGGTTACGGAAGAACAAGTCACGAATGACTTAGAAGACCAAGTTCTAAAGACTCTAAAGACAAGGTTACGGATGAGCGAGTTCTAAAGACTCTAGAGACTTAGGTTACGAAGATTCTAGTTTTGTTCCTTCTAAGCATGCTTCATCGTCAACCATTAGAAGCCTTTGAAGATTATAATATAAGATCAAAATTGGTTTACATGAGTGATTAGTACATGGTACACTATTAATGTTTCCACTACCATGATATTATGGCTCGAGGACTGTACTATGGTAGTATATTGTCTACTCCATCAACGACCGTTATGGACAATATAACTAAATTTGGAACTTCTATTATACCTTTCAATGAATATTTCTTTGGATATATAAGAAAGAATTGGTAGAGTGGAGAAAAGGACGAACAACTACAAAAATTCACTGAAACACTCTTGCAAATCATTCATACGTATATATTTCATTTAGGGAAGAAAAGTTGTAAAGCAAGGAACTTTTGTTCGTTAACTTTCTAAGAAAACTTGTTTGTTTATGTTTGTATTTAAACTTGTGTTATTTGATTTATTAGAAGCAACTTTTAAACATAGCCTTTGTATTTCAACTTGTGAGTTGATTGTCCCTTAATGTGACTAAGTGTTAGTTAGATTATTCAAAGCCATTGTGGTTAGTTTTGATTTGTTGTTCCTTAAGAAACAAAGGTATATTCAAAATTTCTCAAGAATACATTGACAATTTGTCTTTTTGGTTTGTAATCAATTTGATTATAGTGGACTAAGTCCTTATTGAGAAGGCAAAATCACCTTGGTGGGTGGACTTAAGTAGCTTAGTTAACAACGGATCAGGATAAAAATAATCGTGTTCATTTATTTTTATTCTTGTGTCATTTCTTTTTCCTGGGAAGGAATGTTTTAAATCCTTAAACCCAATTCAAACCCCCCTATTTCTTGTGTTTCTCTCTTCTTCAATTAGCATGGAAGCTCTAGTTCTGGTATTTATTATTATCAAACACGTGACTGTTTCAAATAAAGATCCCGAATATTTTTTTGAAACACGTAATGGGTTCTCACAACATTGATAGAGATTGTTATTATGTCAATATTCCCGTCTTTGTTGGAGAAAGGTTTAAGTATTGGAAAGATAGAATGGGAAGCTTCATTCTTGGATGCAGATCTATGAGATATACTAATATATGGTTACACACATCTTGTAAGATCAAATGCTGTCAAACTTGAAAGAAGTCAAATGAATGAACAATAAAAAAAGATCGTAAGAATCATCATAGATCCATAACTATGATGTTGTACGCTATTTCCTATTTATAATAAGAAAAGATTACAAATAGAGACTATGCTAAATTTATATTTGATTATTTAATGCATGAAGGAAATGAGCAAGTGAAGTAAACCAAGACTCTAGCCTTGATTCAAAAGTATGAAGCCTTCAAAATGGAAGAAGAAGAAACTATTGAGGATATGTTCTCAAGGTTTTAGACTCTGGTTGCTAGCTTACATTTTTTGAACAAAGGTTATACTGTCATACCCCAAAATTTGCCCTCCATCTACTCAAGAGATTTCATACATCCATACTCAAAGGATTCCTCAAGAGTTTATCAGACAAACTCTCTCCTAGACAATCAACCCAAACTAGGGTTTGGTATCTCTCAAGTCAAGATGGATTTCCAACCTCTCCAATGGTCTTCATGCCTCCTCATATGCTTCAAAGATTCTCCATGTCAAGTTTCAAGCTTCACAAGTCAAGTTTCCTCAGGCAATTGCTCAGATGGTTGAAAATCGGGTGTATTGGACAAAGAGTCAACTGTGGTAAACATACAGTCAAAACTTCTGATTTTTGGTCAACATCCTCATTTTGAAGTTACATTCATCATTTGATCAAGGGTTGATCATGATTCATCAAGAAAACTCAAGATTTGCTCAAAAGTCAAACTTTCTAAATTAGGGTTTCTAGGTGAAAAGTCAACTGAACTTTGACTGATCATAACTTTCTCATACTTTCTCAGAAAGTTTTCCACCACCTCTTGTTTTTAAGGAAATTCAATTCTCTACAACTTCATGTCTCACAAGAATGTCCAAAAAATGCTTCATTTGAGAGGTATAGCTCAAAATATTACAGGTCATTTTCAAAGTCAACAAAAAGTCAACTTTTTGTTTTGAAGATATATTGAGAATGGTAACTCCAATTGAGATGAAACCAAAGACATTGGTTAGAGGACTCTTAGAGCTTTCCAAAAAGTCCAAGAACACTAAAAAATGTGGAAAATTGAGCAAGATACACTATTCAGAAGTTGGGCAATTTTGGACAATTGCACAAAAGGACATTTTGGTCAAAATGCAAAATTTTCCAAATGGGCCTATAATCTTTTGATCCAAACTTGTTCATGACAATATTCTTGACCCATAAATGCTTGGCATTGGTAATTTTCTATTTTCATGATTTATATTTGAATTTTACAACATTTAATTCAAAAATAAATTATGTAAAATATGAAAATTAAGTTTCTTTTTCAAATAAGTTGGATTTATATCTTTCTTAATGTCCAAGAAAGCCCACACCAATTGCCAAATTCGTGACTCATGCACATGGAAAGAAAAAATCAAGTTTTAAAGGAAATTTGATTTTATTTATTGGAAAATATTTGCACATTCAATTTGAATCTTTTTCCTTGTTTTCTCTTCCAATCTCTTCTATAAATTGCCGACATTGTGTACAAACCAAGGAGGCGGAACCTAACCTAAAACTACCCAAAACTCTTGCAAAATTTTTCTCAATTCTTGAAAAATCGAATCCTTATTTCACCACTTCCAGCCATCAAGCGTGCTCGGGGTAAGTATGAGTAAGAATACATCATTGGTATTGATTAAAACAAGCCAAATCGTGCCATACACATTCATACATATTTGAATTTTTCTTGAAATTGCATTTTATTATTCTGCGTGCTTTATTTCTAATGGTTTGAATGTGTTCATGAGGTTATACTTGACTAATCGGGCCATCGTTTGAGAGGTTGAGCGTGAGAATCGCGGTTTGCCAATATTAGGATTTACGGGCTGTTCGTTCGAACCGGCTGTCTGGTCGATTCGATCAAAAATAACACCACCAATGGATTCGGAGGTCCGATTTAGGTGGACAAGGTCTCTCTTTTACATTTATTTAGCGTGTTTTGCGGGATCTAGGAACCTCCTTGGAGAAGGCGGGAGCTAGGGCTCGGCGTCGTGAACTTTCTTTGACCGGCGTGTGCATGCGTGGCGAAAACAATCGATTCGTCCATCCGGTCAGCGGGGTCCGCAGCGTCTGATTTTGATTTTCAAACATCACGGCGCGTGTACACTTATATTCAAATGATTTCAACCTTCCCACACCAAGTGTCGAGTGGTGCGATGGTTAAGGCATTCTTGTGTATAGATACCCCTCACGGTCATGGGTTCGATCCTCACGGCACGGTTTTCATTCTTTTCCAAAACTCTCATATTTTTCTATTTTCCATATTTCTTATTTATTTAATATTTTGCATTGTTTTAATTATTTTCATAATTTTATTTTGCATTAAAAATTACCAAAAACATTTATTCTTTTGCATTTACATTCTGAAAATGTTTATTTAATTTAATAAATTTTAAAATATAATTTTGCATGCATGCTTATTTTATTTGTAATTTTGCATTTAAATCACTTTTAATTAGTTTTAATTACTAAATTGCATTTAAAAATCCCAAAAATTATTTTAACTTATTTATCTTATTTCCAGCATATAATAATTTTCTCATATTAAATTTGCATTTTTCTAACATTTTTCTCTTATTCGATTCATATTGCATTTTCCGATTTCTTCCTTTTGTACAGGTTGATCCGATTCAGACGATTTTCTCTTTGTTATTTTATCATTTTATTTTTCCAATAATGTAACTGTTTATGGGATGTAATAGTTTAATTTAGGATTTTATTTTCCGCATTTTAAATTATGTATCTGCCCCAAAGCCATGTAATAGCGTAGGTTTTATTTTCCGCACCTTTACATTTCCATTCGCATTTTACTTTCCGCACCCTATAAACTGTTAGTAACTAGGCGTGTATGGCAAGATAATAATTGGACATAGCTCACACTAATTTTCAAGATAAAATATCTGAATTTGACACACTTCTTTCACACATGCACCCCTTAGGGTAATTCTCTCTCGATGCCTTTCGATTTCAAATGGTCATGTCCCTCGAGCGTAGAGGTATTCTAGCACCGTTTCCTTCCAAACAAATCATCATAGTCCCTTCGATACAAAGATCATAAGACCCACGATGTCGCTTCCGAATATATGATCTTGACCCTCGATTGTCGCCTCGAAAATGATGATAGTCCCCCGAATGTGCTAGGATACTTCTTACAAGTTGCTTTCTATGACCATCCGATGTCCTTGAATGTCCGCTTACATCCAGAATGGAGCTACCTACTAACTAATGGTATGGCTAGCGCTATTCTAAAGGAACGTAAAGTACAAAAGCGACCGATTCGAGTGGGTAAATAAGTCTCCTAGTTGCTCGCTCTATCAAATGCTTTTCACACCACACACTTTTTTTCAAAGTTCAAATTCTTTTTCAAAACAAAAACATTTCCGAACACTTTGTATACACTCCTACATGAGTCATTACAAAGTCAAAGCGAAATGCCTTTCTTCAAAACATCTTTGTCAAACACACAGAAAGCAATTTTAAAAAGTGATCTAGAGCAACTAAGAGCCGTAGATAACTACGGATGGAAAGGTGCTAATACCTTCCCTTTTCATAACCATTCTCCGAACTCGAATCTAACGAAGGTCTTTTACATTACTTTTACCTTCCCTTAATTGGATAAAAATAAAAGTCGGTGGCGACTCTTGCTATCCGCACATTTGGATACAAAAATCCTACAAAGTCAGTTCACCGTATCACATATACCACTTCTGATCACGTAATGAAAATCATCAGAAGCTCGCCAAAGAAGTGGATTCCAATGGTGACTGCACTCAAGGTGTCCAAGGATCTGAACAATACAACATTAGATGGGCTAGTAAGCTCTCTGAGAAGTCATGAAATAGAGTTGGAAGAAGATGAGTCTCAAAGAAAAGAAAAATATATGACTCTGAAATTTAAAGCAAACCTCTTCAAACTGAAGAAGAGTCTGATGAAGAATACGAGTTATCTCATATCCTCCAAAAGAGTCAACAAACTCTAGGAGAAAAGATAGAAGAAAGCACTGAAGGTTGTGTTAGAAAACTTTGAGCCTTGTAAAGACGACTTTAAAGATGAAGCTAATATGGCTCTGATGATTATTGTAAATTTGAATTTTAAATGCTTATGCAGTGGTTTGTTTGTTTAGATGACATTAATAGTTTATGTTGGAAAAGAATATAACAACATATTTATGTTCCTAATAAGATATTCATAGTATGAAAATTGAAAAAAAAAATTAAGAAGAGAAAAAAATACAAACATGGTTAATTTTGAATTAACGAAGATATAGTTTTTCTGAAGTTTATAAGAGATGATGATTGTAACCCTTAAATTTCAAAGTTGATTTAATATTAATTTTCGAAAATAATATACTAACAACTTGAATTTTTAATAGCATATTCATAGTATAGGGAATCAAAATATTAAAAAAAGAGAAAAATTAATATAGTTAGTTTTGGGTTATGATGGTACAATACTTCTAAATTTATAAGAGATGATTATTGTAAATTTTTTGTAACATCCCAATATTTATCACTATGTATGAGAAATTATATAATTATGTTGGGAAAATTATTAAGAAGTGAAAGAAGAACTAAACTAGTAACCAAATTAGTTAGTATTGGACCGAATGGAAAACTTGTAATATTGGCATGATTAAAGGGCAAGATGGTCATTAAACACCTATTGCATGTGTTAATAAGACCTTCTTTGGGTAGAGAGTTATAACAATCAGATTTTTACTAAGGAAAGAGAGAGAGAGGAAAGAAGAAAAATTCCGGAACTTCCAGCTCGTAGCTCTGATTCAGGTAATTCCAGACTTTTCGGAAAGCTCACGAAATTCTCTTTGACTTGCATATATGGTTTGTATTCTAGATGTTCGGGATGATTGAGATAAACACGTTTGACGTTATGAATATGATGCTGATTTTAGTGAAAAATCTGGGTACGGGATTTCTTGACCAGCTCCACTAATCATGTCCTTATGTATTGAAGGAGGAAAACATGTTTGAAGATTGGTGATACATGCTGAATATAGAGGAAAGAGGCATTACGAGTTTGGCATGGTGGGAGGTGGAATTTTGAGCATGAGAAGAGTTCTTTTGCTGATTGGATGATTTTGATCTCCAACAAAACCAAGGTGAGTCTCTAGTTAGAGACTTTGGGAAAATTGGGGTTTTATGAAAACTATTTGGGATTTGGCAATTGAGAGAAATTGTTATTACATGTTGATTTTAATGATGATTACATGTTTATGATGATGAATGCTATGTTCTACTTCTGTTTTCCGTGCCTGGTTTAGTGGGTCTCAGGTGGGAGATGATAGAATGGAGTTTAGAACTCCATGGAAGTTATGTTGCAGAGCTGGTTTTTGCAGAAAACGCAGACCTCCCTTAGCACAGTATTGGGGCTTAGCGCGCCCTGAAGCTTTCTGTAAACAAATAAATTCCCCAGACCGTGCTTAGCGCTACCCGGACCGGGCTAAGCGCGAATGTTCTGTCCTGGACCTTTTTTCTTGAATCAAGGGAAGTGCTCCTGGACTTTAATCCCCTCAAATGGTTCTTTTAGCCTAGTAATCCTTTAATAAACACAGGATAAGTGATAAATCAGAATCTTAATGATTATTTAACTTCGACCGATTTTCGGTGATGACACTTGACTATCCTATGGTGGACGTATATCCCTTGAATGAAGAATGTAAGTGTAATGCCAATATTTAGGATCCCTTATGGATGAGAATACGACTTCATCTAATTTTTCTATGACACGTATGTTATCGAATGAGTATTATAATGATCTATGCACGACTTATGATTCAAGGTGTTGATTTGACATTTATGATGATTGTGAACCTTGATTTCCCATCGTTCCGGTTGAACGTTCAGATGATTTGTTTAATGGCTTGATTGGCCTTGGTGTGTGCCCTTGTGGCTTGTTGTGAACTATGATTTGGAAATATGCTTGAATCATAGTAGAACCAAATTTCCAGGTGGTAAATCCTGTTTGATATTGTTGGCCAGATGTGCCTTGACTTTTTTATTTTATTTCCACACTTGAGCTACCAAAGGCGATGTGCATGTGAGTTCTTTTATGGTGTTTCCCACTAGTGTCTCATCAGTATTCTTGGTATTGGTAGGTGTGTGACGCCATGTAGGCTATGTCACCAGATTACTTACCATCTAGTGATGTCATGTAGACAATGTCATTAGGCTTTAGCTCGGTGGCGTGTCGTTTGAGGCGGTGTGTTGCACTTGGTTACTCACGGTGTATATGGGATGAATACCATTGCGGTGGAGCAAGATAGAGGTTTTGAGGCGTTTCCACACGGTTACCCACTGCGTGCTTGGTGATGGGCGATGTGACACCACTTAGGAAATGTCACCAGTACTCATCTCGGATGGAATTCCATTTAGGAATGATTACATTTTATCGTGCGGTGTGCTTGTGCATGTCTCTCGGTAACCTATGTACGAGTCTCAAAGTGTTGTGTTGGTAGCTTGAGCAAATAGGTATAACTCCTGGATTCTTCACATATGGATGTGGGTCTGCATATTGTGTGTTATGTTATTTGTGTTATCACTCCAATGGTTAGTTATGAGACTTCCATTGGTGGTGTTTCCCTTATTTGTACTTGTACCGTGACGTGAGGTGTAACCCCGTGTTCTAGGTGAATCCGTTTATTATGCATGTACCCTGTAGAACCGAGTAAACCCTTAAGATAGGGAGGCTCATTGAGATTTAGTAATCTCACCCCAATCCTCTTATTATTTTTCAAGAACAGGTTATAAGTGGTAGGAATGTTAGATGATCGATTTCGAAGATTGCAGATGTGCAAAGGCAGGAAGACCTCATTAGACCTTTTCTTTCCGTTGTGCGATGATGAAGACAAGATGTATTGGATATGTTCTGGTTGAGAATTGTGTTGTATTCAGTTTTAATTTCTTGTCTTTTTCATCTAGTTGTATGTTTCTTGTACCATAATTAACATCACTACATATTATTCTAGACATATATGTACGGGGTGTTACACTTTTATTCCAAGGGCTTATATAATTGTGTATTTATTTAAGCAACATTAATAATTTAAGATTGTACTAGTCCAAAACTACAAGTGTGCATGTTATTACTCCAAAAAGGACATAAATACTATTCCTGACTTTTCTTTACTTAAAAAATATATTTTTCCTATAATTTTCATATTTGGGCAAGAGGGAAACACTTAGGGAAAGACAATATTTTTTTGGAGGACGACTCTTATGAAGGCGGTCATATGAAGGCGGTCAAACTCTCGTCCTCGTCAGATCCTTTACAAATATAACATTATAAGATAAAGAATGAAGATGATATATTAAGGGATTGACAATTTTTAATAAACTATCAAGTCACTAAAAATAAATAGATATAACATCCTATAATATCCTTTTGCAATTTTTAAAAAACACTCTACAAAAGAATAAAACAATAATCAACTAAACATAAATTTTAAATCCACTTGACCAAACATTTGCATAAACTATACCAAAAAAATTATTTAATACAAACACTACAAACGGAAAACTCATTTATGTGCATTTTTTTACCTTATTATGAATTGAATATTAATAACAAATAATGACAAACCAACATTATTATTAAAAAATAAATATTTTTTAATAAAGAATATATATTTTTAAAGTTTGTTATTAATAAATATTAATAATATTTTTAAAATATATTATTTTAGTACATATAATTAAAAACTATATTTATAAATAAAGAATATATATTTTTCTGAACTATAATTATTTTATTATTTTTATTTAAATAAAAATTCTATATTTATTTAAAATATTATATTTTTAATGAATATGAAAATAATAAACAAGTCAATTTATTAATAAATTTCACGTGATTTTAGTAAATTATTTTGTTATATTATTTTTAATATTCATTAATAAAAATATAAAATTTTAAATAAATATAGTTTAAATAAAAGATTATAAAATTTAGCTTAGAATACAAAAAATTATTAAATTGTAAAAATAAAGTTTGATAGTAATAAATATAAAATATTATTAAACTTATACTAACTTTAATACTTATAAATATAAAAAATTTACATAAGTTTGCTTAAAGTTCTGAAAAAATATATTCTTTATTTAAAAGTAAAGTTTTATATTTATAAGAAATAAAAATAATATACTTTTAGTTTTTTTTCTTCATATTTATTAATAACTACATGCAAATGATATTTATTTATATTTAACTATATGTATATAGTATGTCCAATTATATAATCTATTTTTAAGTTCATTAGTATATCCATATATATTTTTATAGTAATAGATAGTTATATATTATTTTATTTGTGTTTATCAATTTATAGTAATTTTTGATATATTTATCTATTTATTATAAATGTTACAGATAATATATTAAAATTTAACTATATTAATGTTTATACGTATTTATGTATTTAAAATTAATTGTTTATTTATAGTATATTTTGAATAATTTTAAATATATTTGTATTTAATTATAACTATATTATTACACGAATAAGTTTGTCAAAAATACTATATTATATCTATATTATATTTATATAGATTAGTTATATTATTTTTAATATTTATTATTTAAAAAATATAAGATGTAAAGTTCATATTTATAAATATTTAAAGTGATACATTTTTTGTGAATTTTAAATATTATTTAATAACTACATGAATATTATATTTATTTATATTTAATTATATCTATATCGTATGTTCAATTATATAGTATATTTTTATGTCCATTAGTACCAGATATATTTTTACAGTAATTTGATATTTATATACTATATTTATTTATATTTATCAATTTATAGTCAATTTTAAAATATTTATATATACATTATAACAACTTACCTTTGAATTAAGAATATCTCTCCTTATATATCTATATATATAGTTATTTATTTATAATAAATTTAAGTATATTTGTATTTAATTATAACTATATTGTTACAAGAAAATAAGATATATTTTTAATTATACTATATTATATCTATATTTTTTAGCTATATAATTTTAAATATTTATTATTCAAAAACATAATATTTTAAATATATATACATGGTATATCATATATTCATGGTAAAATAGGCATTTTCAAAATATAATTATATCTAATATATAAATATATACCATATCAATCATATTAATAGATGATTATATCTATTTATCTTTTTATAGTAAACTTTAAATATATTAATATGTATTCATATTTATCTATTTATCTATAATTATAAATATATATATATATATATATATATATATATATATATATATATATATATATATATATATATATATATATATATATATATATATATATATATATATATATATTATATCTAGTGTGTGTATATATATATTTAGAGCAATAAAAATAATATTTTAAAAAATTTATCAATGTTTTGTTAAAAGAAATAAACAAATACATTAGTATGATTTTGATTTTTTAAAACATGTAAAACATTAAGACACATGTTGTAGAATTGTTTGATAACTCTGTTAGATGATTAATGTATATTAATATATAAATATGATAATAAAATTTTTAATTTTACGGGTCCGTATCAATTCAATATGTTTTTTATTTCAATCATCAATGACATTTATTTGAGAAGTAAAATCTTCATTTTTAAAAACTAATTTTAAAATAAGTTCAAACTATTTTCATGAAATTTAAAATTTTATGAAAATTTTTGTTTTGGATTGAATTGTTTTAATTGGTTGTATTAAAATCTAATGGTTAGAATTAGAAAAAGTGTAACGTCCACTTTTTGATTTGTTATAAATTTATTTAAAAATCCAATTTCAAAAATCTTTTATTGTAATTAACAAATATTAAAAAGAATATCTTAAATTTTATCTCCTTCATTATTATTTTTTTTAATTTCCACCTCATTTATTTATGTTATTTTAGTCAATTATATTCAAATTTTAAATTTCAAAATTTTTCTAATTTTTTTCACGCTTTTGAAAATCAAACATTTCATTTTTTCGACACATTTAACTTATATTTTAAATATTTTAATAAAATATTATTATAAGTATTATTTTTAATTATATCTTGTCAAGTTTATATTTATATAAATATGAGTTTATAAAATTATATTTTAATTATTACCATATTTTTAATCAATTTTATTTAGTTATTATCTCTGAAAATATTAGTTAGTATATTTTATAATTTTAATAAAATTAAAATTATAAATAAATGTGTTATAAATGAAGTTAAAATTAAAATTAGTTAGTTTATTCTGTGATGGGGAAAGGGGGACCGGGGCGGCCGAAGAAAACGGTGCTCCCTTTGCCGGTGCACGCATCGTCGAATCTTGTGAGTACAAAATCACGAACGGAAGATGAATATGATGCAGCTGAGATACTTCAAGAATTAGAAGAAGCAGAAAAAGAGCCTAATACAACTCTGAATCAATCTGAATTTGTAAAAGGAAGTACAAGTGATTCAGTGAATCTGGAAGTAGAGGAAAAGGAAGAGAAGGAAGAAGGGGCTAGAAAATTGTGGGTTGATGTTTTGAATGAAAATCGCAATCCGAAAAGGAGGAAGTCTTTGCGATACATAGAACCAAAGATAATCGATGGAGACGTTGAAGTGGAAATCACGGAAGATGACGTTATTGACGAGGTGCTTTTCTGGAAACCATCTCTGATTCTATATGTGGTGGGAGCGGAGTTGGGTATGAATTTAGTGAAGCAGTTTATGATCAGAAATTGGAATTTCGTGCCTCTACCAAATATGTACTATAATGAGGAAGGCTATTTCTTAATTCGATTTGGATCGATTCAGGATAGAGACGAAGTATTGATGAGAGGGCCTTATACTATTAGGAGTATGCCAATTCTACTGAGGAAATGAAACCCTGAATTCAGCTTGAAGATAGACATGTTGAGAACTTTACCAATCTAGATTAAATGGACACAGCTCCCTCTATGTCTCTGGGGAGATACTAGCCTAGCTAAGATTGGAAGTGCTTTAGGAAGCCCTCTGACCACTGATGAGTGTACTACGAATATGCTGAGGGTGACTTATGCAAGAATCCTTGTAGAAGTGGATATTACGAAGCCTTTGCCTGATGAGATCACAATACGAGATGAAGATGGTAACAAGATGAAGCAAGTGGTGGAGTACGAATGGAAGCCAAAATTTTGAACTAAATGTCAGAAGATTGGACATAAATGTGAAGAGAATAAGGTGAAGGGGAAGTGACAACCTAAACCTAAGCCTCTGGTATGTCATACACCTACTGATGAGACCACAAATGCAGAAATAAGAGATATACAAGAAGCTATTGAAAAGAAGGATGTAGGGAAAGTGCAAAAATTCATACCTAAGGAGAAGAGCAACTCTGGAAAGACTTCTATGTAGAGGAAAGGGACTGTTTTCAAGCAACCAGAAGTGACTAGGGATGAATGGACCATTGCAACTAAAACAAGTAAGGATAGAGGGAAAGGCTTGATGTATGAAGAACATAAGATTAATTGTACAAATCTATTTGGTACTTTAGGTGTTTTGAATGATACCTTAGCACATGACCCGGGGCCATGTTGATCTCCTAGAATACAACGGGGCTAAATAAGGCAAGTAAGCATAAGGAGATTAGCTCCCATCTCCTCAGATTGAATGCTAATATACATGTTTTGCTTGAGACCAGAGTGAAGAAGCTAAATGCTGAGAAAGTTAGAAATAAACTGAATCTTAAAGGTGAGTACGTTGATAATTATCAATACCATGCTAATGGTAGAATCTGGGTTAATTGGGATGCTGAGAAAGTGCAGGTTAGGGAGATTTGTAGCTCGGACCAGTTCATTCATTGTGAAGTCAGGGATTTAAATGGACAACATAAATTCTGGCTAACTGCTCTGTATGCTCATAATAAGATTGACAAGAGAAGAAAGTTATGGCTTGACATTGAGAATCTGTAGCAACAAGGCCCTTGGTGTATCATTGGAGATTATAATAATGTCCTTCAGTCTAAAGATAGAGTTGGAGGCAGCATTGTGATAAATTCTGAATATGTAGACCTGGAGAGTATGATGAATAGAGTTGGGTTGTATGAGATGGATTCAACAGGTGACTATTATACTTGGTTTAACAAGCATAGTGTGGACCCCATTTATTCAAGGATTGATAGAGTTCTGGGTAATATGGCTTGGTTCCAATTAGACTACAACTTGAGTATGCTTCCTCCCCATGTTTCAGATCTTGCTCTTTTAGTTGTAACTGGGCATGATATGAAGATTCCCAGTAGAAGAAGGTTCAAATTTATTAATAAGATGACTGATATAGAGGGATATTATGAGGTTGTGCACAAGAGTTGGCAAGAGCCTATAATTGGAAGTCCTATGGTGGTGTTGTGGCAAAAGCTGAAGAGGCTGCAGCCTATTCTGAAAAAGTTCAGCAAACCTTTAACACATGCTCAGCAGAATTTGATAAAGGCTAGGCAGAACCTGGAGTTAGCTCATAAGGATCTCAGTGATGATAGAATGAATGCAAAAAAGATTGTGGATGTAAGAAAATGCCGAGGAAGTTACGCAATGGAATGAATTTGAAACTGATGTTCTGAAGCAGAGATCGAAAATAGATTGACTGAATAATTGTGATGGTAATAACTCTTATTTTTTATGCTTCTATTAGAGCAAAAAACAAGGCACAAAGTTTGAATAGGCTATGTCTTGAGGATGGCGGTGTAGTAGCGGTCGGCGATATAGAACATGTTATCACGAACTTTTATGAGAACCTAATGGGGAGTAAGGAGAGTATCTTGGAAGCTATTGATATTGCAACCACGAGAAAGGGAAAAGCAGGTTAGAGGTAATCATGTTGATAAACTTATAGAACACATTTACGAAAGTGAAGTCGGAAAGCATTATGACCTTAATGACATTAAATCTCCAGGGGTAGATGGTTTTGGGGCTAAGTTCTTCAAATGAAGTTGGCACACAATTAAAGAGGATGTTATGGCTGTTATGGCTGTTATGGAGGAATTCTTTGAGCACGAGAAAATCTACTTAGCTCTGAACTATACTCTAGTCGCACTGATTCCAAAAAACGCAGATGCAAAGTCCATTAAAGAGTATAGGCCAATTGTTGGGTGTACTACTATTTACAAGATTATTTCTAAAGTTTTAACTAAAAGGCTAGGAGATATCTTGAGTAGTATTGTGGGTGATAGTCGGGCAACTTTTGTTCGAGGCGTGAGATATAGTCACATATATTGCTAGCGTATGATCTCATCAAAGGGTATTCTAGAAAAGGTGGTGCCCTAAAGTGTATGATCCAAATAGATTTACAGAAGGCTTATGACATGGTCGATTAGTGTGCTATGGAGAATATTTTACAGGAAATTGGAATACCAGCAGAGTTTATCAGGTGGATTATGTTGGCAGTCTAAACTGTTTCGTACAAATTTAACATTAATGGAAAAACCATTAAAATTCTTAAGGCCAAAGAGGATTGAGGCAAAGGGATCCAATCTCCCCTTACCTCTTTGTGATTGTTATGGAGTATCTGAGTAGAGTTATGCAGAAGATGCAGGAAAATCCTGACTTTAATCACCATGTGAAATGTGAAAAGTTAGCTATAACACATCTTATTTTTGAGATGATATTATACTCTTCTCAAGGGGATAACAAATCAGTGGAACTATTGATGCTAGCCTTTGGTAGCTTTACCAGATCAACAGGATTGAAGATTAATCCAACAAAGAGCAAGCTATATTGTGGTAATATGGATGCTGATATAAAGCAGGAAATGCTTCTATTTACTCAGTTCACGAGGGGAGCTCCTTTTAGATACTTAGGTGTGCCTCTTACTAGCAAAAGTTGTCTATTCACCATTATATGCCTTTAGTTGAGAAGATAGTAGAAAAAACTCGACAGAGTACGGATTACTCAATTATGTTGGAAGACTCCAATTGCTAAAGTGTTAATTTTGCTATTTCTAACTTTTGTTGCGGTATTTCCTATGCCTCTGGTTGTTATTCATAGGATTAATGCCATTTGTAGAAGATTTTTGTGGACAGGAAGCGATGAGAAGAGTCACAAGAACCCAGTTGCATGGAAGAAAGTGTGCAGGCCTAAAAAATATTGGGGGTTTAAATTTGATTGATCTGCAGGTTTGGAACCAAATTGCCATGATGAAACTTTTGTGGAATATTTCTAGAAAGGCAGAGAATCTATGGGTTAAGTGGATACATGAGTATTATATGAAGAACCAAAATGTGATGATTGGGGATATTAAAAAGGATAGCTCTTGGATTCTTAAAAATTTCTTCAGTCAGAGAGATAAAATTGGGAATGTGCAAGATATCTAGGATAAAATGTTAAATTAGAAGAATTTCAGTATGAAGACCGTTTATAAAGAAATGTTTAAGGGTGAAGGTGAGGTTATTTGGAAGCACTTAATGTATAGCAATATAGCAAGGCCAAGAGCTATAGTAACTCTTGGGTTTTCTTGTCACAACAAGCTTGCAACAAAAGATCGTTTAAGAAAGTTTGGAATAAATGTGGAGGCAAAATGTAATTTCTGTGATGAAGTGGAAACAATTAACCACCTCCTGTTTAATTGTAAGTTTGCAAATGATATATGGCAGAAAACGCTCAATTGGGTTGGTGTAAAGCATATGCCTCAAGATTGGGAGCATGAGAGAAATTGGGTAGTATGTATGACAAAAGGCAAAGGTTGAAGGAAAGACCTCTTAAAGTTGGCTTTCTTTGAAACTATTCTACAATTGGAGGCATAGAGTAGAGTCGGTTTTGGGATGACAAATGATAGTGGGAAGATTTATGAGAATATCAATGGTATGATTGTGTATAGGGGTTGGTTTCATAGGAAGCTTAGGAAACACGTAGAAACTCTTATGATATAGTTGTGTTGTTTTCTTTTTGTTGGGTGTCTTGTTGGTTGGATCCATAGAGATCGCCTTGTACCTAGTGGTTTTTTGAATTAATAAAATTTTCTTTGATTAAAAAAAAAATTAAAAGTTTATTTTATCACAAAATTTGTTTTCCATCTCACAAGCTACCATATTATATTATCTATTTTATTTTAATCAACAATTATCTTTATTTGAAAGGCAAAATTCCTATTTTTATTACTGACTAATCATAATGTTATCAATCCAATTTAAGAAGTATGCATTCTTTTACTTTCTATTTCAAAACATATTTTTATTACTGTTTATTGATATTAAATAAAAAATTTTGAATATTAAATATTAATATCATATTTTTAAATAATAAAATATTTTAACTCACATGTCACTATTAATACAATACATATTTTATTTAAATTAATTAAATTTATATGATCATGTTTTTTTTTACAATTAAGAAATTCATTTCAAAATTACACACACAAATTATTGTAAACATTAAAATATTATAGCACAAGTAATGACAAAAGTTGAAAAAAGTTAGATATTATACACACAATACATATCTTAGTAGATAGATATTATGAGGTTTAAATACATACCTTAATTATTATACACACAATACATACCTTAATTATTTCAAAATTACACACACAATACATATCTTACTAGTCAGATATTATAACACAAGTAATGAAAAAAGTTGAAAAATTATACAAAATAATTATTGTAAACTTTAATTTCAAAAGCTTATATAGTTGTATGTTTATTTAACTGACATTAATTAGTTGATATTTTAATGACATATTCATATAATATGAGGATTGAAAAAAAAAAGGGCCAAAGTCCCAAAAGAGAAACAAGAAGACTAGGGAGGGAAATGACTAATGGTTGACACATCCCTAGCGTCCTCGGCTAAAAAAAGAGGAGAAATACAACCCGGAATCAAGTTGTAGATCAATAACTCAGACACACAATTACAACCAACCGAAGAAAGTTTATACACGCGCACTTATTCACTTCTCAAGGCGTATGATCTATTTTAACACCTTCAAGCTTAGCTATTAGCAACATAATTTGCTCCAGGATAACCACACTACCACTATGCATAGAGCTCCCCTTCTCAATAGCTTGCACCACCAAAGTTGAGTCCACATTTAACACTACCTTCTTAAGGGGCCAAAGTTAGCTTAAGACCTTCAAGGACTCCCCATAACTCAACTATAAAAAGAGAACAATTGCCCAAAGATTTGGGAAAACCACCCAGCCAATTCCCAAATCCGTCTCTAATAATTCCTCCACACCCAACAACACTATTATTTTTGCAAGCTCCATCAGTATTCAACTTCACCCAAGTACTACAAGGAGGACACCACTGAGGATTCTTAACTTTAATATTGTTGTCGCGATTCATCATCACCTCAGTACTACCTTCCTCATATTCCTTAACTTTTCTCAATATGAAATCACCAGGTTCTAACATCTTCCTCCTACCATCGTCATGAACCTCTAGATTTCTCCACATCCAGATAAAATAACATCTTGTCACTCATATTTTACTCCAGGAATTGCCTCCCTTCCTATCCATACCGATATTCACCTCCAGCCAACTAGTAACATCCTTGTACGAGAAAAAAATGGACATACTATTAGGAGGTTTAACACTTCTCCAAACCTACTTGGCATAGGAGCAATCATGCAACACATGTATAATGTCCTCAGTTACGTTATCACAGAGCATGCACGACGCTGTCCCAAGCCCTCGAGTGCTCTTATAGTGATTTGTCAACAACCTCTCATGATACACAAGCCATAAGAAACTCTTGATTTTTTCAGGAACTTGAATCTTCCAAAGATAGCTCCAAGTTTTATTCTCCAAATCCTCCTTAGTCTCTAGAAGCGCATAATACATACCTCTAGCAGAGTATCAATCATCTCTAGACCCAACCATGTAGAACTTATCCTCTACTCCATTCGGATCAGGAGGCATTATCACCTTCATCTTGTTCATAATTTCCTCCGGCATTCACCCACAAACCAGGTTCTAGTTCCACTCCCCACTATTGTTGGACAAAGCTTGCACACTACAACCTTGTAAATCCTCAGGAATCTGGACGTCCAAATCCCCAATGCAGAGACCCGGTTCAATCCAACAGTCATCCTAAGCATGCGTCTTCTCGCCATTCCCGATACACCAAACTCCTGTGTTGTTAATGTTAGGCATCGTATTATACAAGGCTCTCCACAGGCTGGAATCTTGGTAATTATACTTACAAGATGATTGTCTTTCTTTCTCAAGATAGAGGCCTTTCAAAACTCTACACCACAGGTCTTGAGAGTCATTCAAGAGACTCTAACAAAGCTTCATGAAACAGGCTTTGTTCATAATCTCAAGTTTCCTAATACCTAATCCACCACTTCCTTTTGATTGCGTAACTATATCCGATTTCACCACGTGCATTCTCTTCTTAGCTGATGTATCACCCCAAATATAATTTTGTTGCAGCCTTTGAATATCATCAATGCAAGCCATAGGAAGAATATTGGTCATCATAGCATACGCCGGGATAGCTTCCATGATTGACTTTGCCAGAGTAACTCTACCTGCAAGAGACAAAATGTTAGTTTTCCAATTCGTAAGCCTGCCTTCGACTTGCTCCACCAAATACTAAAAGTCTTTCTTCTTTAGAGTTTTCCCACTTAAGGGCACCCCGAGGTACTTTCCAAAACTGCTAGTTTCCCAGAAGTTGGACATATTAATCAGTTTATTCCTCATGTTACGCGGCACATTATTAGAAAACGTCAAACTAGTTTTCTTACTACTGACCTCCTGATCGGGAAACTTGCAAAATGTTTTTAACATTTCCATAAAACTAGCCATCTGCACCCCCGTAGCTTTTCCAAACATCAACACATCATCCGCAAACATTAGATGAGATATGGAGGGCCCATTTTTCCTCATCTTAATAGCACGCCACTTCTTCTCCCTCACCTTACTTTCAATTATACATGTAAGCGTATCCATACACAACACAAATAGATACGGTGAAATAGGATCCCCTTGTCGAATACCATGTTGGGGGCGAACAATTCCCCTAGCGCACCATACTAGTTAACATTAGTTTCCACACTAGTGATAGAGTGCATAATTATATTCACCATGTTCACCGGTGGTCTATTTCACGAATAACTTCCAAAGAAACTCCCAGTTCAATTTATCATATGCTTTTGAGAGATCTAACTTGATGGTGAAGAAACCTTTCTTGCCTTTTCTCTTCTGAAAAAGTTTATCGCTTCTTTCGCAATGATAATATTCTCGTGAATAGACCAACCACGGACAAAACTCGTTTGATATGGAGTCACTACCATTCCCATAATGGACTTTAGCCTATCAACCATAACTTTGCTCATAACTTTATAAACTATGTTGCAAGGGAGATAAGCCGAACTGTAACCCAAATTGGATTTTTAACCTTTGGAATTAAACATATATCAGTTTGGTTTACCTCACCAATCATCACCGAATTTTCCCAAGCTTCTTTGATAAACTCACACACTCTTTTCCCAACAACATTCCAAGATCTTTGAAAAAATCCAACCGGATAACCATCTGGGCCTGGAGCTTTCCAGGGCTTAATGGAAAACATAACTTTCCTCACTTCTTCGTCTATCACTTTTTCCCATCCTGCTACGCTCTTTATTGGTTATTTAAGGAAATGATAGTTCAGTAGCCTCCTTCTCACAACAATCATACTTCAAAGCAAAAAGCTCCTTATAAAACTCAGTCACCATAGATTGCAACTAAACCCGATCATCAACCCATTTCCCATCCGTATCTTTCAACATGCTAATCCTATTTCACCTTCTTCTGTTCACTGCTGTCATGCGATAGTATTTCATATTTCCCTCACCATCCATCAACCACTGCGTTCTAGCTCGTTGGTACCACATAAATCCTCCTACTTGAGGATGTTATTGAGTTCAGCTTGTAATCTCTTTTCTAGGTGCACCATTCCTTTGATGCTGTGCCTTCTCTGTAAACAGATTTTCACCCTACTCAGACTCTCCACCAGGTTCTTTTTATAAGAGACTACATGCTCAAACATATGGATCTTCCACTTTTGGATCTCCTCTCTAACATTTCTAAGATTCACAGAAACCTCATTACCACTCTTCCACATATTATTCAACATATTATCATAACTAGAATTAGTCAGCCAGGCACTCTCAAAATGGAATTTCCGAGGAACTCTAATTTCATTACAAGGCAACGGGTTAATAAGAAGCGGGTGGTGATCATAAAAATCCACTCGAGTAAGAACTCTAGCTTGAGCATTCGGGAAAGCCAACCTCCATTCTTTATTGCTTAAAAATATGTCAAGCTTTTCATATATCCTTTGCCCCATGATATAGTGGGCCTCTCCATGTAAACTTGGGTCCTGCCGTCTTTAACTCTACTAAGCTACACTCAATAATTCTATCTTTGAACACTTTTCATTTCCTCATAGACGCAGTTGCTCCACCTTTTTTATCAACACCGTAGGCAATACCGTTAAAATCACCTACCAGCAACCAAGAGACATCCACCCCATCCGCCATGATCTTAATCTCATCCCACAAAATCTTCCTTCTACTTCCCTGACGACTAGCGTAAATGGAGGTGAACAACTGACCAGTGGTTTTTACGCATATATTTATCAATTATTTTAGTTATTGTTTATTTTACTTATTGAGTTTTTATTTCATTTTATCACAATTTATGCTTGGTTTTGTGTTTTAGTGTTTTCAAGTTCGCAGGAATAAAACATGACAAATCGGGACAGAAAAAGGAAAAAGTGCAGAAACGAAGAGTTCAAGATCCAAAGAAAGAAAATTGGAAGATTTAAGAGGCCACACGGCCCGTGTAGCATGGCACGGCCCGTGCAAGAAGAAGAATTGGAGTACAGTACAAAATCCAGGGGGCTGACATGGGTGCCCGTGCAACCTTGCATGGCCCGTGTCAGGAGCACTGAAGGTTAAAGATTTCTTTATAATTCTGGAAGCTGCACGACTTGTGTCTGAGGCCCGACACAATTCTAATTTTTAGGTTTTTCTATGTAATTTCATCCTCGGCGGCAGTTTACACATTTGGCTTGGCTGTAATTTGTACATAGACTATTTAATTTAGCTTTTAAGTGTTAGAAGGGAACTTTTGCACAATTGGAGATTACACGATAGATGAGAGTGAAGCATTCGGGAAGAATTGGAGACGAAGATTCTTTCATGAGCGGAAGCAATTGAAGAATCTACCAATCCAAGTTTCTTTGTAATGTCTATCTTATTAGTTATTGTTGTTTTCTTTGTGAATATTATGAGAGACTAAACCCCAATTCTAGGGGTGTCACGATTGACTCTGTAATGACTTGAATTCCTGAGTGATGAATTTCATGGTTTATATTATTCAATTTAATTATGCAATGTTTTTATGCTTTCCTGACCGGACCAATTAGGATTCGGTTAACAACTAATTGGACATCGGTTGTTAAGGTTTTGTACAATTAGACTATAGTAGATATCACCTAGGACTAGGGATACCCTATAGTTATCATATTTAACCCTTGATAAAACAAAGGCTTGATTTCATCATAAATTTCTAAGGAATTAGGATTTAGGATTGAAGGTTCAAAGGTTTTCCCACTAAGGACTTAGGGGAAAATAACCTAAAGGGCTGATAATTGATATTATGAACTTGTTGAATAGATATCTATATACTACTTACTATATCTATAGAAATGTTTGCTAGCTGACCCATGACAATTCCACACCAGAAATTTGTTGCCTGCAAACATCATATGAACAATTGACAGGTAAAAAGTAACCATAAATCCTCAATGATTAAGCAATAGCACGTGCTCAATTTCACAAGAATCTCCTTGTTCCATGTCTAAAGAGCATCTGACCATTTCCACATGATTCTCTAAGATTTCCAGATTCTCATTAGTTTTCTTCAAATGGTTGTAAACCACTTTTGGTATTATGTATTCATTAGATATATTTGGGGGTTCATTGAAAATTGAATTCATGAGCATCAGTGTTTTGTTTTTTTAAACGTTCACGGGGATACTATTACTTGCATGGGGGCAATTTGGTGTCTTTTCCTTGGATTTTCTTTATTGTGTAGCTTCTCTCTATTCCTTTGACCATATAGAGCTCTGATTGGTTACTTTTTTATTGAATCCCACTATATATTTTCCTCCAATACTGTTTACACCTTTTTCAAGGTCCCTATTGTTTTTCTCCTTGAATTTCAATGCTCCACGTGTGGCCAGATACTTTACCATATTAGTTTTCCTGACTTTTTTTCCCTTTAGTTCTTTTCCTTCCATGTGTCCCATTTTCTTAGGAGTTGCTACCCTGCTCATTGCCACTAACTTCCAAACCTTTTAATATATCCGTCAAATCATCATTATTACCAATTTCACCTGCTACATTCCCATTCCCAAAGCCACCTCTATCCAATAAAATTTCTTCTTCCAGTATAGTGCTCATATTGTTTGACACGTTTTTATTCTTCAGATTAAATTCCATGCTTACATTATCCACACCACCTATATTACCTTGTTGCTCATTTTGTGATGTATCTCTTTCTTCCGTACTTGTACCGCATATCAAATTCCTCGGTTGCCTTAAATCAAAGAATTGCTACGCATTATTCGATTAGGCCCATACGATCCCAGATTTCGGTCTCATCCAACCACCACACTTATTTGTTTTTCTTTTTCCTTTCTAGGTCTCTTAGGTTTTTGAACCACTCTCCACGGCCCTTTGCTATTTGATCATGTTAACTCTCCCCCACCACCTCCATTATTTTCCATCATATCTTCTTCACTACCTATAGTATTTTCCAATGGCTTTCTTTTCTTTGGACATCCCTCAATATAGTGCCCAAACCTTTCACAACTTGTACACAATAAATGTAGTCCTTTGTATTCAACATTATACCTCATCTCTTTTATCATGAACATAGCAACCAAGGGCTTTGTTAGGTCCACCTCTACACATATTCTTGCATATTTCACCCTATTGTAGCCCCAATTTCCCCCCTAAGATCCCTCATCATATCATTATCACAATGCACCAAGATCACAAACAAGTGTTGGGTCTCATGGCTGTCCCATTCTTAAGTTTGCTCTAATGATATTTCCAAGCACCCTGATTGTGTATTGGGTCTGAGTTTGATATGCATTTATTTCTTTTACTAACCTCTGATTAAAATACCAAAAGTATTTGTTTTGCTTTGTGTATTTTGTAGGTATCAAGCCAAAGCATTTGACAAGTGATAGTTTTCTGGTGTTTTCTCCCAAACTTGTTTTGCACTAATTTTTCAATTTTTTTTGCGATGCAACCGATTTGCACCAAAGAGAAATTGATTGCATTTGATGATTTTAGTGAAAATTTTGAAAAAAAACTCAATGCAATCGATTTGCACGCGCAAAAATCTGAAAAGTTGGGCAATTTTCAAGTTTGTGGGTTTTGACTCTAATTTATTTTTTATTTTTGAATTTATTCTTTGATCACTCAAAATTCCACTATTGTATCATCATTAAACTCTATCGTACACCCTCATTTTGATGACATAATCACCAATTGATTCAAATTTGGCTCCAAATCCAATTTCCAAGCCTAATTCCATACCCAAACAATATTCCAAACCACCACTAATTCCTAAGCCTAAATCCTATAAATAGAGGTCTCCTCTCATTCAAATTTCAAGATTTTAATAGCCAAACCCACCTTTCCAAAAAATATCTTTACTCTCCTCATTCTCCCAATTCACTCAAAGCTCTTCTTCTTCATAAAAGTTCTGTAAATTCTTCATTGGAATTTTCTAATCTTTGAGCTAAAACTCCATCAAAACTCTTTTTCTTTATCAATTCTCAAGATCTAAGCTTGTGATTTTGATTTTTGGAGTTGAATTGGAGAATTTGTGAAATGATTGTCAATTTCTCAAGATCTACAAGTGGTGAGTTTAAATCATCATATTCCATAATGTGATCTCTTGATAATTCTTGTGATTTGACTCATTGAGCAAACTTGTTTTTAGTTCCATTGATGTTGATTTCTCAAAAAATTGATGGAATTTTCATGCCAAATTGAATATAAGATCACAAGTTGTTTGTGGAAAAGTTCGAACAAATATTTAGTCTTTTGAAATATGATTTTTCTAGTTTAAATAGTGAGCAATTGATTCGCACGGGGCTTTTTCTGCGCAGATTTTGAAAAATAACACTGTGCAAATCGATTTGCACTAAAGTCAGAATATTTTTTTTGCTTGACTTTTTGACTTGTTTTGGATAATTACTCTTCTCCTACTCCATTCTTTTGACGTTTTCCTTGGATTGTAATCTTGAGTTCCAAATTTCTCTTAAAATTCAATGGACTTTGAGTGTTGATGAAGTTGTATGAATGTATTGTTATTTCAAATCTACCAAAGGATGAATTATCCAATTCATTCTTGGTGCTTTGATTTAATAATATATTTAGTGCTTTAATCCACCAAGATGAGTGGTTGAACTTAAGGATGAAAGATTTTTGAGAAGATAATCCAAGTTGATCTATCATTTCCCCTCTTTCTTCATCTTATCCCATTCTTTTTTTACAGGTGTTGCCAAACATTAGAAGATGATTTACATATCACTCCTCTCATTGGTATTTTCAACACATAGATCATGCTTGGTGGCCTCGTTGTAGGGTGACCTCTATATACTTGGCGATTGGTTAACATAGTTCCACAATCGGTCCCGAATTGGAAAATGATCAATTGGTAACATAAATTTCATGTTTAACAAAGCTCCAAGGATATTGAGTTTTGACTTTAGTTCAACACTTGTGAAACTTTTCGTGTAGTCGCTATGATTCTATCAAGCTTCTGATAAGTTTTCACTAATTTTGTCCAATTGAAATTCTCAATCATCTTTGATCAAGTGTTGTCAACTTCGATAGTTCCAAAATTGATGATATACTTGACAAAAAGCAAATGAAACTTGTCGTGTAGTCGCTATGATTCTATCAAGCTTCAAGAAAGTCTTCATGCGCAAGCTTTAAGATGACCGTTCAGCTAACCTTACTAATTACTAACAATTGACTTTATTTTTTACGCCTTTTATTTTTATGCTTTTATTTTATGCCTTTATTTTTTTATGTCATTTACTTTTATGGTTTTTACTTTATGCACTTTATTTTAGCATTTACATTTCATGTCATTTTTTTCTTTGCTCACTTGAGCATTTATTTTTATGTCATTTTTTATTTGCTCACTTGAGCATTTTATTTTCTTGCCATTTTGAATTTGCTCACTTGAGCTTTATTTTTCCTTTTGAAAATACTTAATAATCCAACTTAAACACTAAAAAAATTTAAATTCATTTTCTTGGACTTGGTTACTATTCCTATGGTTGGAGTTTGGACTTTGGACTTATGATTAGGACTTTGACCTCAGCTCGGGGATTCTGTGATCTTGGTGTTATTCTTTGTGCTTGGGTTATTTTTACGTATGCGGGTTATTACTGTTTGTACTTTCATATCACAGTGGATTTCCTCAAAATACAGTTGTTACTCTGCCCTTTTTTTTAAGACATGATTTCATTAGAGACATTGATTTATCTGAGACTTGGTATTTTGGTCAGGTTATTGTTTGTCGGTGTAACACGGTGGGAGAACTGACTTGTTTGTTTTACGTTTTATTACAAATGTTGCGGATAGCAAGAGTCACCACCAACTTTTCTTTTATCCAATAAAGGGAAGGTGAAAAGAACATGAAAAGACGTTTGTTAGATTCTGAGTACGGGGGGAAATTATGAAAAGGGGAGGTATTAGCACCCTTTTCATCCGTAGTTATCAACGGGCTCTTAGATGCTTAGCTCACTTTTGAAAAAATTGCTTTCTGTGTTTGTGTAGTTTGAAAAGTATTTTGAAAAGACATTTCGCTTTGACTTTGTAATGATTCTCGTTGAAATGTATACGAAGTGTTCGAAAATGTTTGTTTGGAAAATGTTTAACTTTATAATGATTCTCGCTGGAATGTACACAAAGGGTTTAAATTTTTTTGAAAAAGTGTGAGGTGTGAAAAATATTTTGATTGGAGTAAGAAATAAAGTCTTATTTACCTACTCAGAATGGTCGTTTCCATGTTATTTTCCTTCTCCTTTATAATAAGGCTATCCATACCATTAGTTGGTAGGTAACTTTATTCGTTTGGATGTGAAGGGACAATCGAAGGGTCATCGTATGGTCATAGAAGGCAACATGTAAGGATACCTTAGCGATTCGAAGGGACAATAATCACTTTTCGTAGGCAACAATCGAGGGACGAGATCATATATTCGTGGGAAACATCGAGGTTCATCGAGAGAATATGATCTTTGTATAGAAGGGAATACAGTGATGTTATTCATAAGCGTTTTTGCTAATGGTAATCCTACGTTCGAGGGACATGACCATTGTATTCAACTATGCTATTGCTCATATATTTTCGACTATCTCATCTCCTTGCTTCCAGAAGAAGGTGATTGGCGATCTGCGCCATTTGAATCTTGAATCGTAAGTAGATGATATTGACGAGACATGGTTATGCGCTTTAATCCTAACTTTTGCCTAGACCGCCCTTTCGGTTTTAGTCCATCGGGATACCCTTTTTGCCCAGCCATTGTAGGTTTTCGACTTGCAGTGTAATTTTTGTATATATGTCCCTAACTTCTGAAACCATTTTGGTTCGGGGGCCCTTATTTTTGCCTAGGCCGGTCAACCTAGCGGATCTTGTTCTGTACGTAGTATTTTTGACTATGTCGCATTCACATGGTGTGGGAAGTCTTCTCCATCCATGGTGCTAAGTATCATGGCTTTGCTGAAAAATATTGTCTTGACTAAAAATGGTCCCTCATAGGTGGGAGTCCATTTTCCTCAGGGATCACCTTGTGGTAGTATGGCGGCTTGACTACTAGATAGCCAACTTGTTACACTCGATGTTTGACTTTCTTATTGAAGGATTTGATCATGCGTTTACATATGTCCATGGCATATGGTGCGAGCCATTTTAGTTGATCAAGTTTATCTAGTCAAGTCGAGTCTGGACCCATTCATCTTCGTCTAACTCTGTGTCCTTGAGTACTCTGGGTGAGGGTATCTGAACCTCGATAGGTAGAACTGCTTCCATACCATATACGAGAGAGAACGGGGTTGCCCGGTAGATGTTCGTACTAAAGTGCGGTAACCGTGGAGAGCAAATGACAACATTTCATGCCAATCCTTATACGTCATTGTCATATGTATGGTCTTCTTAAGATTCTTGTTGGCGGCTTCCACTATGCCATTCATATTTGGCGGTATGGAGAGAGTTGTAATGCTTAATCTTGAGCTGCGTGCGAGTTCGGTGATCATCTTGTTATTGAGGTTGGTATCATTGTGCGTGATAATCCTTTCGGGGCCGTGTCGTGAGATGAGATTATGTATGATGAATCGGACCTGACATTCTTGGTAACAGATCTGACGGTACGCTTCTATCCATAGTAAAGTAATCAATAGCGGCGAGGATGAAACAATGTCCATTAGAAGTGGTAGGTTTGATTTCTCCGATCATGTCAATAACCCACATCACGAAGGCCACGGGGCGGTCGAACATTCAATGGGCCCGGAGGTATGTGTACTTTGTCTAGTATATATCTAGCATTTGTAACAAGATCGAGCATAGCGATAACAATCGACTTCCATAGTGGACAATTAGTAACCTGCTCTTAGAATCTTATTAGCCATTGTATGTCCACTAGAGTGAGTACCAATCGCCTTCATGTAACTCTTCCATAATTTGTTCATTTGTTTCGATCTACACATCGGAGTAAGGCCAAATCATGATTGCGTTTGTATAAAATGTCGTTACTGAGAAATAAATTGGTGGCAAACCTCCTTAGAAACTTATTATTGTTGACAGATGCCCTTAATTCTTGATCCTCGAGGTACCTCTTTTCACTTAGAACCAAGGTATCTCTTCTCCTTCGATATCAAGTTCACAAAAATATGATGGCTCGTCTAGTCTTTCAATAGTGATTTGAGGAGCTTCGTTGTCCCACTGACTTTAAACATAGATGACATGGTAGCTAACGCGTCTGCCAACTGATTCTCTTCTCGTGGGATGTGCTCGAAAGTGATTTCTTCGAAGTAGGGGATCAAATTCAACATATGTTCTTGATATGGAATGAGGTTTGGATGCTTTATATCCCACTCGCCCTTAATTTAACTAATCACCAAAGCTGAGTCTCCATATACTTGTAAGAATTTTATCCTTAAGTCAATAGCAGCTTTAATACCCATAATGCACGCTTCATATTCATCCATATTGTTGGTGCAGTCGAAACATAGTCTGGCGGTGAAAGGTGTACGATCGCCTTTAGCAGATACGATCACATCGCCAATATCGTAGCCAAGTGAGTTAGAAGCTCCATCAAAGACCATAGTCTATCGAGATCCTGGCTCAGGTCCTTCGTCTGGTCTAGGATCTTCGTAATTGGTGGCTAACATAATATCCTCGTTTGGGAACTCGAAATGCATAGACTGGTAGTCATTTATGGCTTGATGAGCCAAATGATCAGCTACCACACTTCCCTTGATGGCCTTATGAGTAGTATACTGGATGTCGTATTTGGTCAAGATCATTTGCCATCTTGCTATTCTTTTGGAGAGAGCGGGTTTCTCGGATATCTATTTTATCGGTTCCATCTTAGAGATCAACAAAGTAGTGTAAGTCAACATATACTGTCTTAGTCGGCGAGCAATCCAAGACAAAATGCTGCAAGTTTTCTCGAGTTGTGAGTATCTTGTTTCACAACCGGTAAACATTTTGCTAAGGTAGTATATTGCATACTCTTTTTGACCAGACTCGTAATGTTTCCCAACACACATCCCATTGAGTTCTCTAATACTGTTAAGTACATGATGAGAGGTCTTCCCTTAACTAGTGGCATCAGGATAACAGGTCTTTGTAGGTACTTCTTGATTTTGTCAAAAGCTGTCTAGCAATCGTTGTTCCATTTTACTACTTGGTCTTTCTTCAGTAACATGAAAATTGGCTCACAAGTAGCAGTTACATGTGCAATGAATATGACAATTTAATTCAGTTGTCCCAAAAACCCTCTAACTTCCTTCTCGGTACAGGGAGCTGGCATTTCTTGAATAGCTTTGACCTTGGCGGGATCAACTTCGATACCTTTACCACTGACAACAAATCCTAAGATTTTGCCAATCTAACTCCAAAGGTGCATTTGCTCGGGTTCGAGACTCAATATGTATTTCTTGATCTATCAACACTTTCATAAATGATCAAGATGTTCTTCTTTGGTTTATGATCGAGCTATCATGTCATCGGCGTAGACCTCTATCTTGTGATGGATCATATCATGGAATAAAACCATAGCACAATAATATATTACGCAACATTCTTCAAACCAAACGACATGACCTTGTAATAGAAGGTGTGTATGAAAGTAGTTTTCCATGTCTTTGGGAGCCATTTTGATCTGATTGTAGGAGAAACCATCGATGAAAGAAAACTTTGTGATGAGTAGTATTGTCAACGAACATCAATATGTGGAAGTGGAAAATCATCTTTTGGGCTCGCTTTGTTCAAGTCTCGGTAGTCTCGAGACATCCTTGCCATCATTCTTAGGCACGGGCACCACGTTCGTAACCTTGTGCATAAGAAATGTAACTAAAAACGACATTGAACTACTTCATAACCGGCAATTTTATCAAACATCTCAGGACGCATACGACGGACCTTCTACATCACAGGGAGAAAACTTCTTTCGTTGGTAGTCGGTGTACCACAATGTCAATATCTAGACCTAGCATGTCTTCGTAGGACCAAGCAATAATTCCGATGTAATCTTGCAGCATCTGGATCAATATTTCTTTGATACTGTTCTCAAGGCCCAGTCTTATCTTGATTTCTTTTCTATCTTCGTTGGTACCTAGATTCACAACCTCGGTCGGTTCCTCGTGTAGCTGTATAGCCCTTTCCTCTTACTGTAGTAGTCTGGCAAGATCTCCCGTCACTTCACAACATTCCTCACCTTAGTCTTTGGCTTAGTAGATCGGATTATCGAAGTCATATTTATCAATAGCAGAGTCGTTATTGACGAGATCTAAAGTGAGTATAGGTCTGCAGTTTATTATGTGGGTGTGTGTAAGAACACATAGCTTTTGAAGAGGTGATAAAGATGAAAAGAAAGATAGGGAACACAATATTTGAATGGAAAAGTCCAATGATTTATTAAATGAAAATATGCGAATGACAAATAATAACCCTCACAAACGAGCCGTGGTTCCCCGAGCAAGGCACTAGGCTTAAAGTTTATTCGAAGCGTAAAAGCAAAAGCGCAAGCAGGAAAACAATTACTCTATCTAAAGATTGGCTTAACATCCTTAGCTGTCCAATTGTTGAGTCCATCTCAAGAGTTGGGAAGATCAATTGTTGATGTCGAGTCACCATCATCATCTTCTATAGCATGAACTCCGTCTTTGTTGATGCGGAATGGAGATCCACCGGCACGTTCATGGCGTATCATCTTCTGACCTTTGGAAGTGAATCCTAAACCAGTCTTGTCAGATTTGAATGAAAAATCGGGTAGCTGGCCCCAAATAGTACATCTTCCTTCTTCAGCTACAACTCTGGCATCTTTTGGTGAGGCCATCTTCAGTAACTTTAGGAGTGACATGAGAGTCGACAGGCATGACTCGTGGAACTACTTCAAAAGCCTGACAAGGATTTTTGACGAATTCATCTTCCATTTTGATTTATCGGAATGACTACAGATGGCTTACCATGAAATCTTCTTCTCCGAAGACTATAACAATCTTCCCCTACTCTGGGTACTTTAGCTTGTGATGCAGGGTAGAGGTAACAACGCCTGCCTCATGTATCTAAGGGCGTCCAAGTAGGCAAGAATAAGCTGGACGAATGTCCATTACAAAGAAGGTAGAATCAAAAGTTTGGGAACCTGCTTTGATCGGCAGGGTAAGCTTTCCAAGTACTGTTCTCTTCGAACCATCAAAAGCTCTTACGATTATGTCGTTGGGTTTCATGACCACTTCTTGACATTAAGTCGATCGAGATCAATCTTTGGCGGGATATTGGTAGAGCCAATATACAATACATGATACAACATAGTGCCTTGAATTTTATAGAGATGTGCAAGTTTGTTGTCTTTTCGTCCGACGAGGTTAGATCGTGTCGGAAAAGCCCAAACCATTGTCTGCGATCAGGCTGGCAATACAACTTTCGAATTGGTCAATAGAAGTGTCTTGCGGTATATAAGCATTCTTCAGAAACGTCACCAAGGCTTTAGAATGAGCCTCGAATCACAACAATAGAGCTAGCATGGAAATCTTGGGCCAGTCATCTGTTGCTCCTGACATTGTTGATCGCTCTTTTAATGATCTTAAGAATTTCCTCCATTTCTTGCTTGGAGGTGTCTTGACAATTTCCTTTTGTACTTCGTCGGAGAGGTTGAGTCACTTTGTCTTTCCCTCGAGCTTTGGGTGTTGGTTCAATAGCGAGGCGTGAGCTGTAGTAGTATTCTTTGGAGGAGATATGGAGAAACACTCTTTTGGTTCGGTCACTTTGCTCGATCAGATGATATTGTCAATGTTAGGATTTGTAGCTTCAACTGAACTATCTTGGTTAATGGCCCTTGCTTGCGCCATAATAATAAACTTCGTCTCCATAATTCTAAGGTATAGCTTTGTTCGGAGGAATATGGGCCGATCTAGGTGATGTAATAATGAGAGGTGTGGGATCGGTAGAAGTGATCCTTATTGTGTTCACATCACATATTCTTGGGATAATCATCTCCCATCAGTGTACTTGATGTCTTCAATTGCAATCTTGTAGCTTTTAGGAGCGGTATACTTCACCATGAAATCAAATTTCCCACTTGGCTTCCCCAAGGTATCCCAGACTTCTGGTACAGTTTCGCTTACGTCTTCGATCTTCATACTTTTAGAAACATCTTCGCACAGGCTCTCTAAAGATGGAGCTTTTAGGAATAACACTTCTTGGTTGTCCAATGCGTTGAAAACATCTCTTCAACCAAGCACATCCATCGGATTCAGATGTGCACAAACGACAGTCGTCAAGACGTCCTGGAAATAAACCGACTTACAACAAATCCTTCTTGACAGTCATCAAGGGAATGGTCAGCTCATTCTCATCAAAGACATATGAGTCATTTTCAATGGCATTGGTGCTTTGATCACATTTAGAGTTTCGACAGGAGGGTGCTTTGATCACTCATGTCTTGAATCTTGTTCTTCAGAGCCAAACAGTTGTTGGTGTCGTGCCCTAGGCTATTGGAGTGGTATGCACACCTTGCATTGGGATTGTACTTTGGAGAAGAAGTGTTGACATGCTGAGGAGGATACCTCAAAGTAATTAGCTCTGCTTTCAACATGTGTTGTAGTGCTTGAGATAATGACATATTGATATTCGTAAACTGTCTTCTTGGCGCGTTCTGCCTATGTGCGTTGTCTTGTTGAGATTGCACTGGCGTGGGATTGGAGATCAAAGCGCCCCACGAATGATTATGATCACTTTATGTGATTCTTGGGACCATATACAACATTGGCTTCTTTCTTTCAAGATCTCTTTGCAACATTTGAAGATGTTTCAACTTAAATCTTCCGCTCGTGATTCAAGCTTGATCGTTACTTTGTCAATATCATCTCAGTGAATCCGGCTGAGGAGTTTCCAATCAAATGATTGAAGAATGGGCCTGTCAGCATTCCCATGGACATATCAACCAATTCCCTCTTAGACAAGAGTGGCTGGACTCTGCCAGCTAGATCTCTCCATTTTGGGTGTATTCTTTGAATTTCACGTCCGTCTAGACATGCTCTACAATTGCATACGAGTTGGTGCCAATTCAACATTGTCTTTGATCTTGTTTGTAGAAAGCATCTACCAAATCATTCTAGGTATGAAAATGGGTATTCTCTAGATGATAATACCACTCCAATGTGTTCAGACAAACTCTCGGAAAGAAATGTATCCTGACTTCTTGTCTTGATATGAGGATAGATCTTACGAACATAGGACTTTAGATGCGACTTGAGCAAGAAATGCCATCATACTTAACAAAGGTAGGAATCTTGAACTTGTGGGAATTACCACTATGAGAACACGAATCGGATCATCAAAGTTCGTACGACATTTTGATTCTCCCGACATTGACGGTCTTCATTGCTTGTACTTTTTTTCGTTAGGATCTTTGCTCGCTCATAGTCTTCCTCTTTGTTTCGGACTCATGATGGATTCCTTCATTATTTTGACACTTCCTTGTTTACGCGCTCTTGTCCAGGAACTCATTGTTTGACCTTTGGTGAACCTCTGAACCTTTTCCCCATATTGAGAATTCCAATGGTCTTCTTCTCTTTAGTAATGATCTTTTTCAGATCTTTCTGACCTTGGGCCAAATTGGTGAACATCTCCTAGAATTGAGCACTCTGGCACGAAGATCTTTGGCAATTTGAGAGCCATTTCTACTGAAATAAACAACGAGAGAATAAGAGAACCAGTCTTCAGAGTACATGTTATGAAATGTTATGCTATGATATGCAATGTTATGCAATGAAATATTTTCAAGGACCTTAGGAATTTAAATTTGGTAAACAAAGCACGAACAAACTTTTTATTAGTACATTCAATAATACAAAAGAGGTGCAAGTAAAAATAAAATTCCTAATGCTTAGGCCTCCATGGGCCTTCTGTTTATGTTAAAGTAGGTGTTGATGCCTTGCTCCTTGTGAAGGAGCTTCGTCAGCTCGAATACTCTTTTCTCACTTGCACAACACTGGGCTTCAAATGTATCCCTTTCTTCTTTGAGTTGAATCCAGGATCTCTTTAATTCTTCAAAATCGGTAGGAATGTCGGACGAAGAATGGTATAGGGTTAGTCACCTACACTGCTGAGTTCCATAATTAATGGCGGGATAGAAGTATATGGCATCATGAGGTTTTGAGCGTGAGTTCGCACCCATTTAAGGTAAGTTCCCAAGGAATGGAATTTTTATGCCCCAAAGTTTTGGTATCGGTTTTCTTCACCATGCCCTGCGTGCATAAATCTTGATAATCTTGAAGATTGTTGTAGTCGAATATCGATGTCTTGGAGAAGCATATCATGATAACCAAACTTTCATAATGCTAGAGAAGGGTTGTAGGTGATACCTCCCTTATTCCAAGGAGTACATTAGGGATTCTCCATATCACTCAATGGAAGTAAAGTCCTTTTGAAAGTAGAGACACCAACGAGATATCTAAATGAGAGAGTGACATCGACCTTTAAGACCATTTCACCCTTTGGTGGTTCTTTATTCTTGATTGAGGAAGGTGCGAAATAAACCACGGATAATAACGGTGCAACACATAAGAGTTCCTTGTCTTTTCATAAATGCAGTGTGGAGAGAATGCAAGATATCTCCGAGCAAGGTAGGCACGGATTGTAAGTGAGGAAAATCTTAACGGTGTTCACGTCTATGAATTGATATGGATTAGGAAATAACACCAAACCATATATTAGCAAAGCCAAAACACCTTGAGCGTGAAACTCATAGCCTTTAGGAATTCTCGAGCTTTCTTTATCGAAACTTAGTAAGCAAACCCTTAAATCCACTTCTTGTTTCTCAATTATCTTCAATGTTTGGTCGCTTTAGATGTAATCTGATGTGATGTCTTGAACTTTGGAACTTTTACGAACCGGTTGAAAGGTATCGACTAAGAATGGGTATCCCAAATAGTTTAGAGAACTATTCAATGTAGGTACCAATGATAGTGCAGGAAGGTAAAGCAATGATGCTTGGATCAAGAAGCTGAATACGATACTCATCATCTTCTTGAGCGGAAGTAACCAATTCGAGTAGATAACCATGTCTTTTGATGAGCAGTGATACGGAATTTTGAGACTAACTCTTTGAGTTATGAAGGTATACCCACAAATTGATTCGGATAGTCTTCTTGGAAGCCATAACCCTACAACAAAGAGCAAATAAATCTAGGTCCTTGAAATGGTTAGAAATGATATGGCGTTACGATGTTATGATGTCATGTTTAAATAGCAAGCAAACAATTCACACAATAGCCCTAGGTTTAAGGCTGCATGAGGTAAAGGTGTCTACCCTACCGAAGTTTGAGTGGGTTCAACTGTCCTACAATAATAACGGGTTTTAGGAATCTCTTATCATCGATCTTTCTGAGGATTTATTTCAATCGACTATCAAATGGTCGGAGAAACATCTGGAAAGTCGAATCTTAATTGCCAAGATGGGTCAATTAGGGTTCTAAAGTTAATTTAGTGCGTATGACACCACGTAGACTCCAAATACTTCCTTAAATGAACATGAGGAGCATTAGGACATCCAAAGTGTCGCACTAGCCATCATTTTGACCGTTTCGGTTCGCCTAATATCGCGATGATTTATTGCTACTTACCTATGGAAACCTAGATGCGGGTGTAGGATCCCCACGGATATAATACCCAAGCAACCCTTAAAAATAAAGACAAAAGCAAAAAAGCAATAAAGTGATCTTATAGCCCTAAGGTAACCTCTCTTTAGGTAGCATCCCAGTGAGTCACCGGTCCAGGAAAAGACCGTTAGATTCTAAGTTTGAGAGGTAATTATGAAAGGGAAGGTATTAGCACCTTTCCATCCGTAGTTATCTGGACTCTTAGTTTCTTAGTGACTTTTGAAAAAATTACTTTATGTGTTTGTGTAGTTTGAAAAGTATTTTGAAAGACATTTCGCTTTGACTTCATAATGATTCGTTGGAATGTATATGAAGTGTTCGAAATGTTTGTTTGGAAAATGTTTAACTTTATAATGATTCTGTTGGAATGTATACAAAGTGTTTGAAAAGTTTTGAAAAAGTGTGAGGTGTGAAAAATATTTTGATTGGAGCAAGCAATATAGTCTTATTTACCTACTCAGAATGGTCGTTTCCATGTTATTTTCCTTCTCCTTTAGAATAAGGCTATCCATACCATTAGTTGGTAGGTTACTTTATTTGTTTGGATGTGAAGGGACAATCGAAGGGTCATCGTATGGTCAAAGAAGGCAACATGTAAGGATACCTTAGCAATTCGAAGGAGGATCATCACTTTCATAGGCAACAATCGAGGGCGAGATCATATATTCATAGGCAACATCGAGCGGTCATGGGGACTATGATCTTTGTATCAGCAGACTATGGTGATGTTATTCGTAAGCGTCTTTGCTAATGGTATCCCTACGTTCGAGGGCATGACCATTGTATTTGAAAGGCAATAAGAGAGGATACCCTATGGGGGTGCAAGTGTGGAAGAGTGTGTTTGATGCAGATATTTAGTCTTGATTTAGAGTGATCAGGATTGCTTTTAGTCTTGCCATACAAACCCTAATTACTAGTAATTAGATATATATGTCAGGAAGTAAAGGTGAAGAAAGTAAAGTCGGAAAATAAATGTCTCGCTATTACATGACTTTTGGGCAGATACATAATAAGAGGTGCAGAAAATAAAGGCAGAGAGTTTAAATCTACGCTATTACAGAATAAACCTTACGACCTATACATCATTTTCTAGAATTGTAAATGCGAAATTGTAGACAAATAATCAGAATAATAAGAAAAATGTTAGTGAAAATGTTTTTGAAATTAGTAAAAATGTTTTTAGGGTTAGTAAACCTAATTGCAAGAAAGAAAACATTTTTTGTGAATTTTTTTGGATTGATTTTAGTGTAGAAAAATAATTAAAGGTATAATTTTATGGTTAATTATACAATTAATTAAAATAAAAGGAAAAAAAATATTTTTTCATAAAAATTAAATAAGTATTTTATTTACCTAATTAAAAATAAAATATTTTTTATGATTTTTTGTGTTTTTGAGAAAATATTTTAAAGAAATTAAAATAAATGGAAAAGAAATTAGAAAAAAACATGAAAATATGTTAGTTTGCAAGTTGTAAAAATATGGGGTAGCAGAGATCGACCCACCCAAAGGGTCAAACACGCCTCCTTGCCAAGCCGGTAGTAGTGGATTAGTTGTCAAACAATGAAACAAATAAAATATAATTGAAAATATTTTCAGAAAATTAGTTAACCAGAAAAACACGCGCATGCTTCATCTCCTTCGTTTTGAATTTCCCACGACATTACCCACGACTTTCGTGGGTAAGCCCATCCGGCGCTTTTGTGTGTCACACAACCACCGCAACTTCTCAAAAATAAAAATATGCACAATAAACTCGTTAGGAGACCATGGATCGATTCTACTTGACCATCTGAGCATGATAGTGCCAGTGGTTTCGTCCAATTTTACCTAAACCAGGAAACCCCAATTGGAGCTCGTAAAACCTAACAATGGCATCATGGATTTCCTGTTCTTAAACTTAAATTGAACCATACAGAAAGCTTCGAAATAACATCAGGAACACAAATATATAATCAAAACATGTTAAAAGTGCATGAATCATTGAAATCGATTTTAAAATATGAAGAGCAAACCGTGATGTGCAATTTCGTGTTTCTGGATGTATGGATGGCTTATGAACGTCTAGAATGAATTAGAGAGGATCAAGGAATATGATGGCAAGCTTTTTTTGGCCTGAATCGATCCAAAACCCTGGCTGTAAGTTACTTGAAAGACACAAAATTTTTGAGCTTTATTTAGGGTTCTTGGCCGCAAATTTTCGTCCCTTAGGGTCTAGAAACCTTGTGAATATATAGAGGACTCAATTAGGTCAAGAATTGTGTCAAGAATATATTGAATTCAATGAGAAAATATTTGATTCTTTAATCTTTCCTATTTGCATAATAAACTTCCAAATTTGCTTCAATCACATGCCAATCAATATATTTGAAATTAATGACTATAGATGAGTAACTTGGACTTCAAGAATGTTGAAAATAAGCCTTGCACTTATTGATTTGATTTTTGCATTTTATTTTTAATTAATTTTGAATTAAATTGAATTAATAAAAAATAAATAAAATAATTGCAAGCATGGCGTTTAAATGGGTTTTATAAGTCCTTGGAAATATTAGAAACAAGTTTGAATAAACGAAATATAGGCCCATTTGGAAAACAATTGATTTTGCTAAGTATTTCTCTTCATGCACTTCTTCAAAAATTCCAAACTTGCACAACATGTATCTTTCTCAATTTTCAACATTTTTAGGTGTTGGACTTTTTAGAAAGCTCAAGATATCCTCTAAACACTAGTTTTGGTTTCATCTTCATAAAAGCTTCCATGTTCATGTACACTTCTTTGGAAAAAGATGATTTATTGTTGACTTTTAGAAGGACCTATAATGTCTTGATCCATAACTTTCAAATGAATCATTTTTGGCCCAAGCTTGTGAGACACAAAATTGTAGAGAATTGAAATCTCTTCAAAATGAGCATGGTTCGAAAAAATTCTGATAAAGTATGTGAAAGTTATGCCTGGTCAAAGTTATGTTGACTTTTTACCAAAAAAACCCTAATTTAGAAACTTTGACTTTTGATCAAATCTTGAGTTTTCTTGATAAATCATGATCAACCCTTGATCAAATGATGAATGTGACTTCAAAATATTGATGTTGACCAAAAATGATGAAGTTTGATTGTATGTTGACCACATTGACTTTTGTCCAATACAATTGATTTTCTATCTAAGCAATTGTGGACAAACTTGGGATGTGAGGCTTGAAACTTGACATGGTGATGCCTTGAGACATATGAGGAGGTATGATGACCACTTGAGGCATTAGAACTTGATTTTGCCTTGAGAGAAGCAAAACCCTAGTTGTAGGTTGATTACTTAGGAGAGGTTTGTCAGTCAACCCTTGAGGAATTCTTGAGTATGGAGATGTATCTAACCTCAGTAGGAGGATAAATTTTAAGGTATATGATCGACTTTGTGAATCTAAAGGATGGGAATATGGTATTGGCCACTTGATGTCAAGTATTGGTTTCTCACTCGGTTAGATCTTTCTTTACTCCCACCTTTTACATTTTGTACATCGGTTAGCCTCTTCATATCCTCCCATATTCTTAAATTTTCAAAAATTCTTCCTTTTCAAAAGCTTCTTGTTTTAAAACTCAAACCGCTTTCATAATAAACTTGGACTTAGTCCATGCATTTTCAAAAATTCTTTTCTTAATAAACCATTAACCAATTTAACAATACTTTAACATCTTTTCATAAGACTAAAGTCAAATAACCTCCTCAAACATTTTTGAGCCCTTTGTGGCTTTCCTCTTTAAAACCATTTTCTCAAAAGATTACACTCTTGTCAATTCTTTATAGTGATGTGAATCGTTATACTACATATGTAGTGAAGTGAGACATTTTCCACTTGGTGTTGAGGATGCTTGTTGATGAAAATCCAAGCTCAATTCTCCACTTTGAGTTGATGAAATTCTCATTTCTCACAATTGTGGCTCGTAAGTATATTTACCACTCGAGATATGACAATGATTTCTATTCTTCTTAAAATTAACCAACACACCAATTTTAGTCTTGTCTACCGAACTACATGGGTTTGATTTCAATGTTGCCCATTGTTGATATGTAGGCCTAGAGCTAATTGGAAGTTCAATCAAATAAAAAATTGTAAAAAATACTTCTTTTCTCACCTCCACCATCTATTTTGTACATATTTTTATAGCACATATACAAATTTTAAAGAGGTTCCTACGGAGTACCATAGATGCTTAGGGTGCCTCGTACCTTTATCTCATTTTCTTTAAGGATTTTATTCCCTTTTTTTCATAGTACTTTTGATAAAATAAAAGCGCAGTGGCGACTTTATTGTTATTTTTACGAGTTGAGTCAATCAATGGCTTACTCTTGGAGTTTTTTGCCGCTACAAAAAAGTGGTGACTTCACTAGGGAAAAATTGACCTCTTTCTAGTCCATCTCTAAGTGGGTTGACCCTATCTTTGTTTCTTTGTATATGTACATACATAAAATCCATCATCGGAGGCATGACTACACTCTGGCAACTTAATCTAGGTTCGGCCGGTGACTAGCAGAAGCGAAGGTAGGGGTTCCCTCTAGGTTGACATTCCGGCTCCAAGAGGACATGTCTTGAGGACAAAGACTATAGCGTCAGAGGACAAAGAATCATTTTTCCAGGATATAACTCAGATGAGGGAGGCTATGAGCATCCCACCAATTATGGGACCGTTATGCCCAAGCCAGATCATTAAATACGTAACTGCCAAATTACACATGATAGCGCACATTATGGTTTTGCCCATCATTGGCAGCATCAGATGTTTCTAGTCTTAAAGACATGACTCAGTTACATACTGGGGAGGTCACAAATGTTATGAAATAAATTATTAATGAGGTCTTTGGCACCTCTATAAATAGGGCTCCCGACTGAGGGATAAGCAAGACATATAGCTTGGAGCATAAGTAAAATGACTTGTAGCTCTGAATCCCTAAACATACTCACAAAATTATTCTAGAAAGAACATTTTGCGTCCACCGTGGGGCCTCGGTAAAACATTCCCAAGCCACCATATTGTGGGGTACAAGCAAGCGATGTCACTACTACACCTCAGCGATCCTCCAGGACTTGGCGCAACTCCGGCTATGATCGATGATTTACGTCATCATACGAAACCACAGAAATTGTTCAATCTCTTCAACAAGTCTTGAGGAACTTGAGGAGCAAGAGGTGGAGCTCTTGGAGCCTTAACCCTATCCCACCATATGGGATGACCATGTCCCGAAGAACTTCAAGCCTCTATCCACGGAGACATATGATGGAAGAGCGATCCTCGGGAACACATCATTTGATTAACAACACCATAACTACTGTAGGGCCAGCGATTCATTGAAATGCAAGTTAATGGGTGGCACTTTCGGAGAATCTACATTGAGATGGTACATGGGCTTGCCTTGGCTCTCAGCGATCGGCTATCAAGACTTGATGAGAAGATAATTCAGATTCTCAAAAATCATCATCAGAAAGTGGAGAATACCTCAGTTTTCGGTGTCAGGCAACTTCTAGCAGAGTCATTGAGGGACTACATGGCATGTTTTAAAGAAGAAACATAAAGGTTTCCAATCCCAATCAAGAAATATTTGTGGCAGTTCAACGAGTCTCTAGCTCAGAAACCGACTAAGAGTATGGATGAGATCATCACCCGAGCAGATATTATGTGAAGGGTGAGGAGAACAACATGGAGAAAAGAGCCCGATATACTAAAGAAAAGGGGAAGGCCCGAGATGAAGGTGTCGTACAAAGAGCGCGTCCTCGGGATAATCCACCTCCAAAGGAGGGTTCCCCGTAAAGGCGATCTCAACAACCACCTCGCCACTCGATTAGGTCGAATGATACCTTTACTCATTTAAATGCAAGGAGGGAGGACATCTGGAAGGATGTGAATCATCTAAATCTGTTTACCGTACCATGGAGGCCTCGGTCAGTGAATTCTGTGATGGGAAAGGATAAAGAGGCGTGGTGTGCCTACCATATAATCCGAGGCCACTCGACGGAAGAATGCATAGCTTTATCGAGATAGAAAGGATGATCACGGTCGGGCTTTCATCCTACATCAAAGATAACAAGGATCGATCAACAAGCGTAGTCCGCCACCAAAGGAGGTGATACCTCTAGATCACCTTCAAAGAAAGGAAAGGCATCAGAAGAGGTTGGGAGGCAAGGCTTACTCGGCATACCTTGAAAACCATCTTGGTTGATTCGTCGGAGGAGGTTCCACTAGTTATTTCGGAAGAATGCAGCGTTAGTGATGTAGGTGACTCAAGTCGGCCCGCCGATAGTGATCGAGGTTGTGGCTTTTCCCGGGAGGATGCTAAAGGAATTTTGCCACCACGAATTACCCCATGGTAATCGAAGTGCAAATCGAGAGATGAGGAGTCGAGGGTTACGGTAGACCTAAGCGGCTCACGCAGACGTCATGTATTAGGAAGCTTTCAAAGGAATGGACTTTGACCTTAAGGAATTCGACCTTCAATGGAACCTTGGTGGACTTTTACGGAGCAGAGAGTGTAGGTCTGGGCCATCTTCTAGTGTGACACCTTCTTTCAATCGTTGGAGGAGGCTTTATCAACATTATATCTCACCATGAAGTATCCGTTGGGAGAAGGCGAGTTGGAATAGTCAGGGAGACCAAGGGTTAGCAGGAAATGTTACAAAGATAGCATGAAGATTAAGAGGAAGCTAGTTCGGTGAGGTGAAAACCACAAGGTAGCGTGGTTGATATCGATCATTGGGAAGATCCTCATGAAGATAATGCGGTACGGGGAGGAAACAAAGGAGGTTGATTGGTTCTGTTGGCTGAAATTACCCACCTTGGTACTCGGAAGCGTAGAAGAGGAGGTAGAGGTAATTAAGGCGAAATATTGACCTTTTTCTGGAGGCCTTGGATATGCAGACATAGACCCATCCGTTATGTGCCACCACTTGGCTCTTGATCACGATGTTAAGCCCATGTCCCATGAAACAAAAGTGGTGAGGAGAAAAGGAAAGCAATTGTGGAAAAAGTTGACAAGTTGCTAAAAGCGAGTCCATTGGTGAAGTCGAATACTCAACTTGGTTATCAACATGGTGATGGTCGAAAACGAAAGCGGAGGATGTGCATGGACTACGGACCTTAACAGGCATGTCAAAGGATCCTATCCTCTTCCACATTGATCGTTTGATAGGCAGGCTTGGATTTCGTTGTTGAGTTTCTTAAGCGCTTATTAGGTACAATCAAATCGGGATGAATCAGCGGATGCTCGGAAAAAAAACTTTTATGAATCAAAGTAATTATTACTATGAGGTAATGTTGTTTTGGCACGAAGAATCTGGAGCAACCTACCGATGAATTATGGATATGGTATTTGGTCCCCAGTTAGGTGGAGCATTGAATTTTATGGATGACATGGTTGTTAAAATAGTTGAAGCGGGAAGCATATCACGGATGCGGAGGAAACCTTCGGAAGTGCGAAAGCATAACATGCATTTGAACCGGATAAATGTATTCGAGGGTGCAAGCCCACAAGTTTGGGCTTTATGTTGACTAGACAAGGAATTAAAGGCCAGAAATAAATGCTGACGGTAATTAGAATCTGGTCTCACTACTTTGTTCGTGAGGTTCAAGAACTAAGGCATCGCCAAAGATAAGTCAATTCATTTTTTGCAACAATCGGGAAAAAGTTGATTTTCAATGGACTAAGGCATGTGAGCGGCGTTAGAGGTAAAGCAGTTCTTGTTAGCTCCAGGTGTTGTCTAGACCTAGGGAGAATATCCCTTTAGTTTATATCTCGCCGTCTCGACAGCGCCATTAGTTCAGCGTTGGTCCAAGATGGAGAAACGGTGAACTCCGGTGTATTTCGTTAGCAAAGGTGTTGATGGGGAAGAGTTAAGGTATTAGAAGATCGGCGCCTAGGCCTTGGTTAGTAACAAGCTGCGTGGAAGCGGAGCACTATTTTCAAGGCCATCCAATCTAAGTAAAAACAAATTTTCCGTTGAAACAAATATTCAAAATAGGACCTAGGCGGAGAATGGTTTCTTAGGCCATAGATCTTCCAAGTATGACATCGGTTCACTCATCGAACAAGCATAAAGTCCAGTCATTGGCAAATTTTGTAGTAGAGTTCATCTCCCCAGCGGGGTGGGCGTCCATAAAATGGGTTCTCTATGTAGGCAGCTCGTCCACCTAAAGGGTAGTGGTGTAGGGATCCTGGAAGGTGCAGGCGATATTATTTTAGTACTCTCTGCATTTTGGTTTCAAACTAGCAATAACTAGGTTAAATCTGAGCTCATATTTGGAATGAAGTTAGCCTTAGAGGTGGGAGTACACTTGCTGCGTCGTAGTGACTCCCGGTTAGTGGTCGGACGATTGGCGGAGTTTTCGGACAAAAGACCTGTGTTGCTAAAATATGTCCATCGGCCTTGCAACTTTCCAAAATTTCAAGATTTTGAGATTTGTCACATTCTAGAAGACAATGCTCGGGCCGATCTTCTTGCTCGCTTGGCTAGTCTGAAGGATCGAGTATGAACAAACTATCCAAAACTATGACATTGCCCAACATTGAAAAGAGTGTTTTCTATTATGAAGATAAAGGATGGATGACTACGATTCTCAAGTATCTTGACAAGATGTTTTCCCAATGGCAAGGAAGAGTCTAGGCAATTAGAAAAGTTTCGGTCGATATATTATTGTGAACAATAATATTTTAAAATGGGAAGGAGCTTTTCCATGTTACGATGTGTGCTAAAGGATAGCGTTAACCTAGTGATGAAGGAGGTGCGAGGTGCGTGGGAATCATTTAGGTGCTCGATCACTAGCAAGTAAAATACACCAAACCCAGTACTATGGCCCACCATGATGAAAGATTGTACACTTTGTTAACTCTTGTTTGAAATGTCGGGCATTTGGCGCTATCCACATGCGCCAGAACTCCTCCATTACGTACTACCCGTTAGTTTATCAATGGGGATTGATATCCAGGGGCGTTTCCTATAGCATCTGGGCAAATAAAGTTCCTCATCCGTGGTGGTAGATTATTTCACTAAGTGGGTGGAGGTGGCGTTGTGGCTTGGATAACGAGAAGAGTGCGGCGTTTTCTTGGAGGAATATTATATGTCGATTTGGAATTCCTCGGATCATTGTTTTTGACGGAACTCATTTGCAAGTTCTTGTAATAGAATTTTGTAGGGCTTGGTATTTTCAACAAGTTTATTTGATTGGAGCACCACAATGAATGGTTAAGCGAGTCAACTAATAAAGTCATCTTGAGCTTGAAAAATTTGATGATGCCAGGGCTTATGGTGAACATCTCCATGAGGTCCTTTGGGCATATCACACCAATGTTCATTCAATAACACGGAAACACCTTTCAAAATGGTGTTTGAAGCCAATCTATGATCCCGATGAAAGTTAGCTTACCCACACGGAGATGTGAGAATTTTGAGCAAGGCGTAAACACCCAAGCTTTGAATCTTTGAGGTGACATTTTAGAAGAAGTGAGGCAACATATGTAAGGAAATTGCTGACTAAGCAAAGGATATCCCAAGATACAATATAAAGGTGAAGCAATGAGGCTTGAGGGAAAGCGACTGGTCTTGAAAAAAGTCATGATCCTACTAAGAAGGAAGTTGTCCGCTAAAGAATGGCCGTTTGAGTTGTAGAGAAGGCGGAAAGAGGGCGTACAAAGGAGACTTTGGATGGAATTGAGGTGCCTAGGACTAGGAATGTAACTAGTTTTAGGCTTTATTTTTATAAGTGTTTTTATGTTGGCTTTAATTTTTGGTAAGCTGGTTTATATCAATGTCTTGGTGATGTCATGACATTGAGAGTTGAAGATAAATTCAGTAGAAGAAGAACAAAGGCAGTCATTTCAGATGGGTTAAGCTGTTATCTAGAAATACGCAAGAAGAATGGTGATGTCATGACCAATGTTATGACATTTTGTGCAACATCTGTACATTACTGTGATTTACTTTTCTGAGACTTTCAGATTTACATTGGTATTGTTTTTATTATGGATTATGTATTGGATCACGTACTCACGTGGCTCGAGGTTAACCTTGTTTAACCCTAAATTGGTTTGTTAAAGACCAAGTCTTTAGGTTAAATTAAGTTAACCTAGCTATAATTATGGAAGCCAAATTGAAGTCTTTTCTTTGCTTCTATATTAGTCGGAAAACCACTGATTATCTTTGTGGCGCCTTTTTGTGTACAAGATTAAGCGATCTTGTTAAATTGTGTTTTAGTTATTCTTGTGAGCCAAGCAATTTAGTTGATAAGTGTCTTGGACTAGGTTTGATTGTAAAGTTGTTTTATCACTCAAAGCTTTGAAGCAGTGTTGTGTCTCTTGATTAAAGCTTTGAAGCAAAATCAAGTATGTTTATTGAAGTGTCTTCACAATTCAATTAATCAATAGGTTGATATCAACTGCTTTGTGATTGAGGGGAGTAGTAGGAACTCGGTCTAAGTAGGACTTAGATTGAAGTTTCATTGGGTAGGTCTTAAGTGAAGGAGATAAATGGTTGGTTTATTCACAATTAATACATATAGTGGATTTCCTCCATGGCTTGGTAGCCCCGGATGTAGGTGTAGTTACACCTTTGAGCTGGGTAAACAATTGTTGTGTTCTTTCTTTGTTTTACATTATTGTGTGAATTGTTAAGCAGTGTCGAATCTGGTGTCATAACATTCTGTGACATCAACGTGTCTGCTGCCATTTCAATTGGCATCGGGCGGGCACCACACTTATTTCTAAGTGAGATCTAGGGATAATAGTTTACGGCGTTATGGACAAGGAAGGATTTGGAAGTAGACCACCCATACTAGATGGATCAACTATGATTATTGAAACCTCATTATGGTTGCCTTTTTAAAGTCCTTTGGACAATAATGCTTGGAAAGGCTTTGGAGGATGGAAACATACCAAGCTTGGAGAAGATGGGACTACTAATTAAAAACTTGAGGAAGAATGGAGCAAAAGAAGAAGAAGAGTTAGCAGGGCAACTCTAACATTGAATGCCTTATTCAATGGAATTGTGAAATATTTGGACTAGTACATCGGTGTGGGCGGCCAAGGATGTTTGGGACCTACCAAATTTCGAGGATGCTCCTACAATTTGAGAATGCGAAGATGAAGGAAGATGAGACCATTCATGAGTTTCACATGAACATCTTGGAATTATGACACCTCGGGGCATTGGGAGAAAAGATGTGGAAGAAATCAATGTTGACCTCGGGATCATCTTGAAGGTTGATGAACTTATTGGAACACTTGGACATTTGAGATGGGGATCGGTGACAATGTTGACAAGAAAAACAAAAGCATAGCCCTTGTATCCAATCTTGAAGAGGATTGCAAGGAGGATGATGAAGAGAAGATATAAAAGCAATAGCTATGCTTGGAAGGCAGTTCAACAAACTCATCGAGAGAATTGACCCAAAGTCAAGGTCAAATGTCAAGAACATCCTACAACATGTTGAGATCTTATGACTCCAGTGAAGAGCAAAACTAAAGAAAAGGGCAATCAGCGAGAGGATTCAATGTCATGGATGTGAAGGATATGGACACATTAGAAATGAATGTCCTACCTTTCTAAAGAAACAAAAGAAAGATATGCATCACTTGTGCGATGGTGACTCGGGAAGTGATTAAGAAGAATGCAAACTAGTTACTACGCTATCGGTTGTCGTAACTCTAATAATGATTTTAGTGATGAGGAGGTGACATTTGAAGAACTTGCGACACTTACAAGTTGTGTATCAGTCTTGAGTATGCCGACAAAATGAAAAGCAGAAAAGCTCATTATGAGTTGGAGGCTAAGAAGAAGGAAACTGCTACTATAAGTCATCTCGAGGTGAAGTTCTAGTGTTGAATTCCAAACTTGATCGAGATGACTAAGTCATCAGATGTTAACAAGAATTGACAAGTTGGAAAAAATCCTGAGGCCAGACAAAATGCAGGAAATATGCGGGCTAGGATATGTGGCTACGCAAAAAACTTGATGGTAACGAAGAAGAGCGATCACGATAAACCAAGGTCAAGCCGGATGTCGGGTGACAAGAAGAAGAAAGCACGATAAACCAATGTCAAAGCAGATGTCACAACATAGAGCTCAACATCAAGATCATAGAAACATGAAGAAGAAGTTTCAAAGATGGAGATGTCATTATTGTGGAAGGTTTGGACACATAGCCTTATGCTTGAGACTATATGGATATCAAATCGGACCCATATATCGACCTAAGATCAACAAGGCACCATATGTTCAGCGATTGGAAGAGAAAAGCTGCCTTGATAGCTCACACTCCATAGAGTTTACGCGAGGAGGCGGTACTTTGTCGGTGGATGTTCTAAACACATGGTGGAATTAAGAATGCTAAATGATGTCAAACCACACACTACTAGCTATGTCACTTTTGGAGATGGAGCTAGAGGAGAATCAAGGAGTTGGAAACACAGGTGCCACAGTTTCCAAATCTAAATGAAGTGTTCTTACAGTAAATGGTTTGTTTGCCATCTCATAAGTAGTCAATCATGTGATATAGGATTCAGGTCAACTTCACCAAGTGCAGATGTCTTGTAACAAATGACAAACAAGAGTTGTTATGAGAGAGTCGGATCAAAGGACAAATGTTACCTATGGGAGTGCGGGACACTAACTACTCTTACATGTGCTCTGACCAAGAAGAAAAGGAAGTGGCTGTGGCACCAAAAGCTTGGTCATTTACACCTTAGAGGATGAAAAGATCATATCCATGGGTGTCAGGAGGAATTCAAGACTTCATATTGATGAAGGAGAGTTTGTGGTGAATGTCGGGTTGGAAAGCAAACAGAATGTCACATCCAAAGTCAAGACATCGACCACCTCTAGGGTGCTAGAGTTTTGCACATGGATCAGATGGGTCCTTGTGTCGGTGGTGACTTTGAGATTTTTGTGTGCAAATGTGCGGATAGCAAGAGTAGCCACGACTTTCTTTTATCAATTAAGGAAGGTGAAAGAGCAGGAAAGACCCGTTAGATTACGAGTAAGGGAGAGGTTATGAAAGGGAAGGTATTAGCACCCACTCCATCCGTAGTTATCTGTAGGCTCTTAGTTGCTCTTAGATCACTTTAAATTGTGCTACATGTGTTTGACAAAATGTTTTAAAAGCATTTCGCTTTGACTTTGTAATGATTCATGTAGGAATTATACAAAGTGTTTGAAATGTTTCGTTTTGAAAAGGTTTGAACTTTAACAAAGTGTGGTGTGAAAAGTATTTTGATAGAGCAAGCAACTAAAGTCTTATTACCTCGGAATGGTCGGTTTTGTGTTATTTTACTCCTTTAGAATAGCGCTATCCATACCATTAGTTGGTGGTAACCCTATTCATTGGATGTAGAAGGGACATTCGAAGGGACATCGGATGGTCATAGAAGGCAACTTGTAGGAAGTATCCTAGCACATTTGAAGGACTATCATCATTTTAAATGGCAACAATGGGGTCAAGATCATGTATTCGTGGCGACATCATGGGTCTATGATCTTTGTATCGAAGGACTATGATGATTTGTTTTGAAAACAGCGGTGCTAGGATACCTCCTCGTCGAGGACTTGACCATTTGTATTATAAAACAGCGAGAAGAATTACCTAAGGGTGCGTGTGTGAAAGAGTGTCAATTCATATATTTTATCTTGAAATTATGGTGATCTATGTCCAATTTTATCTTGCCATACACGCCTAATTACTAGATTTAGGGTGCGAGAAAGTAAGTGCGGAAAGTAAAGTGCGGAAAGATAAAGTCTTACGCTATTACATGGCTTTAGGGCGATTACATAATAAGAGTGCGGAAAATAAAGGTCCTAATTAAACTATTACATCCCATAAACAGTTACATAATTGAAAAAGCGAGAAAAATCGATAAAAGCGTTACAACACGTGAAACGGATACATGATCGGAAATACGAGAAAATTGCATAAGAGGAAAATGTTAGTAAAAAGCAATATTTTTTAATGGAGAAAAAGGTTTTTGATTAGTAATGACATTAATATGATAAGATAAATTTTTGGTAATTTTACGGATCGTTTGGTAATTTAAAAACAATTAAAGTCAATTAAATGATTAATTAATAATTAAATTAAATATGCATGCAAAAATAATAATTTTATATTAAAAATTAAATAAGTATTTTCGATGATTATGCAAAAAAGAAATATTTTGGAGTTTTTAAATGCATGATAAAAATATTAGAGATAAATTAAATAGAATGAAAATATTAAGAAAATAAAAATATGTTAGTTTCAAAAACATAAAAAATATTTGGTCTATCGAGATCGAGCTTGCCCTACAGTAACACGTCACGCTCCCGCCTAACAGCGAAGCGTTTGGTGTCAAAACATTGAAATGGAATGGTGTAAGCAAACTTGAATTACGGAACCAAGAACACGCGAAGATCTTCATCTTCTTCATTGAAATTTTGAAAAGTTAGCGTCATTTGAGGTTGACACTAAAACTGAACAAAAATCAATACAAGCAATATAAATGAAATTCAAAGCCATGGTTGATTGGAAACATGGTGAAACACGATGGTGGTATGGTTTAGTCCAATTTTCATATTTTGGGAAACCCTAAATCGGTTCGAAAACCTAACTATGGTGAATCATGTCTGAGGCCACGAAAATGCAATTGGATATCGACTTGCAAACTTCAAATAAACACAAAACAAGCGTCAAAACATGTTAAAGATGCATGAATAGAAATTCGAATTTTGAGGTTTACAAACCCGAAAGTGTTCTCTCAATTCTTGATGTTTAGGTATTTTATAAAATTGAATCAATAAGGCATGGTGGCTCAGTTGCTGGGTCTAATTCTAGATGGTTTTAGGCGGGAATTGAAGAGACAAATAATGATCAATCAATGCAAAATTATTTGATTTTGTACAAAATCAAATCTTCCTTTGATCAATTTCAATCAAATTCTTGCCAAATCAATGCAAATTCGAAATTTGCCGACTTGTGGAGTTGCTTGGATCTCAAGAATGAGAGAAAAATCAACTTTGCATTTAATTTTGATTTTATACCTTATTTTTAATTTAATTTGTTTTTAAATGAATAAAATCCAAATTAAATAGAAAAATAAAGACAAAATTAGTGGCATTGGGCTTAAGGTTCCAAAATGGATAAGGAACAAGTTTAAACCAAGAAAAACTAGGCCCATTGCAAAATTTTGGATTTTGACAAGTATTTCTCTTTGTGCACCTCTTCAAAATGCTCAACTTGTGCAAGGTGTATTTTGCTCAATTTTCCACATTTTGAGTGTTCTTGGACTTTTAAGCTCTAAGTGTCCTCTAACCAACCTCTTTGGTTTCATCTCAATTGGAGTTTCCATGCTCAATAAATCTTCAAACAAAAGTTGACTTTTGTTGACTTTGAAAAGGACCTATAATGTTTTGATCCATATCTTCAAATGAAGCATTTTTGAACATTCTTGTGAGACATGAAGTTTTAGAGAATTGAATTTCTTCAAAATGAGAGGTGGTGGAAAAATTTACGAGAAAGTATGAAGAAGTTATGCTCGGTCAAAGTTCGAGTTGACTTTTCACTAAAAACCTAATTTGGAAAGTTTGACTTTTGTGCAAATCTTGAGTTTTCTTGATGAATCATGATCAAACCTTGATCAAATGATGAATGTGACTTCAAAATGAGGATGTTGACCAAAAATCGGAAGTTTGGTGTATGTTGACCCTGATTGACTTTTGTCAATACTGTGATTTTCAACCATCGAGCAATTATGCGGAAACTTGACTTGTGGAGCTTGAAACTTGACATGGAGAATCTTTGAAGCATATGAGGAGGCATGATGACCATTGGAGATGTTGGAAGTCCATCGGATGCGAGGATAGCCAACCCTAGTTTGGGTTGATTGTAGGAGAGGTTTGTCGATCGACCTTGAGGAATCCTTGAGTATAGATGTATGAAATGTTTTGAGAAGTAGGAGGGCAAATTTTGGGGTGACTACCTGTTCAATCTTCTTGTCTTGGAAGGGTTAGATTGGCATGCTACTTCCGTGACCTAGAGGTGAAGATGATTGAACACTCGAGTAGACACGAAAATTTGCACTATTTGTTGGGCGATGATGGGAATGGGCTACGAGATGCCATTTGGAGATTTGTTGGGGAATGAGTAAATGCAGCTAGACTCGAGAATGTCGTCACGAATAGGAGAGTCTTGAGGAGATGGGCTTAAGATGCCATCTAGAATGATCGATCTTTGGGAAGTGAGTCGTCGCTAGGCTACATAGATGTTCTTGAAAATAGAAGGGAGCATGGAAATGGGCTTAAGATGCCATCCGGAGAGAATGATGTTGAGTCGTATGTTAGACTTCGACGTCCATCTTTGAATGAAGTTATTGGTTTGTATTGGTTTTTAACCAAATATGCAGCGATACGAGCGGAGAGATGTCGACAAATATCGGAGATGGGCTTAAGATGCCATCAAAGGCGCGATTTTGTCAGCTAGACTCTGTAGTTGTTGTTGATAATAAGAGAGGGTCAGAACAAATCTTCGTCTTAATTACTCTGAGAGGATAATAGTTGGCAAAATATGGACAGCTTCCATGTTGTGCTTTGGGTATTGATCCAATGCCTGTTATCGGAGGATAACTTGTGTGATCGTTCGGATAGGGTTTCCGTCGGCGGGTAATCCACGGATCATTGTGGGAGGACAACTAGAGGCGATCGTTTAGATAGTTTTCCGTGCGGCGGGCATTAATCCTGGACCGGTTGTCGGGAGGATAACTAGGGTGGTCGTTCAGATAGTTTTCCCGTCTGGCTTCGGGCATTAATCCTGGACCTGTTTGTTTCAGCAGTGATTTTTACCTATTTGGGAAAAACAAAAGAAACTTTGATAGAATATTGTTAGTCTTATGCGGTTATGATGCATGACAATGTATGAATGACATATGCAAAATTATGACTTTTTATAAATAATGTATGAATGATAGATGTTGTGGTATTTCAAAACATATACATCTTGAAGAAGATGTGGATGTTAGCAGGGATTCACGGCCACGGTAGGACGGGATTGGAAACCTTGAGGAAGAAAGATAACCTCGATTCCTCCGATGTACTATCGACCAAGTCTTAAGCCTAGATATTGTTGAGGATGGTAGAGATCGGAACATTCGCGAGGATCGTGCATAGACCCTTCGGGAAGAATTAGAAGAGGCGCTCTAAGGGATCTTGCGCATAGATCTGTTGGAGAGCATTTGATAGTTCTTTGGGAGGCCGGGTTAGAAGGATGCGGAGCCGTCGAAATCTTTGGTGGGGAAATTTTGTGATGACATCTCTGTGGGGATTATACTTTGAGAATGTGGGCGACTTTAGTCGTCATCTCGATTCTAGAGCACTGTAGTAATTACTTTCATATGTTCACTTTTTGCATGTTTGTGAATAGATTTTTATTGTCGAGACGCATATAATCATTCAAAGCAACGTTGGACTTTATGAAACAACAATAGTGAAAATTGTAAAGAAAGAATTTGTATTAATTTGAAAGGTGGCGTATGGCCAAGTAGTTTGTACACAAGAAAAGTAAAAGCTATCGCGGAAACAATCTCGTTAAGTTTCAACTATGCTAGTACTCATATATTTCAACTATCTCATCTCCTTTTGTCGGGTAGAAAGTGAGTGGATTGATTTTACGCCATTTAAATCTCGTCGCTTAAATCCAACTTTTCCTAGACCGCCCTTCGGTTTTCGGTCTCAGGATACCCTTTTTGCCCAAAGCCGCCTTTGCAGGTTTGACTTCTTAGGGTGTACATGTTTTGTATATATCCTTAACTTTTGCCCGAACCCTTTTGGTTCGCGAGATGCTCCTTATTTTTGCCTAGGCGATCGACCTAGCGGGTCTCTTTCGTAGTATTTTTGACTATATCTGCGTTCACGGGGTGTGGGAATTCTTCACCATCCATGGTGCTAAGTATCGCTCCATGGAAAAATCTGTCTTGACTACAAATGGTCCCTCATGGGTGAGTCCATTTGCCCACAGGATGTGGAAGAATGATGCTTGACTACTAAATCACCGCTTGGTAGACCCGATTGACCTTCTTATTAAATGCATGATCATTCGTTTTCGATAGATCATCCATGGCGGATGGATCGGTCGTTCTCGTCAATCGGTAGATCTGATCAAGGTGAGTGCTGGATCAATTGTCTTCGCCTAGCTCTGCGTCTGGAGGACTACGGTTGAGGTATCTAAACCTCGATGGGTAGGATTGCTTCCATCTGGTATCTGAGAAGGGGTTGCCCTTGTTGATGTTAAATGTGATCACTGCTTAGTGAAGAGCGAATGGTAATATCTCGTTGCCAATCCTTGTAAGTCAACATCATCTTCTGTATAATCTTCTTAATGTTCTTGTTGGCTTCCACGGTGCCATTCATCTTAGGCCGATAAGGAGAAGAGTTGTGATGCTTGATCTTGAACTACGTGCAGAGTTCGGTGATCATCTTATTGTTGAGATTAGAGCCGTTATCTGTGATAATCCTTTCGGGAGTGCCATACGAAACGGATAAGATTATGTTTGATGAATCGAGCCACAACATTCTTGGTATGAGATGCGAGCGAGGTTGCCTCTACCCACTTGGTGAAATAATCAATTGCCACAAGGATGAAGCGATGTCCGTTGGGCGGTGGGCAGATTTCTCCGATCATGTCAATACCCACATTGCAGGCCAAGGAAGCAGTTAAAACATTCATAGGCTTCCATGGTGGACCAATAGTAACCCGTTCTCAAAATCTTCTTAGCCATGGTATGTCCACCGGAATGGGTACCAAATGCGCTTTCGTGTAATTCTTCCATGATACGTGCTGCTGTTTTTTGGTACACACAGCGGAGTAAACACAAGTCGTGATTGCGTTTGTATAAGATGCCGTTGTTGTGGAAGAATTTGGATGCGAACCTTCTCAAAAACTTCTTATCATTGACAGATGCCCCAGGATATTCACAGTCTCAAGATACCTCTTCGTCATAGTACCAAGGTTTCTCTTCTGTATCAAGCTCATAACAATATGCTGGTTCGTCAAACTTCTCAATGATGATCTAGGGAGCCTCGTTGTCCCATTTAACCTTGAACATAGATGACATAGTAGTTAACGCGTCTGCCAACTGATTCTCTTCTCGTGGAATGTGATTGAAAGTGATCTCTTCGAAGTAGGGGATCGAACTCAAACATGCTCGTCACGGAATGAGATTCGGATGCTTCGTATCCGCTCGCCCTTAATCGGTGATCACTAAAGTGAGTCTCCATATACTTGCAGAACTTGATTCTTAAGTCAATAGCGACTTTAATACCCATGATGCACGCTTGTATTCGGCCATGTTGTTGAATGAAACATATCTGCGGTGAAAGGAGTGTGTCCGCTGCGAGGATATAATGATGGCGCCAATGCCATTGCCAAGTCGTTTGAGGCTCCATCAAGACCATGGTCCATTGGGATCCTTGTTCGAGTCCTTCGTCGGTCACAGTTCTTATAATCGTAACTAGTAAAACATCTTCATCTAGAAACTCGAACTATAGGCGATAGTCATCTCTGACGATAGGCAAATGATCGGCTACCACTTCCTTTGATTGCTTTACGAGAAGTATCTTGGATGTCATATTCGGTCAAGATCATTTTCCATCTTGCTATTCTTTCGGAGAAATGGTTTCTCAAATATGTATTTTATCGGATCCATCTTGGAAATCAACAAGGTAGTGTGAGTCAACATATCTTTGTCTTAGTCGTGACATTGAGCCAAAGCGGCTGCAAGTTTTCTCGAGCTTTGAGTATCTTGTTTCACGGTCGATAAACTTTTTGCTAAGGTAGTATATTGCATACTCTTTGACAGGACTCGTCGTATTGCTGACACACACCCGTTGAGTTCTCTAACATCAAGTACATGATAAGAGGTCTTCCTTGGTGGTGACATCGGGATAGGGTTATGCAGGTACTCCTTGATTTTGTCAAAGCGATCGCATGATCGTCGTTCCATTCTACCACTTGATCTTTCTTCACTAACTTGAAGTTTGGCTCACAAGTAGCGATTAGATGTGCAATGAATACGGCAATATAGTTCAAGCGTTCCAAGAAACCTCGGCTTCCTTCTCGGTCGGGGAGTTGGCATCTCTTGAATAGCTTTAACCTTGGCGGGTCAACTTCAATACCTTTACCGCGACAACAAACCCTAAGAGTTTACGGATCGACTCAAAGGTGCATTTGGGATTAAGTCTTAATGCAGCTTCTTGACCTATCAAGCAGTTTAGTAGATGACCAAGATGTTCTTCTTGATCATGTGAGAGCTATCATATTCGTAGACCTCTATTTCGTGATGGATCATGTCATGAAATAATGTCACCATAACTTATGATAAGTGGCGCCCGCGTTCTTCGATCCGACGACATAACCTTGTAGAGAAAGTGCCCCTATGTTGAAAATAGTCTTCTCCATGTCTTGAGAGCCATTTTGATCGATTGTGGCGGAGAAACCATCCATGAAAGAGAAAACTTTATCTTGGCGGATGTTATCGACGAACATCAATATGAGGAAGTGGAAAATCGTCTTTCGGACTCGCTTTGTTCGGATCTCGTAATCCACACACATTCGCTTGCCATCCTTCTTGAGTGCGGGTACCACGTTCGCAACCCATTATGGATAAATGTGACTAGGAAACAGGCGTTGAGCGCTTCATAACTTGACTTTGATTTTCTCGAGACATCTCGGGACGCATGCGGCAGACCTTCTATTTCTTTAGGAGAAAACCCTCTTTTATCGATGTTGGGTGTACCACAATATCAATGTCTAAACCGGCATGTCTTATATGACCAAGCAAAAACCTCGATATAATCTCGTGCATGCCAGACAATCTCTCTTACTGTTCTCAAGACCGCTCCTATCTTGATCTCTTTTACATCTTCATGATTACCCAAATTCACAACCTCGATTGGCTCTTGGTGTGGTTGTATAACTTCGCTCTTCTTCTTTGTAGTAGCGACAAGTTCTCCACGGCACTTCACAATCTTCCTCACCTCGTCTTGACTTGGTAGATCGGATTATCAAGTCATATTTAGCAATAGCATAGCTATTATCAACGAGATTCGAGTGATTCTGCGGTGTATCACGTGGGTGTGTGTAAGAAACACATAGCTTTTGAAGGGGTGATAAAGTAAAGAAAGAAAACAACAATTAAATGCAAAAGTCCAACGATTTTATTGAATGAAAATATGCAAATGAGATAATAACCCTCCTGAAGCGAGCCATGATGCCGGGCGGCACTGGGCTTTAGAGTTTATTGTTCAAAAATAAGAAAAAGAAACAAAAACAAAAACAATTACTCACTGTCTAAAGGAGATTGGTATAGCGTCTTGATCTTCCATTCTTGAGTCCGTTGTTGGAGTTGGGAAGATCCAATTGATGTCGTAAATTTGTTGTGTCGTCTTCATAACATGGACTCCACTACGGCGATCACGGAAAGGAAGTTGGCGGCACGTTCGCGGCGTATCATCTTGACCTTTGATGGTGGCCTAAACCGATCTTATCGATTTTAAAGGAAGATCGGGGAGGCGACCCCAAATAATCTTGCCTCTTTCTTCAGCTGCGACTTGAGCATCTTTCAAGAGGCCATCCTCGGCGGAACTTGTGCAACCGGGTGGCAGGAGAGTCAGGCATGACCACAGGGATTGTTTCAAAATCTTGACGGAGTCTCGAAGAATTCACCTTCCATCTCGAGATATCGGAATGATGTAGATGAGTGACCATATATTCTTCTTCACCATATCTTGTAACAACCTTCCTTTCAGGATACTTCAACCCGATGCGGGGTAGAGTAGCGCTGCCCCATGTATCAAGGGCGTCCAGAGTGAGGCGAGAATGCTGGGCGGTTCCATGACAAAAGTAGAGTCGAAAGTGGGGAGAAACTTTGGCCGGAATGAGCTCTCAATTCTTGTTAGCAGAAATCAAAAGCTCTCACAATAATGTCCTTTGGTTTGAACCAATCCTTGAATATCATATCGATCAAAAGCGGTCTTTGGTAGGATATTGAGGAGAACCGGTATCCACAAAACATGAGACAATGTAGTGCCTTTGCATTCAATAGAGGCGTGCAAGGCTTTATTGTGTTTCTTTTCGGAGAGTCAAATCGGCATCGAGCCTAGGCCATTGTTGGCGGCCGGGCTAGCATTACATACTTCAAGCGGTCGATGTGGTGTCTTGCAGTGCGTGAGCATTCTTGAAACTTCACCAAGGCTTTAGCATGAGCCTCGAGCCAGAGAAGCGAGCAAGCATGGAGATCTTGGGCGGAGTTTGTCCCAGCTGTTCCACAACATTGTAGTCACTCTTCTTGATGATCTTGAATTTCCTCCATTTCTTGTTTGGGTGCTTGATAACTTCCTTTGGTACTACGGTGACGGGATGAGTCCTTGGTTCTTTCCCTCAGTCTCGGGGACTGGTTGAATAGGCTGAATCGAGCTGGAGTCGCGGCGTCTTTGGAGGAGAGATCTCGGAAAATACTCTTAGGTTCGGTCACCTTACTTGATCAGTAATGTTGTCAATATGTCGAGGAGCGGTAGCTTTAAATGTAAGATCTTCAATGGTGGAGGGTCTTGCTTGGCCATGATAGTAAACCTCGACTCCATAGTTCCAGGTAGCTTTGTCGGGAGGAATCTGGCCAGTGCAGGAGAGTAATGATGAGAGGTGCTACTCACAGAGCCTGAGTCGTGAGGAAATCCTTATTGTGTTGACATCGGCATAGTCTTAGGGAAATCGTCACCCGTCGGTTGCCTTAACATCTTCAAGGAATCTTGTAGCTCTCGGGGGCAGTGTACTTCACCATGTAATCAAACTTTCCACTTGGCGCCCCAAGGTATCCCACATTCGGTGCAGTTTCATTCATCTTGATCTTGAGTTTCTTAGACATGTCTTCCCAGGACTCTCCACAATTGGTTTCGAGCAGTGTTCACGGTTATCCATCATGCCTTGAACCGTCTTCTCGACCAAGCACAACCATCAGTGCGGATGGGCTGCGACAATTCTGGGCATCCTGGGTTGACAGGATTGCGGTAAATTCTTCTTAACGGTCATCGGAGGAATGGTCAAGTCATCTATGTTGGCGTAGAGTTCTTGCCAATAGCATTGGAACTTTTGTCATGGTTAGGCATAGGCGCGTTGATCATTTGAAGTCTCAGGAGGAGTCAAACTCAATCTGCTTAGTTCAATCATATCTTGAATTTTGTTCTTGAGCCCGACAATGTCGATGTTGTGCCTGGGCTATTGGAGTGGTAAGCACACACTTAGCATTAGGATTGTATCTCGGAGAGGAAGTGTTGACACTGAGGAGGATCCTTCAAGTAATTGGCTCTGCTTTCAACATGTGTGCAAGGCTTGCGACAACGGCATGTTGATCTTCGTAAACAATCTTCGTGGCGCGTTACGGCTCTGGCGTTGTCTCGGCGAGGTTGTCTTGATGTCGGATTGAAGATCTAGCTGCCCCACAGTTAGTAGCGGTCGGTCTTGGCTCGGCTTTCGACCATACGGCATTGGCTTCTTTCTTACCACCAAAGATCTCTTTCGGCATCTACAGATCTTCCCACTCTTGATACCGGCTTAATCGCTCTCACCATCAATATCATTTCGGTGAATCCGTGAAGAGTTTCAATCGGATGATTGAAGAATGGGCTGTCGGCGTTCCATAAACATATCGACCAGCTTTATTGGACAAAGGTGGTTGAACTCTGCTAGATCACTCCACACGAGCATACTCTTTGAACTTCTCATCACGACCCGTAGACATGAATTGTAGTTGCATGCGGTGGGGGTCAATTCAACATTGTACTCATATTATGCAGAAAGTCAGCTAAGTCACTCCAAATACGGATCGGTCATTTTCTAGTGATAATACCACTCCAATTGAGTTAGAACAAACTCTCTTGAAAATAATGCATCCTGACTTTACATCATCGGTGTGGGGTTGATCTTTTGAACATAGGACTTCGTCACGCCGGACAAAATGCCATCATATTTGGCAAAAGTTTGAACTTTGAACTTGGTTCATCACAATCCATAATAGTAACAGTTCTAGGAATCTCATCATTGGTCTTTCTAAGTAGGCGTTTATTTGGTCGACTACCAGTAAATTCGTGAAAATATCCCAAAAGTCTTATCTTAATGAGCGTAGCATCGGTATCGGTAACCTCGGTCTACACCAAAGTCGTCCATCTCACTACCTTCTAATGGCCAAGATGGGTCAATTAAGGTTCTAAAAGTTTGATTAGTCTTGATGACACCACCTAGAAGCCAAATACTATCCTCACTTGAAATGAAGAGTATCGGGACATCCAAGTGTCACACTAACGTAGCCATCATGTTGTGGTTTAGATATCGTCTAACGGCCGCGATAATTTATTGCTACTTACCTAAAAGGAAACACGGATCGGTGTGGGATCCCACAAGTATAATACCAAGCAACCCTTAAAGATAAAGCAAGCAAGTCAATAGAAAGCAATAAAGGTGATCTAGAAATCCCTAAGGCATTCTCTCTTTAGGGTGTCTCCCAAGTCGCCGATTACATGTCTGGTGAACTGACTTTGAGTTTTGTATCGCAAATGTGCGGATAGCAAAGTCGCCACCAACTTTTCTTTTATCCAATTAAGGGAAGGTGAAAGAGCGAGGAAAAGACCCGTTAGATTACGAGTAAGGAGAAGGTTATGAAAAGGGAAGGTATTAGCACCTCTTTCCATTCGTGGTTATCACTGGCTCTTAGTTGCTCTTAGATCACTTTAAAATTGTGCTTCTGTATGTTTGACAAAATGTTTTGAAAAATGCATTTCGCTTTGACTTTGTAATGATTCATGTAGGAATGTATACAAAGTGTTGAAAATGTTTCGTTTTGAAAAGAGTTTGAACTTTGACAAAAAGTGTGTGGTGTGAAAAGTATTTTGATAGAGCAAGCAACTAAAAGTCTTATTACCTACTCGGAATGGTCATTTTCGTGTTATTTTACTTTCCTTTAGAATAGCTATCCATACCATTAGTTGGTAGGTAACCTATATTCATTGGATGTAGAAGGGACATTCGAAGGGACATCGGATGGTCAAAGAAGGCAACTTGATATCCTAGCACATTTGAAGGGACTATCATCATTTTTAGTGAGCAACAATCGAGGTCAAGATCATGTATTCGTAGGCGACATCGTGGGTCTATGATCTTTATGTCGAAGGGACTATGATGATTTGTTTTGAAACAGCGGTGCTAGGATACCTCTACGTTCGAGGACTTGACCATTTGTATACGTAAAGGCAACGAGAGAATACCCTAAAGGTGCGTGTGTGAAAGAGTGTGTCAATTCGGATATTTTATCTTGAAATTATGGTGATCTATGTCCAATTTTATCTTGCCATACGCCCTAATTACTAGCGGTTTATAGGGTGCGGAAAGTAAGTGCGGAAAGTAAAGTGCGGAAAGATAAAGTCTTACGCTATTACATGGCTTTGGGGCAGTTACATAATAAGAGTGCGGAAAATAAAGGTCCTAATTAAACTATTACATCCCATAGGCAATTACATAATTGAAAAGCGAGAAAAATAAATGCGAAGCGTTACAACTTTGTGAGATACATGATCGGAAATACGAGAAAATTGTATAAGAGGAAAATGTTAGTAAAAAGCAATATTTTTGAATGGAGAAAAAGGTTTTTGATTAGTAATGATATTAATATGATAAGATAAATTTTTGGTAATTTTCTGGATCGTTTTGGTAATTTAAAAACAATTAAAAGTCAATTAAATGATTAATTAATTATTAAATTAAATACGCATGCAAAAATAATAATTTTTATATTAAAAATTAAATAAGTATTTTCTGATGATTATGCAAAAAGAAATATTTTTGAGTTTTTAAATGCATGATAAAAATATTAGAGATAAATTAAATAGAATAAAAAATATTAAAGAAACATGCAATTGGACTATCCAGAAAGCTTGCAAACTTCAAACTAAACACAAAACAAACTTTAAAACATGTTAAAGATGCATGAATAACAGAATTCGAATTTTGAAAAAGTTTGCCAAATCGAAATTGTGTTCTCTCGATTCTTGATGTTTTGGTGTTGTAAAAGTGCTGGATAAACTCGGGAGGCTTGAGGAATGTAATGGAAGACTTAGAATCAATTGAAGCGATCTAAAACCAAAGGCTGCAAGTTGCTTCAAGGACAGGTTTTTGACTTTAGGTTAAGGTTCTTTTGAGCAATTTTTCCGTTCTTTCTCATGTTGTATGCATTGTACATTTATAGTGGATGGATTTTGGGCAGAATTGAAGAACAAATAATGATCAATCAATGCAAAAATTATTTGATTTTGTACAAAATCAAATCTTCCTTTGATCAATTTCAATCAAATTCTTGCCAAATCAATGCAAATTTAAATTTGCCATTGTATGAGTTGCTTGGATCTCGAAATGAGAGAAAAATCAACTTTGCATTTAATTTTGATTTTATACCTTATTTTTTAATTTAATTTGTTTTTAAATGAATAAAATCCAAATTAAATAGAAAAATAATGACAAAATTCGTGGCATTGGGCTTAAAGGTTCCAAATAGGATAAGGAACAAGTTTAAACCAAGAAAAACTAGGCCCATTTGCAAAATTTTGGATTTTGACAAGTATTTCTCTTTGTGCACCTCTTCAAAATGCCCAACTTGTGCAAGGTGTATTTTGCTCAATTTTCCACATTTTGAGTGTTCTTGGACTTTTAGAAAGCTCTAAGTGTCCTATAACCAACCTCTTTGGTTTCATCTCAATTGGAGTTTCCATGCTCAATAAATCTTTAAAACAAAAGTTGACTTTTGTTGACTTTGAAAAAGGACACTAATATTTTGATCCATATCTTCAAAATGAAGCATTTTTGAACATTCTTGTGAGACATGAAATTGTGAGAATTGAATTCTCTTCAAAATGAGAGGTGGTGGTTTTTGACAAAGTATGAAGAAGTTATGCTCGGTCAAAGTTCGGTTGACTTTTCACTAAAAACCTAATTTGGAAAGTTTGACTTTTGTGCAAATCTTGAGTTTTTTGATGAATCATGATCAAACCTTGATCAAATGATGAATGTGACTTCAAAATGAGGATGTTGACCAAAATCAGGAAGTTTGTTGTATGTTGACCATAGTTGACTTTTTGTCATTAATTTTCAACCATCGAGCGATTATAGAAACTTGACTTGAGGGCTTGAAACTTGACATGGAGAATCTTTGAAGCATATGAGGAGGCATGATGACCATTGGAGATGTTGGAGTCCATTTGGATGAGGATAGCCAAACCCTAGTTTGGGTTGATTGTCTAGGAGAGGTTTGTCGATCGACCCTTGAGAATCATAAGTATAGATGTAAAATGTTTTGAGAAGTAGGAGGCAAATTTTGGGGTATGATAATCCTACGGGTTGAAAGCCTTGGTGGAAATATGCTTATGTTGTTGTGGATATTTTTCAGTTACACTGGATAAACTTCATCGAGGAAAAATCGATGTTTTTGATGTCTTTAAAGAATTATGCAAGAGACTTCAAAGAAAAAAGAAGGATGCGTGTCAAAATTAGAAGTGATCATGGAAAGGAATTTGAGAATAGCAAGTTCGATGAGTTATGTTCCTCGAGCAGAATAAATCATGAGTTCTCCTCACTATAACTCTCGACAAAATGGAGTTATGGAGAGGAAAAGCAGAAACTATCTGAGAATCTGCCATAGCAATGATACATGCCGAAGCTTCCTACTCATTTTGAATTTGAAGCTATGAATACAACATGTTATGTCCACAACGAGGTCACCTTGAGAAAGGAACATCATCCACCTATATGAAATATGGAAAGGTAGAAAGCCCTCTTGTGAAGTAATTCCATGTATTTTGGAGACAAATGCTATATTCGAGCGGATCGTGAACAAAGGAGGAAGATGGACTCTAAAAGTGATGAAGGAATTTTTACGGGATACTCTACAGCGGCGAGCATATAGGGTATTCAATTCCGGGACCAAAGTTATGATGGAGTCTATAAATGTCATAGTTGATTATCACCATGAGGAACAAATGTCCGATATGATGTTGAGACATTGTTTGAGACATCACCACAAGTGTCGATAAGGATGATGTGCCTATCCTACTCCACCAAAGTCTGAATCGAGGTAGCTAACAAGATCCTTCAATCGAGAATTGGAAAGATCATCAAAGGAACTCATCATTGGAGATCTAACGATTGGAGTCATTACAAGATCTAGAAAATCATCTCGAACTCTTGTTTTGTGTCTAAGATTGAGCCAAAGAATGTTAAAGAGCTTTGGTGATGAGTACTAGATTGGAGCAATGCAAGATGGTGAACAGTTCAAACAACATGAAGTGTGGGAGTTAGTTCCTAGACTAGAAGGAACAAACATCATTGGCACAAAGTGGATCCACAAGAACAAGTCGAGATCACGAAGGGTTGTCACGGGGAATAAGGCAAGACTTGTTGCTCAAGGATACCATAGACTCATAATGACTTTAAATATTTTGTGGAATTTTTCCAAATTTTTAAAATGTTTTGACCAATTAAATAAATTATAAGTTTAATTAATTGCATTTCAATTGAAAAATTCTAAAAATATTTTCCAATGTTGAAAAATTCAAAAAAATTTTGGATCCTCGAAGGGTTAATTTTGAGTTTCTGAATTTTATCTCATACTTTTTGCATTTTGCATAATAAAATAAATTCATGCATTATATTGCATTTCATGCATATTTAAATTGTTAAAAATACTTCCATGCGAGGTAAAATACATAAAAATATTTTGATCCATTTAAATCATGCACCATGCATTTTTGAATTTTATTTCATCATTCTTGCATTTTCAATATTTAAATAATTTCATGCATTATATTGCATTTCATGCATTTTTTTGAATTATTAAAAATACTTCCTTGCATGCAAAAAATATATAAAAAATATTTTAGCTCATTCAAATCATACATCATACATTTCTGATTTTTATTTTATGATTTTGTCATTTTTGCATGTTTAAATCAATTTTTGCATTAAATACATGATTTGCATTTTATTTGCTTTTACCATTTTCCTTGAAAATAAAAATGCCAAAAATAATTTTGACCATGTTTAGGATGTTAGGTCCTTTGTTTCTAATTTTTATAGATTTTTACTTGACTTTACATTTTATACAAATTTTTCTTATTTATTGGTCATATAAGCATGAAAGGTAAATTAGTGTTGACTTCTTGATTTTGTTTTGACCTTTCCATGGATTTTTAACTTGGGCAAGGATATGTCACACACTTGTAGGGATTTGAGCTCCTTATTTCATTTTTTCTTGGATTTTATCTTTCATTTCCCATTTTTGTGGAATTTCTAAAGTGAACCTACCTTTTTGGACCTAGTGTAATTGAGTCTAGCTTCAATTTGAAGTTTGTGGACATGATTTAAGGCCAAGCTTTGGGTATGTGATGATCATTTGAGTGCTCTAGAGATGTGTAACATGTTTTCATTCATTGGAAATCCTATGTTAATCATTAGGTTTTACCTTGAGCACAAAGTTTTATATGGTTCCCTAAACCCTATTTTGTTGATGTATTGGTTCTTAGACCCTTTTCTTGTATAGTTGTGTTTCTAATTGATGTTTGGGGAATGATAACCTCGGATAGTATTCTAAAGACTTGACATACATTTGACCTCGGGATCATCTTGATCCTTTAGTTAGAGTTTGATCTTTGTTTTATTTGTTGTATTCTTGTGCATGGATTGTGGGTGAGGAATGCATTCATGCAATTCTTTAGAATCTACTTATCACTCCTTACTTCATCCTTATAGCATATTTAGGGCCTTGAATTCCAGTTTATTGATTCATTTAAGCCTAATTTTCTCAAGCCCATACAACTTTTGTTGAGTAGAATGTTACCAACTTATGCTTATGGTTGTACCACTTGTGTTGTATGCATCATGCATGGTTCTAGCAATCAATTCAATTGGATCTTTGATTTTACTTTTGACCTTGTACATTGTATAATCAATAACTCAATGCTCTTTGATTTGTTAAGCACTTTCAATTGTAATGTCATCATGATGACCTAGAAGAGCTAGATTTTCTTTTTCTTCTTCTATTGTTTGTTTGAAACATACCTTGAGGGATTATAGGTTCATGATTTTTTATGTCACTTCAATTGAAATTACCTTGAGCTCATGACAAGCATCTTGTGAGGTTCTCATCACCCCTGACATACAAGACATCTTTCCTTCCTACAAATCTTAATCAATGTTGTTTGATCTAAGATAGGTGGTATTTTGCTTTGGATGATTTTGCTCATCAAATAGGTGATTTGTTTGTGTATGGAAGCTTCATCTTCTACATTTGGTTGCTCATGATCATATCTTGAGTTAAACTTATGACCTACGTCGAACATGGTTTTAATTTTTCTATTAAATCACTTTGTTTAAAAACTTTCTTCATTT
>CM038794.1:110545450-110783117 GCA_021764765.1 Vicia sativa | reverse complement strand
ATTGCTTAGCATAAAGCATGAATCTAGTTGATTCTTGCATAGCCCTAATCTTTTGCTCAATAATTCCAACTTTCTTAGAAGTGATGGAAAACTAAAATTAATGACTGATATCCTTAGAAGCACAAAATTCAAAGAATTTAGCATTCTCAAACTCCTTTTCATGATCACTTTTAACTTTGACAATCACACTATTCTGCTCCTCTTAAATACTTTGACACAAATCTTTAAAGACTTTAAATGTTAATACGTTTTTCTCTAAGAAAGTTCACTCAAAGTAAACCACGAAAAGTCATTTATAACCATATAAACATACCTCTTTCTATCCAATATTTCTATCTGCATTATTCCCATTAAGTCCATGCGAATAAGTTCAAGCACATTTGAAAAAGTCCGATGTTGCAACATTTACTTTCCACAATCTTGAGTTAAGGAGTTTCTCTAACTTCTTTAGATTTGATTTTCTTCATTCTTTATATATGAAGATGACCTTCTTCTGGTTATAGCTTCACTCTATCCTCTTTGGTTATTAGACATGTTGAAGAATAAGCATTTATTTGAGGTTCCCATAAATAAAAGTTGTCTTTAGACCTTATACTCTTCATTAGAACAACATATTTATCATATTTTGACTAAACATCTTGTCTTTGAGAATTGATTAACAACCCTTGTCCATAAGCGACTATCTTGATGAGATTAACATTTAATCCATCCACGGAAGAATGTCTTATAGACTAGGAAGCCATCATAAAACAATTTCCAACTCCTTGATTAACCCTGAATCCATCACCAAATATGACCAAACCTACGGGCTGAGACGATATTCACCAACCATACGAAACCATGTTATATGTAAATATCATCCATTATCAAAGTACATGTCTTCTCTAGTTGAATATCTCAAAGAAATATTGGCTATAAGGTTAACATATATATGTTTAGAACTTCTCTTTTTACTCACTTGATTAGCCTTGGAATGAGCTTGAGGTTTATGAACTCCATACAATTTATAACAAAAAGGTATTATATAACCATACTCATCACAATAATGACATTTCCAAGTTGGGGATTAAAATTTAGATGAAGTTACATCATGTATGTCAGGATGTTGTAACATGTGGATGGACATGGTGATCATTCTTTTCTTTTCAGAAGGAATGAACTTTTCTGAATATCTTTTCTTTTGTTGATTATCAGATGGATAATTGACTCTTGTATCTACTGAAGGTGCGAAAAACACAAGAAATGTGGGTTTTAATTGGGTTTTATCCTTTGAAAACTTTTCTTTAAAAAAAATTCCCCCTTTTTAATATGCTTTTCTTTTGATAAAGATTGAAAGAATAAGAAAGCAATAAAGAACACAGTATTTTTATATTAGTTCACTTGAAACTTCAAGCTACTCTAGTCCACCCTCACAATGATTTGCCTCTCTCTAACGAGGACTTAATCCAATAATACAACTGATTATTACACTTGCACAACCCAAATAGAAGTGACTAACACCTGCAAACACCAACTATTAGTGACTAACTATCAACCTCTAAGACTAACTATCCTAGACTTCTCGAGAATACTGACCCAACTGGTCTCTCAAGGAACAATCAAACTACAGTTTGATAACAAGTTTGCTTACAAGTAAATATGCTTCCACACAAGCTAATATGTAAATAGATTATTAAATAATATACAACTTTTCACAAAGAAATAATAGCATTTAAGCGTAGAATATTTTTCAAAGAATTAGCAGTTGTTTCTTCAAGTCTTCAAGCCTTTTTATAGAGCCATGCATATGATGTAACCGTTGAGAGGAACATCTGAAAATATAAAATTTGTGGCGGATTGAGAGAACATGGGGGAAAAGATCGTATGTAGCGTTTTTCCTTCATGGTAGTGAAATAAAACGTTTGTAACTTGTACTATTGTACCATGTTAACGTTATCATCTAACCTTCTGTACTTCAGAGGGTTCTGCGAGCATGAGTAAGAGGAGAGAACATAACTTCTGGTTAATGAAAACTTCAAGCCTTTAGAGTCTTCATATCTTCCTCTTCAAAGTCCTTAGCACTTGGTTTTGAAGAATCTTGTATCATATCTTAAGGTTGAAAGAACTTCTATTCTTCAGAGTCTTCAGAACCACGTCTTTAGAGTCTTTAGCACTTAGTCTTGTAACCTTGTATTACAACTAAGTTCAGAAAAACTTCAAGTCTTCAGAGCCACGTCTTCAGTGTCTTTCAACACTTGGTATTCAAAACCCTTTGTCTTCTAAAATTGAGTCTTCAGCATCTTGGACTATTCTAACTCAGAACTTCTGTTTTTAGATCTTCAGACTAGTTTCTTTAAACTTACGTATCAGAGTAACTGAGCTTCAGAGCTTTCTGAAGCTTTCCTCGCTCGCTACTTGTTAATCAGAACCTCTATAGCTTAAAAGTGGAGCATTTTGTCTTCTAATGTCTTGGCCATGCCATTCATCAGAAGCAAATCCTGTTTGTTTATTCTTAAAAATACAACAAACATTAAAGTAAGAAAATTGTTCACTCAAACATACTCTTTGTTATCATCAAAACTCAGAGACATAATTGTAGAACCAAATCTTGTTCTAACAAATTTCCCCTTTTTGATGATGACAAAACCATGTATTTTTATGACACAATTTTGTATAAAATCAAAAGAAAGTAGAAATGAGAAAGGTGAGGATTACTTAACCTTTATATTAAAACTTCCCCTAAATCAAAGACTTGGTAGAGATCAGAACATCTAACTAAGGACCTTCTGAGCAATATCTCCCCATGGTTCTAACAAATTAGATAGAAGGATATTAAGAGTCTTGATTCTTGAAGACACAACTTCTCAACTGAGATCTTGAACTTTAATGTCACTCAGACAAATTCTAGATTCTTCAATAAGAACTTGACTTTGAACTAACTCTTTCAGAGTCTAGTTTTAGGAGTCAGATGCATGACTTTCTTCAGATTCCGTAAAAATCCTGAAAAAGAAAAACAACACAATTCTACCAAGAAACAACAGCTTATATTTGGTTAGAATGTAAGCAGCATTTTCAGAGAATTTAACCATTAAGAATCAAAATCACTTCTTTAACTACTCCCCCTTTTTGTCATAATCAAAAGGTTATAATTTAAAAATGTGAAAAACATAAATAAAATAAGAGAATAAAGAAGAAAAAACACTTTCATTCATTGAAAAGTGAAGAGTACATTAAAGAGAAAATGAAGCTAAGATTCAAAAACATCACATCACTAATCAAACAATACATTTTCTCCATACAATGGATTGCTTCTACCAGTTTCAGTTACATGAGTTAACTCAAACAATTCATATAGCACGCATCCAAAAGGAATAAATGATTTTAAGAGTCTCAAGAGCTGAGATTGGAGATCTTGAGATGATCGAAGATGATTGCAGACAGATGAATAGGAATGTTCTTTCTAAGATAATAGAGCAGAAACATATCCATAGGAAAAATCACATCAAGATTTTCTCCACTGGGGTGGAGATTTGTCGGCAGATACTTAAACTAACTTTTTGCAAAATATTTTAGTTCGTATGAGACATTATTTACAAAACATAGAGACGTGTTTGGAATGGTAAGAAAAATATCAACATCCATGCAGGAGTTGGGAGGAGGAAGACAATTGATAGCTTGATCAATGGAGAGACGAGAAATGACAATAGGACACCCAAAGACATGAGAATGAATGAATTCTCCACTAGGATCAACTGATGCATGTATCCAAAGTTGCTTCACAAGATTTGGATAAGTGGGACCTCGAAGCATAGCTGAATACCCATACCAACCCTGTTTTTCTATCAATAGATTAATATGGCCTTCATCGGTCAAATAGTATATTCATTTTTCATTGATCACTTCTAGAAGAGATACATCACCATTAAAGGTTTTGGTACCCATGGAGAAGAAATGAAAAGAAGAAATGCAGTGAAGATAGGCAGACCAGAATACTATAAATAATTGCTAGCTAACACTCAAGATTTAGAGAATCTTATAGACAATTGTTACTTAAGAGAAATATGAAGGGATAGAAGGCATATAAGCTAGGTTTAAAAATAGGTTTTAAAGCGGAAAAATAGGGAGTAGTAAATGGTAACAAAGATTTAGTCAATTCCCGAAGGTTCACTTGCTTTCGGTATGCGCTAAATTGGAATAATGATTACAATATAACAAAAGTTGTACACGTTATTCATTACCTCTAATTAGGTGACACATTTTGATGTACTCGGACTTCTAGACAATCGTTGGTTTCCATCTTATCGAGACACTTACGTAGAAGCATCTTTTGATGATTGAGATTCTAGCAAATAGAAAATACCTATTATTTGACAAAGAGATCAATGTCTCAGTCTTTACTAAACACATTCATTTTGATGATTTCTTACTACGGACAAAGTTTCATTTTCAGATTTTCCAGAATCAACAAAAATCTATCTTCAAACAAGGGTTTTGTGAAGATATCATCCCATTGATAGTTTGTATCTATAAATTTTAGACATAAAATTCCCTTCTGAACATAGTCTCTAATGAAATGATGTTTAATTTCAATGTGTTTTTCTCTAGAGTGTATAGTTGAATTTTTGCTTAAACATATAGTTGTAGTGTTATCACAGAAGATATGAATATTACCTTTGTATATCTGATAATATTCCAATTGATTCTTCACACAGAGCATCTGAGTACTATAAAGAGATGCTGATATGTACTCTTAACCTGCTTGAAGAAGAAATTGTGATTGCCTCTTACTTGACCGGAGATTACATTGTTGCCTAGGAATGTGGGTTGCGGATGTGCTTTTCCTTTCTAATATATCTAGCGTAATGTCATGTACAGAATCCGAGAAGAGTATACTCGATGTTTTCTTGTACATCAAACCAAGGTTAGTGGTTCCTTTCACATATCTCAAAATTCTCTTAATAGTAGTTAAATGAGATTAGCTAGGATCGATTGGAATCAATGTTAAGATGGACCTTGAATAAAATGTCGGCCTAGAACCGATTAGATCTGAAGAGAGCTATCATACCACGATAGAGTTTATAACAAACCTTTCACTTACCTCTTCTTTCTCCGAATACATGTTGGATGCATTTGAGTCTTTGCTAATGCATTATATATTGAATTTATTTAGAAGTTATTTAGTATACTTACTTTGATAAATGTAAGTACCTTTGAGGTTCTGGTCAATTTGGATTCCCAAAAGAATTTCAATTCTCTCATTAGACTCATTTCAAACTCAGCATGCATCATCTTAGAAAACTCCTTACAAAGAGAGGAATTATCATAACCAAAAATAATACCATCAACATATATTTGTACTATGAGTATATCATTTTGATTGATATCTGAGAAGAGAGTTGTGTTAACCTTTCCTCTAGTAAATTCATTTTCTAAGAGAAACTTGCTTCTACATCATACCAAGCTCTGAAGCTTGCTTTAGACCATAAAGAGATTTCTTAAGTTTAAAAACAAAATCTCATTTCTCAGAGTTTTCAAAACTAGGAGGTTGTTTGACATAAACTTCTTCAGAAATGTATCCATTAAAAAATGCACTCTTAACATCCATCGATAAAGAATAATGTTATAATTAACGAGAAAAAGAAATTAATAAAAATTTCCCTAACACGGCAATTGGATAAAAGGTTTTAGTATAGTCTATTCCTTCTTACTAACTATAACCTTGTGCAACTAGTCGTGCCTTATTTCTTACTTCACCTATTAGTTGAGTTTGTTTACGAACACCCATCCGGTTCTAATAACATGAACATCTTTAGGTTTTCGAATAAGATCCCAAACATCATTCTTTGAGAGCTCGATTGAGTTCTTCTTCAATTTCGAATCCAACCTTATAGAAGAGCCTCTTCAATTGATGTTGGCTCAACCGAAGACACCAAGCCCAGAAGTGTTTCTTCTGAAGGTTTGAAGGTTGATCTAGTTCTCATAGGAGCATCCTTGCTTCCTAGAATCAATTCCTCTAGATGTGAAGTTGTTATTCTCTTCTCTTCAGGGGAACATAAGACAACATCCAAGTAGGAGCTTCTGAAGTTTTTTCTTCTATATTTTTTTTAGTTCATAGTAGCTGATCTCTAAATCTGCAAACTTTTCAACTAGCTTTGACTTTTCATAGTCAAGCTTATCATCAAATATAACATGAATTGATTCTTCCACAATTCATGATTTTGTGTTATATATTCTGTAGCCTTTTGAGCGTTCATAATATCCTAACAACAAACACTTTTGTTCCTTGGAATCAAACTTACCCATAAGGTCTTTAGTGATAACATATAAAAGACACAACCAAAAGGATAAAAGTAAGAGATGTTGGGCTTTCTGTTCTTCCACAATTCATAGGGAGTCTTACCAAAAATAAGTCTTATAGAGATTCTATTTTGAATATAATGTTATATTTACTGCCTCTGCCCATAAGTGCTTTGCCATGTCAGTTTATTGGATCATAGTGTGAGCCATTTCTATTTTTCCTTTCTACAACTCCATTATGTTGTGGAGTTCTAGGACAAGAGAAATCATGGGATACTCAAATCTCGTCAAACAATTTTTCAAAATCTTTGTTTTCAAACTCTCCACCATGATTGCTTCTGACTCTGACAATTTTGCAATTCATATCATTCTGCACTTGGGAGCAGAAGGAAGCAAACACAGAATGTGAATCATCCTTGTGTTTTAGGAACTTGACCCATGTCCAACAACTATAGTTATCTATGATGAACAATCTATATTTCTTTCCATTGACATAAGCAATTTTCACTTGTCCAAATAAGTCAATATGAAGAAGTTCTAATGGATGAGAGGTAGAAACAATCTTTTTGGCTTTAAAAGAATTTTAGAAAATTTGTCTTTCTAACAAGCTTGACAAATAGCATCTGAAGCATACTTCAGATTTAGTAAACCTATAACTAGTCCTAGCTTGTTTAGTTGTGAAATTCAGGTGCAGCAGACTCAGATTTCCTAAAAGGATGTCAAGACATATGATCTGATATTAACATATAAGCAAACAAGGCAGAAATAAAAAAGTGCAGAAAACATAAATAACACAAGAAAATTGTTCACCCAGTTCGGAGCAACTCTCCTACATCTGGGGGCATACCAAGCCAGGAATGAAGTCCACTATCAGTAGTATTAATTTGGAGCTAAACTTCCCCGTTTACAACCCTTCACTTAATCACTACCCAATGACCCTTCTACCTAGGTCCTCCCTAGATATGGAATATCCCTATCCCACTTCTAATCATCTCGATGATGTCTAGCAGTCAACATCTCAGCAACTGCATCAACAACTTGGTTTCCAACAACTCTTCAACACCTGAAAAGTAGAAGACACACTTCTATGCCGAGGAGACATACTCCCATAAAAATACTCAGCCATGACTCTAGGCTAAGGACATCATCTTGATGTTACTTTAAATCTTCCTCCAAGAACATAACTCAACTCATTACTTCACAACGTCTGAGGGAGTACACGATGACCATCCCATAAACCGGGTGGTTCATCGACCTACATAGCCCTTATAATTTTACATGATGGCTGGCTTCTTTTTCTAGGTTACAATGCTTCTATTTATAACCTATTCCCAAATGGTCTTGGGCAGCACATAAGTTGTTACAAATCTGCAAAAAGAATCTCCAACAAAATAGGATTCCTAAAATATCTCCATATAGTTATAGCAACAAGTGAGTTGTTACAACTACAAAATATTCTCCTACAAAATAGGATTCCTAAGATGTATCCATATAGTTATAACAACAAGTAAGCTGTTACAAGTATGCAAAATATTCTACTACAAAATAGGTCTTCAATCAAACCTTCCTAAAGTATCTCCATATTTAATAAGTCTTCATTTGAGCATATTCTGACTTGATTCTTTCCAGATCCTTGTTGCGCCACATATGATTGCATAATGTTGGTTAGGAATATTCTGCTTCTGTTAAAAACATAACAGAATCCAATCTGTTAGCTCAGGTGCGATGTTCCAGATGTTGAAACACTTCAACACAACATGTTTCTTCATTAAATAGAACGTCAACTTGCTTTCTCCTTACAAGTTATAAATCGTATTTACATATTGTTGTTATATTAGTTTTACCAAACATAAAGCCAATCCTATATAATAGAGAACTAACAAGCTGAGATATTCTTCTCAAGCTAACATGTCCCAAACATCTATGCCAGACCCATTGCTCTTTGTTTACACACAGAAGACACTTTACATTCTAGTTTTTCAACTCAGATAAATGAACTTTATAAATATTTTTCTTCCTCTTTCCATTGAACAAACATATCCATCTTTCTGACTAATGGATTTACAAGATGTTTGATAAAATATCAAATCGTAACCGTTGTCACTAAGTTGACTAGTTGACAACTAGTTATGCATCAGACCCTCAACTAATAGAACATATTGATAGAAGGAAGTTTATTATTACCAATTGTTCTAGAGCCAATGATCTTACCCTTCTAGTTTCAATTCCAAAACCAACGACACCTCCAAATTTCAATTCCAAATCTTGGAACATATGTCTTTCACCCGTCATGTGTCGTGAGCATCCATTGTGCATATGAATAACCTGATCCTTAGGTACCCACACTTTGGGTACTTTATTTTTAGTCTTTCCAGAGATTCTTACACCTTTGAGTTTTTGTGCAATAGTAAAGATATGTAGAATATGTGCATGATATTGTGTTTAGAAGTTTCCTTCTATATTTGTGATAGTGATGTAATAGAGTCTTAATCACAATAAGGATAAAATTACTTCTCTGTCATCATCAGAGTCTGACTCATCATCATATTTGTTGATTCTAGTCTTTTCCATAAGAGCTATATTTGCCAGTTCTCCATCAGAGTCTTCTTCCTATGAGTCTGAATCATCACATGTTTCCATGAGACCTTTCTTGTGTTTGAAAACCTTCTTAGGTTTTCTTTCTCTTCAAAGCTAAGGATAGTCATTTTTGTAATGCCCAGGTTCTTGACATTCATAGCAAATGACTTCTTTTTCCGAATCTTTCCCTTGGTCCGATGTAGACTCTTGCCTGCCTACCCTTAAATCTTATTGACCCTCTAAAATTTCTCTGTTTGTGTCCACAACTGGTTTATCCGTTTTGAGACTAGAGATAGTTCATATTCATCTGAGTTTTCTTCATACTCTTCTGATTCTTCCTTTGCTTGATAAGCCTTTTTCTTCTTCGACTTAGACTTAAGAGAAATAGACTTACCTCTCTTTTGAGGTCTGTCTTCTTGAAGCTCAATATCATGACTTCTTAAAGAACTAATAATTTCCTCAAGACTAGTGTTATTAAGATCCTTCTCCAGTTTTGAAGTAGTTATCATGGGTCTCCATTTAACAGGAAAACTTCTGTTAATCTTTTTGACGTGATCTGCAGTAGTATATTATTTGCCCAAAACTCTAAGTCCCGAACAAGCATCCGAAATATTGAAAACATAGTTTCCACAAATTCATCTTCTTCCATACCGAAAGCTTCATATTTCGAATTAAGACCCGCCTTTGTTTCCTTGACTTGAGCATTTCAGCCGTGAGTCATCTCGAGAGAGTCAATGGACTTAGTTTATATTTGATCTTTTCATACTCTGTATAGGATATTGCACCGAGAAGGATGGTTCTTTCTTTATGATGATTCCTGTACATCTTCTTCCGAGGCTGCCTTGTCATACCCCAAAATTTGCCCTCCATCTTCTCAAGGCATTCCCATACATCCATACTCAAGGATTCCTCAAGGGTCGATCGTGACAAACCTCTCCTAGACAATCAACCCAAACTAGGGTTTGGTGATTCTCGATCAAATGGATTTCAACATCTCCAATGTTCATTATGCCTCCTCATATGCTTCAAAGTTCTCCATGTCAAGTTTCAAGCTTCACAAGTCAAGTTTCCTCATAATTGCTCGGATGGTTGAAAATCACAGATTGGACAAAAGTCAATGTGGTCAACATACAACAAACTTCATGATTTTTGGTCAACATCCTCATTTTGAAGTTACATTCATCATTTGATCAAGGGTTGATCATGATTCATCAAGAAAACTCAAGATTTGCTCAAAAGTCAAACTTTCTAAATTAGGGTTTCTCGAGAAAAGTCAATGAACTTTGACCGATCATAACTTCTTCATACTTTCTCAAAAATTTTCCACCACCTCTTGTTTTGAAGGAAATTCAATTCTCTACAACTTCATGTCTCACAAGAATGTTCAAAAATGCTTCATTTGAGAGGTATGGATCAAAACATTATGTGTCCTTTTCAAAGTCAACAAAAGTCAACTTTTTGTTTTGAAGATATATTGAGCATGGAAACTCCAATTGAGATGAGACCAAAAGGTTTGTTAGAGGACTCTTAGAGCTCCAAAAGTCCAAGAACACTCAAAAATGTGGAAAATTGAGCAAGATACACTATTAAAGTTGGGCAATTTTGGACATTGCACAAAAGGAGATTTTGGTCAAAATGCAAAATTTTCCAAATGGGCCTATAATCTTTTGATCCAAACTTGTTCATGACATTATTTGTGACCCATAAATGTTGGCCATGGCAATTTTCTATTTTATTAATTTATTTTTGAATTTTAAACCATTTAATTCAAAATTAAATTATATAAAATATGAAAATAAGATATTTTTCAAGATGATTGATTTTGATCAAACTTGAGGTCCAAGGAAGCCCAAAACACTTGCCAATTTCGTGCATGATCATACATTTAAGAGAAAATCAAATTTTCAAAATTTGATTTTATTTGAAAATCATTGAATGCATTCCAAATCAAATCTTCTTGCCTTGTTTTTCCTCTCTCAAATCCTCTATAAATACCAAGCAAGATGCACAACAAAGGACACGAAACCCTAGCTCAAAGCATAACCCTTATTTGCCAAATTTTTTCAAGAAACTTGAAAAATCGAATTTTATTTTCCACCACATTCAGCCTCAAAACCACTCCATTGTCTTGGGGTAAGTTTGATAAGTACACCCTTGCCAATGGTTAAACAAGTTGAATCGATGCATATACATTCATACATATTCAAAACTTTCTTGATTTTGCATTTTAATATCCGTGTTTTAATTGATTCTAACTATTCTGATGTGTTCATGAGGTTCCATGATGAGATCCGGCAATCGAAGTTTGAACGTCCAAAACACGAGATGCCATACTTAGGGTTTCCAAACTGGAAGTTCGACTGACTCATATAGCGTTTTCAATTGAAACCGATGGCACCATTGACCGCCCATCGAATTAGATGGGAAGGTGGTCCTTGCTTTTATTCACGCTATTTTGTAGGTTCGGGATCGAGTCGCCGGAGAAGACGACCGAGCTAGGGCTGGCGCGGACCGATGAAGACCGGCGAGGCTGGCGTGGCACGATGACTGCTCTAATTCGCCGCCCGACCGGGGTCCACGCACGACTCGCTTTCAAACCTCTCCCCGACGCGACATCATTCAAATGCAATTGTTTTCAACTTTTCCAACACCAAAAGCCAAGTGGCCTAGTGGTTAAGACGCTCTCGTGAAAGATGCTCTCCATGTCATGAGTTCGATTCACTGGGACCGTTTGTTTTCTTTTACAAATTTTCATATTTTTACAATTTTCTATTTTCTTATTTTTTTTAATATTTTGCATTCATTTTAATTTATTTCAATATTTTTATTCATGCATTAAAATTGTCAAAATATTTTTCCTTTTGCATTTATTTTCATAAAATGTTTATTTAATTTATAAAATTAAAAATATTATTTTGCATGCATATTTATTTTTATTCCTAATTTATCATTTAAATCACTTTTAATTAGTTTTAATTATTAAATCTTTTCCAAAAATCCCAAAAATTATTTTAGCATATTTATGTTATTTCCAACATGAAATATTTTTCTCATTCAAAATTTGCATTTTACTAACATTTTTCTCTTATTCGATTTCTCTGTATTTTCGATTTTCATCTTTTCAAAGTTATCTGTTGGACGATTTCTTTTATCGCTTTTCTTTTTTCAATAATGTAATTGCTCATGGGATGTAATAGTTTTAATTAGGCTTTTATTTTCCGTAAGTTTAAATTATGTATCCGCCAAAGCCATGTAATAGCGAGGATTTATCTTTCCGCACTTTACATTTCCGATTTTAATTTCCGCACCCTATAAACCGCTAGTAATTAGGCGTGTATGGCAAGATAAAATTGAACATAGCTCACTCATAATTTCAAGATAATATACTGAAATCAACACACTCTTTCACACATGCACCTTAGGGTAATTCTCTCTGCCTTTACGAATACAAATGGTCATGTCCCTCGAACGTAGAGGTATTCTAGCACCGTTGCCTTCAAACAAATCATCATAGTCCTTCGATACAAGATCATAAGACCCACGATGTCGCCTCCGAATACATGATCTTGACCTCGATTGTCGCCACGAAAATGATGATAGTCCCTTCGAATGTGCTAGGATACTTCCTACAAGTTACTTTCTATGACCATCCGATGTCCCTTCGAATGTCCCGCTTACATCCAACAATAGAGTTACCTACCAACTAATGGTATGGATAGCGCTATTCTAAAGGAAAGTAAACAATACAAAAACGACCAATTTCGAAAGTAGGTAATAAGACTTTTAGTTGCTTGCTCTATCAAAATACTTTTCACACAACACTTTTGTCAAAGTTCAAACTCTTTTCAAAACGAAACATTTCCAAACACTTTGTATACATTCCTACATGAATCATTACAAAGTCAAAGAAATGCCTTTTCAAAACATTTTGTCAAACACACGAAAGCACAATTTTAAAGTGATCTAAGAGTAACTAAGAGCCGTAGATAACTACGGATGGAAAGGGTGCTAATACCTTCCCTTTTCATAACCTTCTCCCCCTTAATCTAACGAAGGTCTTTTTCTACTTTTTACCTTCCTTAATTGGATAAAAGAAAAGTCGGTGGCGACTCTTGCTATCCGCACATTTGCGATACAAAACCTACAAAGTCGGCTTCACCGTGTTACGTGGCGATCTTGGGGACACCCTAAAGAGAATGCCTTAGGATTTCTAGATCATTTTTAACGCTTTTTGTTTGACTTGCTTGCTTTATCTTTAAGGGTTGCTTGGGTATTATATTTGTGGGGATCCTATACGGATCCGGTTTCCTTTAGGTAAGTAGCAATAAATCGTCGCGACTGCTAGACGATATCAAAATGGTCAACATGATGGCTACGTTAGCGTGACACTTTGATGTCCCGATACTCTTCATTCCCAAGTCGAGGATAGTATTTGGCTTCGTGGTGTCATCAAGCGCTAACTAAACTTTTAGAACCTTAATTGACCCATCTTGGCCATTAGAAGGTAGTGAGATGGCCGGCTTTGTGTAGACCGAGGTTGGTCGATACTGATGCTACGCTCATTGAGATCGACTGGGATATTTTCGTCGACCACTTGGTAGTCGATTGAAATAAACGCCTACGAGAAAGATCAATGATGTGAGATTCCTAGAACCCTTACTATTATAGGACAGATGAACCAACTCAAACTTTTGGTGGGGTAATCACCTATACCTCATGCAAGCCTTAAACCTAGGCTCATTGTGTGAATTGTTTGTGTGTGCCAAACATGACATCATGACATCATTCGCATTGCATATCATTTCTAACCATTTCAAGGACCTAGGGATTTATCTTTGCTCTATTTTGTAGGGATCATGGCTTCTAGAAAGACTATCCGAATCAACCTCATGGGCATACCTTCTCAGCTCAAAGAATTGGTGTCAGAAATTCCTGATCATGCTCAATTCATCAAAAGACATGGTTATCTACTTGATTTGGTTATCTCCGGTTTTGAAGAAGATATGATGCATGTCCTATTCCAGTTCTTTGATCCGAAACACCATTGCTTTACATTCCGATTATCGTTAGTTCCTACCTTGGAAGAGTTCTCTAAGCTACCTACTTGACCAAATGCCATTCACCGGTTAGAAAGGTTGGGACATTGCATGCCTCCGGTGGACAATTGGGAAACTAGGAGATGGTTTACTTGCATTCTTAAGAAAGCCCGAGAATTCCTCAAAGTTATGAGTTTCCATGCATTCAAGACATTGTGGCTTGCGATCTTTGGTTGCTTCCTCTCGGATCACTTTCACTGGTTTATTTTGCTTTTACCTTCCTCCACACTGTTTGAAAGAATGAACAAAAAAGTGTTGAGATGGTCTCAAAGGTTAATGTCACTCTCTCATTCGGATATCCGTTGGAATCTTTTCTCTCAAAAGGACTTCACATTCATCGAGTTGCCAGGAGAATTCCTAATGTACCACTACTTGGTATAAGGAGGTATCACTTATAATCCTTCTCTAGCTCTACGCCGCTTTGGTTTTGCTCAAGAGATGGCCCTCATGATATGCTTCTCCAAGATATTGTGTTCGACTACAACCACGATCTCCGCAACCGAAGGTTCATACACGCTTGGGCATGGTAAAGAAGACCGATACCAAGACTTTGGGGCACCGTAACTCCATTCCTTGGGAACCTTACCTCAAATGGGTGCGATCTCGAGCTCAAAACCTCATGATGCCATTCACTGCTTTACCAAGAATTATGGAACCTGCTATAGGTGACGACCTATCTGTTCTCCATCCCGACATGCCCACCGATTTTGAAGACTTGAAGAGATCCCGATTCAAAAGAAGAAAGGATACCTTTGAAGGTCAAGTGTTATGCAAGTGAGAAGAAGGTGCTAGAGTTGACCAAGCTACTTCACGAGGAGCGAAGCATCAACGCCTATCTCGGCACCAAGAGGAAGCGCCCATGGGAGACTTAGAGCTTTAGGATTTATATGTTTTCTTTTATTTGTTTGAACTATCTTTTATACTTAAAAAGAAAAAGAATAAAAAGAGTACTAATAAATGTTTGTTCATTGCTTGTTTAACAAATTTAAATCTCTAAGGTCCTTGAAAACATTGCATTGCATCCGCATAAACATTGCATATCATAGCATAACATTGCATCACAGGTACATTGAAGATTGGTTTTCTCATTTGCTCGCTATTTATTTTAGCGAAATGGCTCTTGAACAACATCAAAGATCTTCAAGCTCGAATGCCCGGCCAGCAGATGTTTACCAGCTTGGTCCAAGGCCAAGAAGATTTGAAGAAGCTCATCAACAGGAAGAAGAAGGTTGTTGGTCTTCTCAACATGGGCAGACGCTACAAAGGTGGTCCTAGAGTGGTTAGTCGAATTGAACTCTCTGAAGGAAGTGTCAAGAAGGAGGATGAGCAGAGTAACAAGGGTGATGGCGAAGGTAGTCAGATGAGCCCGAGAAAGACTATGATAATGGCCATACTACGATGAAGATGACAAGTACAAACAACTTGAAGACCGTCTGAATGTGGAAAACTCAAGATGTCCGGGCTAAATTTTGATGATCCGAGTCTTGTCCTCGTGTTGTGATTCCTCCCAAGTTCAAAGTTCCAACTTTTGCTAAGTATGATGGCATGTCTTGCCCTAAGCTGCATTTGAAATCCTATGTCCGTAAGATCAATCCCACACCGATGATGAAAGTTGTGGATGCACTATTTTCAAGAGAGTTTGTCCTAACTCAATTGGAGTGGTATTATCGACAGAGAATGATCGTATCCGCACTTGGAGTGATTTGGCGATGCTTTCTACGCATATGGTACAATGTGAATTGACACCCACTCGCATGCAACTACAAAGCATGTCTATGGGTCGTGATGAGAAGTTCAAGGAGTATGCTCGTAAGTGAGATCTAGCGCAAAGTTCAACCACCCTTGTCCAATAAGGAGTTGGTTGATATGTTTATGGGAACACCGACAGTCTGTTCTTCAATCATCCGATTGAAACTCTTCACCGATTCACCGAAATGATATTGACAAAGACGCGATTGAAGCGGTATCAAGAGTGGAAAGATTTAGGTAGAATCATCATCAAACGCGAAGAGAACTTTTGGTGAAAAGAAACTAATGTGTATGGTCAAAAGCCGAGCCAAGACCGACCGCGCTCAACGTGAGGCGGTTGTGATCTCCATCCTACATCAAGACAACCTCGAGACAACGCGTAGCGAACGCGCCACGAAGCTTTAAGATCAACATGCCTTTGTCGCAAGCCTTGCAACACATGTTGAAAGCGAGCCGATTACCTGAGGATCCTCCTCGAATGTCAACACTTTCTCTCGAGATACAATCCTAATGCTAAGTGTGCTTACCATTCTAATAGCCCAGACATAGTAATCGATGATTGTTGGGCTCAAGAACAAGATTCAAGACATGATCAAGCTAAGCATTGAGTTTGACCCTCCGCTGAGACCCCGAATGTGATTAAAGCGCCTATGCCTAATCATGACAAGAGTTCCAATGTGTTGGTGAAGATACCTATGTTTTCAACATAGATGACTCGACCATTCCTCCGATGACCGTTAAGAAGAATTTGCTGGTGTCAATCCAGATGCCCGAGAATGTCGTTGGTGCCCATCCGCGGATGGTTGTGCTTGGTTGAAAGACGTGTTCGCATGATGGATAACCGTGAGATACTATTTCGAAACCACACGTGTAGAAGCAGTGAAGAAATGTCTAAGTTGAAGATTGACAATGCGAATGAAGCCGCACCATCATGTGGGATACCTTGGGCAGCCAAGTGGTAAGTACGATTACATGGTGAAGTACACGTCCCGAGAGTTACAAAATTCCTATTGAAGATGTTAAAGCGACGGATGGGGTGACGATTTCCCGAAGACTATGCCGATGTTAACACCATAAGGATTTCCTCTGCGATCCGTGCCTGAGTGGCACCTCTCATCATTACTTCTCCAAGACCAGCCCATATTCCTCGACAAAGCTATTCCTTGGAACTATGGAGTGATGTTTACTATCATGGCGTCAAGCAAGACCTCTCGACCATTGAGGATCTTACTTGAAGCTACCATTCCCGACATTGACAACATCACGGATCAAGTAAGGTGACCGTAACCGGAAGGGTATTCTCTCGATATCTCTCCTCCAAAGACACCGCGACTCACCGCATTCCATCTATTCAATCCATTCCCAAGAACCGGTGACTCATCCCTCACCGTAAGTACCAAAGGAAGTTACTGAAGACACCTCCAAACAAGAAATGGAGGAAATTCTGAAGATTATCAAGAAGAGTGACTACAATGTTGTGGAACAATTGGGACAGACACCGTCCAAGATTTCCATGCTCGCTTTGCTCTTGTGCTCTGAGGCTCATGCTAACGCCTTGGTGAAGTTTCTGAAAAATGCTCATGTGCCGTAAGACACTACCACCGACCAGTTTGAAGTTTGTATTGCTAGCCTGGCTGCCAACAATGGCCTAGGCTTCTCTGATGCTGATTTGACTCCTGTCGAAAAGAAACACAACAAAGCCTTGCACATCTCTGTTGAATGCAAGGGCGTTACATTGTCTCATGTTTTGGTGGATACCGGTTCGGCTCTGAATATCCTCCCGAAGATTGCTTTTGATCGACTTGATATCGGGTTGGTTCCGAGACCCGATGATGTATTGTGAGAGCTTTTGATGGTTCTAAGCGAATAGTGCTTGGAGAGCTCACTCTTTGTCAAAGTCGGTTCCCGACTTTGACTCCACTTTCTTTGTCATGGACATCCGTCCACTTACTCTTACTTGGACGCCTTGGATACATGGGGGCGCATACCTCTACCCGCATCGTCAAATACCCTATGAAAGGGAAAGTTGTTACAAGATGTGGTGAAGAAGAATATAGTCACCATCTACGCTATTCCGATACCTGAGATGGAAGGCGAATTTTCGAGACTCCCGTCGAGCTTTTGAAACAATACCCAGTCATGCTGCTGGCTCTTATCACTCCGGTTACACAAGTTCCGCCTAGGATGGCCTCCGAAAGATGCAAGCTCGTTGAAGGAGGTAGTTCTATTTGGGGTCGACCCGATCTTCCTTTCAACCGACAAGACCGGTTTAGGCTTCACCATCAAAGGTCAAGATGATACGCCGCGAACGTGCCGACCAACTTCCTTTCCGCATCAGCCAGAGTGGAGTTCATGCTATAGAAGACAACGACAAAGACTTCGACATCAGCAAGTGGATCTTCCCAACTCCAGATAAAGGGCTCAAGAATTGGAAGACAAGACGCATACCAATCTCCTTTAGTCGAGTAATTCTCTTGTTTTGTTTTGCTTTTCGTATTTTCTATGTTTTGAACAATAAACTCTAAGGCCTAGTGCCTTGCCCGGCATCATGGCTCGCTTGTGAGGGTTATTATCATCATTTGCATATTTTCATTCAAGAAATCGTTGGACTTTGCATTCAATTGTTGTTTTCTTTCTTTACTTTATCACCCCTTCAAAAGCTATGTGTTTCTTACACACCCACGTGATACACTACGTAATCACTCCGAATCTCGTTGATAACAGCTATGCTATTGCTAAATATGACTTCGATAATCCGATCTACCAAGCCAAGACGAAAGTGAGGAAGATTGTGAAGTGCCGGAGAACTTGTCGATCTACAGCAAAGAAGATCGAGTTATACAACCACAAGAAGAGCAAGTCGAGGTTGTGAACTTGTCGATGAAGATGTAAAGAGATCAAGATTGGAACAGTCTTGAGAAAGGTTAAAGAAAGGTTGGTCCGATGCTACGAGATTATATTGAGGTTTTGCTTGGTCATACGAAGACATGCCGTGGTTGACATTGATATTGTGGTACACCGATCCGACAAAGAAGGTTTTCTCCCAAATGAAGGTCTCGCATGCGTCCCGAGATGTCGAGAATATCAAAGCCGGGTTATGAAACAGCTCAACTCCGGTTTCTTAGTCATTACTTCATATCCACAAGGTTGAATGTGGTACCTGTACTAAGAAGGATGGCAAGGTACGAATGTGTGTGGATTACGTAGATTTGAACAAAGCGAGTCCGAAAGACGATTTCCACTTCCTCATATTGATGTTCTCGTTGACAACACCGCCAAAGATAAGGTTTTCTCCTTCATGGATGGTTTCTCCTACAATCGATCAAAATGGCTCACAAGACATGGAGAAGACTACTTTTGTTACACAAGGGCACTTTCGCTATAAGGTTATGCCGTTTCGAAAACGCAGCGCCACTTATCGCCGTATATGGTGACATTATTTCATGACATGATTCATCACGAGATAGAGGTCTACGTCGATGACATGATAGCTCGATCACAGACTGAAGAAGAACATCTTGATCATTTGCAGAAATTGTTTGACACAAACTAAGACTTAATCCTAACAAGTGCACTTTTGGAGTTAGATTCGGAAAACTCCTAGGGTTTGTCGTCAGTAGTAAAGGTATTGAGGTTGACCCCGCCAAGGTTAAAGCTATTCAAGAAATGCCAGCACCCCGCACCGAGAAGGAAGTCAGAGGTTTCATGGGCCGATTAAACTACATTGCCAGATTCATTGCACATCTAACTGCTACTTGTGAGCCAATCTTCAAGTTACTTAAGAAAGATCAAGTAGTAGAATGGAACGACGATTGCCGCATCGCTTTGACAAAATCAAGGAGTACCTGTAATCCTCCTATCCCGATGCCGCCACCAAGGAAGACCTCTTATCATGTACAAAGGTTAGAGAATTCAATGGGGTGTGTGTGGGGCAACATGACGAGTCCGGTCGAAAAGAGCATGCAATATACTACCTTAGCAAAAAGTTTATCGATTGTGAAACAAGATACTCACAATGAGAAAACTTGCAACGATTTGGCTTCTGTCACGACTAAGACAAAGATATGTTGACTCACACTACCTTGTTGATTTCAAGATGGATCCGATAAAATACATATTTGAGAAACCACTCTCTCGTAAGAATAGCAAGATGGAAGATGATCTTGACCGAATACGACATCCAAACACTTCTCGTAAAGAGATCAAAGGAAGTGTAGTAGCCGATCATTTGGCTCATTAAGCCGTAGATGACTATCGCCTATGCATTCAATTTCGAAAGATGTTTTACTAGTTATCGATTGTGAAGAACCGTGCCCGGACGAAGGACCGAACAAGGATCCCGATGGACCATGGTTTTTGATGGAGCCTCAAACGCTTGGCAATGGCATTGGCGCCATCATTACATCCCTACAAAGGACATACGCCTTTCACCGCCAGATTATGTTTCAGTTGACCAACAACATGGCGAATATGGCGTGCATCATGGGTATTAAAGTTGCTATTGACTTAAGAATCAAGTTCTTACAAGTGTATGGAGACTCACTTTGGTGATCACCGATTAAGGCGAGTGGGATACGAAGCATCCGAATCTCATTCCAGATCGAGAGCATGTTCGAGTTTGATCCCCTACTTCGAAGAGATCACTTTCAACCATATTCCACGAGAAGAAAATCAGTTGGCAGACGCATTAGCTACTATGTCATCTATATTCAAAGTAAGATGGGACAACGAGGCTCCCCAGATCATCATTGAGAAGTTTGACGAACTAGCGTATTGTTATGAGCTTGATACAGAGGAGAAACCTTGGTACTATGACGCGAAGAAGTATCTTGAGACTCAGGAATATCCCGTTGGGGCATCTGTCAATGATAAGAAGTTTTTGAGAAGGTTCGCATCCAAATTCTTCCTCAGCAACGGCATCTTATACAAGCGCAACCATGACTTGTGCTTACTTCGCTGTGTAGACCGGAAAATAGCGGAACGTATCATGGAAGAGTTACACGAAGGTGCATTTGGTACCCACTCCAATGGACACACCATGGCTAAGAAGATTTTGAGAACAGCTTACTATTGGTCCACCATGGAAGCTGATTGTCACCGCTACGCTCGATCTTGTCACAAATGCCAGATATATGCAGACAAAGTGCACGTACCTCCAGTACCTTGAATGTTCTAACAGCTCCTTGGCCTTTTGCAATGTGGGGCATTGACATGATCGGAGAAATCAAGCCCACCGCTTCCAACGGACATCGTTTCATCCTTGTGGCAATTGACTACTTTACCAAGTGGGTAGAAGCAGCCTCGTTCGCATCTGTTACCAAGAATGTAGTGGCTCGATTCATCAAACACAATCTTATCTGTCGATATGGTACTCCCGAAAGGATTATCACAGATAATGGCTCTAATCTCAACAACAAGATGATCACCGACCTCTGCACGCAGTTCAAGATCAAGCATCACAACTCTTCTCCTTATCGGCCTAAGATGAATGGCATGGAAGCCGCCAACAAGAACATTAAGAAGATTATATGAGAAGATGACGGTGACTTACAAAGATTGGCATGAGATGTTACCATTTGCTCTTCATGGTTATCGACTACATACGGACATCAACAGGGGCAATTCCCTTCTCTCTTGTGTACGGTATGGAAGCAGTCCTACCCATCGAGGTTCAGATTCCCTCAACTAGAGTCCTCCAGGACGTAGAGCTAGGCGAAGACGATTGGATCCGCATCGCCTTGACCAGTTAACTTGATTGATGAGAAACTCGCATCTATCCGCCATGGACGATCTATCGAAACGAATGATCGAGCATTTAACAAGAAGGTCAAGCATCGAGTCCACCAAGTCGGTGATCTAGTAGTCAAGCGCATCATTCTTCCACAAGGCGATCCCAGGGGCAAATGGACTCCCACCTACGAGGGACCGTTTGTAGTCAAAACAAGATTTTCGGGCTATGATACTTAGCACCATGGATGGCGAAGACTTCCACACCGTGAACGCAGACATAGTCAAAAATACTACATGAACGAGACCCGCTAGGTCGACTGACCTAGGCAAAAGTAAGGGCATCCTGGCGAACCAAAAGGGTTCGGGCAAAAGTTAAGGATATATACAAAAAAATGTATACCCGGCAAGTCGAAAACCTGAAAAGGCGGCTTGGGCAAAAAGGGTATCCCGGAGAAAACCGAAGGGCGGTCTAGGCAAAAGTTAGATTTAAGCGCATTACTATGTCTCGTCCGATCACCCATCTACGGACTACTATCAGCATTCAAGATTCAAATGGCGAAGATCGATCCACTCACTTTCTACTGACAGCAAGGAGATGAGATAGTTGAAATATATGAGTACTAGCATAGTTGGAACTTAACGAGATCGTTTCCGCATAGCCTTTTACCTTTCTTGTGTACAAACTATTTGGCCATACGTCACATTTCAAATAAATACAAGTTTCTTTCTCTTTACAATTTTCGCTGTTGTTGTTTGCATAAAGTCCAACGTTTGCTTTGAATGATTATATGCATCTAACAATAAGTATCTAATCACAAACATGCGAAAAGTGAACATACAAAAGTAATTACTACAGACTCCAGGAATTGAGATGACGACGAAAGTCACCAAGACACTCCCCTGCGGAGCATTGATCCCCACAGAGATGTTGCTCACCACAAACCTTCCCCAGTGAAGTACGCGTCGGTCCCCAAGCAATGATTCCACTCAACTTAACCGAATTACGCCTGTCTTCGAGAAATAACATTTCATCCCCAGCTAAGAAGTTTATCCTCAGCAGATATCTCTCAACCGTTCCCCTTTTCTCCAGCAGCAGTATATAGACTCGAAACTTGGTCAGATAGTGCACCGGAGGAAACCTACACCTCTTATTCCTCAGTCAAAGATTCCAAATCTCCAGACTCTTCTAAAACCCGGTCTCCAACTACCATTACTCTCAAAGAAGAATCCCAAAGAGTACCTTCAAGATTCTCCCCAAGGGGTCTACACACAGATCCTCACAACAGTCCTCTACCGTCCTCAACAATATCTAGGCTGAAACTTGGTCGATAGTGCCGGAGGAATCAAAGCTATCTTTCTTCTCGTGATCTCCATCCTCAAACAAGTCGAATCTCCAAGCGTAACATCCATCTTCTTCATGGATATGTTTTGAAATACCACAACATCTATCATTCATACATTACTCATAAAAGTCCTAATTTGTGCATGTCATTCATACGCATTGTCATGCATCATACTTTGCATAAGACTAACAAATATTCTATCAAAGTTTCTCTTGTTTTCTCCAAAACAGGTGAAAATCACTTCTGACGCAAACAGGTCCAGGATTAAGACCCGAATCTCGACGGGAAAACTATCTGAAAGATCGCCCCTAGTTGTCCTCCGACAACTGGTCCAGGATTAAGACCCGAATCCAGATGGGAAAACTATCTGAACGACCGCCCTCGTTGTCCTCCGGCAACGGATTCAGGATTAATACCCGAAGCCAGACGGGAAACCCTATCCGAACGATCACAAGTTATCCTCCGATAACAGGCAGTGGATCAACACCCGATGCACAACAGGAAAGAAATCCACATTTTGCCAACTACTACCTCCCTCAGAGTAATCAGCACGAAGATTTATTCTGACTCATTCTTATTATCAACAGCAACTACAGAGTCTAGCGTACAACTCAGTTGCCTTGGATGGCATCTTAAGCCCATCTCTGTCTATTTGTCAACAATTTCTCCACCTTCAGAATGCTGCATATTTGGTTAAAAACCAATACAAACCAATCACTTCATTCAAAGATGAGTACAAAGTCTAACGTACGACTCCCTCCGGATGGCATCTTAAGCTCATCTCCATGCTCCTTTCATTTCCAGAAACGTCTACAGAGCCTAGCGTACGGCTCACTCCCCAGCATCAATCTTTCCAGATGGCATCTTAATCCCATCCCCATCAATTATCCAATCAACAATCTCCAGTCCAGCGTGCGACTCATTCCCCAGCGAAGTCTCTACCTTCTCCAAATGGCATCTGTAAGCCCATTCCCGCATCACCAGCGAGTGCAAATTTTCAGGTGTACTCGAGTGTTCAATCATCTTCTACTTCCAGGTCACGAAAGGCACGCATGCCAATCTAACCATTCCAGTACAAGAAGATTGAACAGGGGCAGCTGTCATACCCCAAAATTTTCCCTCCATCTTCTCAAGGCATTCCATACATCCATACTCAAGGATTCCTCAAGGGTTGATCAGACAAACCCTCTCCTAGACAATCAACCCAAACTAGGGTTTGGTGATTCTCAGACCAAAATGGATTTCCAACATCTCCAATGTTCATCATGCCTCCTCATATGCTTCAAATGTTTTCTATGTCAAGTTTCAAGCTTCACAAGTCAAGTTTCCTTAGACAATTGCTCAGATGGTTGAAAATCAGTTGTATTGGACAAAAGTCAACTGTGGTCAACATACAGTCAAACCTCATGATTTTTGGTCAACATCCTCATTTTGAAGTTACATTCATCATTTGATCAAGGGTTGATCATGATTCATCAAGAAAACTCAAGATTTGCTCAAAAGTCAAACTTTCTAAATTAGGGTTTCTCTGAGAAAAGTTAACTGAACTTTGACTGATCATAACTTCTTCATACTTTCTCAGAAATTTTTCCACCACCTCTTGTTTTGAAGGAAATTCAATTCTCTACAACTTCATGTCTCACAAGAATGTCCAAAAAATGCTTCATTTGAGAGGTATGGATCAAAACATTACAGGTCCTTTTCAAAGTCAACAAAAAGTCAACTTTTTGTTTTGAAGATATATTGAGCATGGAAACTCCAATTGAGATGAGACCAAAACTTTTGGTTAGAGGACTATTAGAGCTTTCCAAAAAGTCCAAGAACACTCAAAAATGTGGAAAATTGAGCAAGATACACTATTCAGAAGTTGGGCAATTTTGGATAATTGCACAAAAGGACATTTTGGTCAAAATGCAAAATTTTCCAAATGGGCCTATAATCTTTTGATTCAAACTTGTTCATGACATTATTTGTGACCCATAAATGCCTGGCCATGGCAATTTTCTATTTTATTAATTTATTTTTGAATTTTAAACCATTTAATTCAAAATTAAATTATATAAAATATGAAAATAAGGTATTTTTTCAAGATGATTGGATTTTGATCAAACTTGAGGTCCAAGGAAGCCCAAAACACTTGCCAATTTCGTGCATGATCATACATTTAAGAGAAAATCAAATTTCTTTCAAAAATTTGATTTTATTTGAAAATCATTGAATGCATTCCAAATCAAATCTTCTTGCCTTGTTTTTCCTCTCTCAAATCCCTCTATAAATACCAAGCAAGATGCACAACAAAGGACACGAAAACCCTAGCTCAAAGCATAACCCTTATTTTGCCAAATTTTTTCAAGAAACATGAAAAATCGAATTTTATTTTCCAGCCACATCCAGCCCTCAAAAACCACTCCATTGTCTTCAGGAGGTAAGTTTGAGTAAGTACACACCATTGCCAATGGTTAAAACAAGCTGAATCGATGCATATACATTCATACATATTCAAAACTTTCTTGATTTTGCATTTTTAATATCTGTGTGTTTTAATTGATTCTAACTATTCTGATGTGTTCATGAGGTTCCATGGATGAGATCTGGGCAATCGTTGTTAAGTTTGAACGTCCAAAACATGAGATGTCATACTTAGGGTTTCCAAACTGTGAAGCTTCGAACTGACTCATATAAGCGTTTTCAATTGAAACTGATGGCACCATTGGACTCGCAGCCATCGAATTAGGTGGGAAGGGTGGTCCTTTGCTTTTTATTCGCGCTATTTTGTAGGTTCAGGGATCGTAGCCGCCGGAGAAGATGACCGGAGCTAGGGCTCCGGCGTCGTTGACTGGGATGAAGACCGGCGAGGCTGGCGTGGCACGATGGCTTGCTCTAATTCGCTCGCTCACGTTGACTGGGGTCCACGCACGCTGACTCGTTTTCAAACCTCTCCCTGACGCGACATCATTCAAATGCAATTGTTTTCAACTTTTCCAACACCAAAAGCCAAGTGGCCTAGTGGTTAAGACGCTTCCTGTGCAAAGATGCTCTCCCATGTCATGAGTTCGATTCAGCCTGGGACCAGATTTGTTTTCTTTTACAAATTTTCATATTTTCTTACAATTTTCTATTTTTTTTTTTTTAATATTTTGCATTCATTTTAATTTATTTCAATATTTTTATTCATGCATTAAAAATTGTCAAAAATATTTTTCCTTTTGCATTTATTTTCATAAAATGTTTATTTAATTTATAAAATTAAAAAATATTATTTTGCATGCATATTTATTTTTATTCCTAATTAATCATTTAAATCACTTTTAATTAGTTTTTAATTATTAAATCTTTTCCAAAAAATCCCAAAAAATTATTTTAGCATATTTATGTTATTTCCATCATGAAATATTTTTCTCATTCAAAAATTTGCATTTTTACTAACATTTTTCTCTTATTCGATTTCTCTCGTATTTTTCGATTTCTCATCTTTTCACAGGTTATCCCGTTCCGGACGATTTCTTTTATCGTTTTCTTTTTTTCAATTATGTAATTGCTCATGGGATGTAATAGTTTTAATTAGGGCTTTTATTTTCCGCAAGTTTAAATTATGTATCTGCCCCAAAGCCACGTAATAGCGTAAGATTTATCTTTCCGCATTTTACATTTCCGCATTTTAATTTCCGCACCCTATAAACTGCTAGTAATTAGGCGTGTATGGAAAGATAAAATTGAACATAGCTCACTCATAATACCAAGATAATATACCTGAAATCAACACACTCTTTCACACATGCACCCCTTAGGGTCATTCTCTCTCGTTGCCTTTACGAATACAAATGGTCATGTCCCTCGAACGTAGAGGTATTCTAGCACCGTTGCCTTCAAATAAATCATCATAGTCCCTTCGATACAAAGATCATAAGACCCACGATGTCGCCTCCGAATACATGATCTTGACCCTCGATTGTCGCCTACGAAAAATGATGATAGTCCCTTCGAATGTGCTAGGATACTTCCTACAAGTTGCTTTCTATGACCATCCGATGTCCCTTCGAATGTCCCGCTTACATCCAACAAATAGAGTTACCTACCAACTAATGGTATGGATAGCGCTATTCTAAAGGAAAGTAAAACAATACAAAAACGACCAATTCTGAGTAGGTAATAAGACTTTTAGTTGCTTGCTCTATCAAAATACTTTTCACACAACACACTTTTGTCAAAGTTCAAACTCTTTTCAAAAACGAAACATTTCCAAACACTTTGTATACATTCCTACATGAATCATTACAAAGTCAAAGCGAAATGCCTTTTCAAAACATTTTTGTCAAACACACAGAAAGCACAATTTTAAAGTGATCTAAGAGAAAACTAAGAGCCCGTAGATAACTACGGATGGAAAGGGGTGCTAATACCTTCCCTTTTCATAACCTTCTCCCTTACCCAGAATCTAACGAAGGTCTTTTTCTGTACTTTTTACCTTCCCTTAATTGGGATAAAAGAAAAGTCGGTGGCGACTCTTGCTATCCGCACATTTGCGATACAAAACCTACAAAGTCAGTTCACCGTGTTACACGTCTATTACGGAGCTTCTGGGAATTTTGTTTTCCTTCTACATCTACTGGGTAAGTGTAGTCATCAACTACAATATCCCATAGATCTAAATCAAATCCAAGAAGGTGACTGTTTATTCTGTCTTTCCAAAAGTCGAATTTCTCTCCATCAAAGATCAGAGGTTTTGAACTATATGAATATGTTTCTTTAACATAAGTAATTACAACTACATTGTGGTTTGAAGCAGCCATTGTTTTTCATACACACTAGATCGTTATTGAACAATGTTAGGTGTTTGATAAAATTACAACCTTTTTATGACTTTAGAACCAGAGCTCTAATACCAACTAAAGGTGCAAAAACACACAAGAAAGAGGGGGTTTGAATTGGATTTTATCCTTTGAAAACTTTTCTTTTAAAAACAATTCCCCCTTTTTAATATGCTTTGCTTTTGATAAGGATTGAAAGATTTAGAAAGAAATAAAGAACACAGTATTTTTATACTAGTTCACTTGAAACTTCAAGCTACTCTAGTCCACCCTCACAGGTGATTTTCCTCTCTCCAACGAGGACTTAATCCAATGATCCAACTGATTATTGCACTTGCATAACGCAACTGGAAGTGACTAACACCTGAATACACCAATTGTGTGTGACTAACTATCAACCTATATGACTAATTGTCTTAGACTTCTTGAGAATACTGACCCAACTGGTCTCTCAAGGAACAATCAAACAACAATTTGATAACAAGTTTTTTTACAAGTAAATATGCTTCTAAACAAACTAATATGTAAATGGGTTTTTAGCACAATGACCTAAAAGAATATACAACTTTTTATAAATAAATAATAGCGTTTAAGCGTTGAATATTTTTTAGATATTTAGCAGTTGTTTCTTCAAGTCTTAAAGCCTTTATACAGAGTCATGCATGTGATGTAACCGTTGAGGGGTACATATAGAAATATGAAATTTGTGGCAGCTTGAGAGAACATGGGGGACAAGATCGTACACAACATATGTCCTTCATGGTAGTGGAATGAAACATTTGTTTGTACCATGTATTATTGTACCATGCTAACGTTATCTTCTATTCTTATGTACTTCAGAGGCTTCTGCGATCATGAGTAAGAGGAGACAACACAACTTCTGGTTAATCAAAATTCAAGCCTTAAGTGTCTTCAGATCTTCCACTTCAGAGTCCTTAGCACTTGGTTTTGAATAACCTTGTATCATATCTTAAGGTTGAAAGAACTTCAAGTCTTCAGAGTCTTCAAAACCACGTCTTCAGAGTCTTTAGAACTTGGTCTTGTAACCTTGTATCAAAACTAAGTTCAGAGGAAATTCAAGTCTTCAGAGTCTTCAGAGCCACGTCTTCAGAGTCTTTCAACACTTGGTCTTCAGAACCCTTTATCTTCTGAAACTTTAGTCTTCAGCATCTTGGACTACGTTCACTGAGAACTTCTGTATTTAAATCTTTAGACTGGTTTCTTCAGACTTATGTATTAGAGTAATTGAGCTTCAGAGCCGTCTGAAGCTTTCCTTGCTACTTGTTTCTCACAAGTTTGATAATCTCAAAGTTAGAAGAATCTTCTAACTCATCATCTTCAGACTAAGATGCAGAAAGTCCATTTTTCTTTTCTTGAGATACGTTAGACATTCTAGCATAATGTGACCAAATCCTTCACACTTAAAACATTGAATCCATTTAATTTGATTGGACTTCTCTTCAGTTCTGGAATTTTCTAAAAATAGGAATAGTTCCTAATGTCAGATGAAATGTTCTTGACATCTGGTCTTCATCTCATGTCCAATATCTTCATAAACCTATTGAATTGATTCCTAAGTAATACAATGGTATTTGATAGTCTTTCCTTAGTGGCCAAATCCTTCACACTTAAAACAGTGATTCCCTTTACTTTTATTGGACTTCTCTTCAATTCTGATATTTTTCTAGAAATCAGAATAATTCCTAATGTCAGATGAGATGTTCTTGACATCTGGTCTTCATCTCACGTCCAATCTCTTCAGAATTCTATTGAATTGATTCCCAATTAATACAATGGTATTTGACAGTCTTTCCTAAGTATCCAGATCAGCTTGTCCCTTTTTATCTTCAATATTGGATACAAAAGCTATGCTTTTGTTACTTTTCTCAGACTTGTCACTTATAGCTAGTTCAAAAGTTTGAAGTGACCCAATAAGTTCATCAACCCTCATGATAATGATGTCATGAGCTTCTTCAATTATTGTTACCTTCATATAAAATTTCTCATGTAAAGATTTAAGAATCTTCCTAACAAGATTTTCTTCTAACATCTTCTGTCCTAAGGCACTAGATGCATTTTTTATTTCAAAAACATTCATATGGAAATCCTGAATACTTTCATCGTCATTCATCTTTAGGTTCTCAAATTTGGTAGTGAGAAGTTGAATTCTGGAAATCTTCACTTTGGATGTGCCTTCATCAATTGTCTTGTGAATTTTCCGAGCATCTTTAGCTACAGTACATGAATTTATTAACCAGGAAACATTCTTGTCCACTCCATTGAATAGATCATTCAAGGCTTTGGAATTTTTGAGAAATATCCACAACACCCAATTAATTATATTCTTACGACAATTGATACTTGAAGCACATTTATAGGCACAACTGATCATGCATAACATAGCTTCCAATAGCCACAACTTCAATATTACCATGAATTCCTTCAAAATTATATTTTTTATTATAAATGGATGAGAAGCATATTTATCCAGAATCACTTCATATCAAATGTTGGATATTATAACCTGTACAAAAAGCCGACCCTTTACATTCCATGGATTAATCATGAATCTTTTCAAGCAAATCAAAATTTAATGGATAATATACCTTTATGCCCTTATCTTTCTATACAACGATGATGAAAATATGGATATATTAGGCCAAAGGATAAATAAGAATATACCACAAGTGTGCCTTCAGCCACAAATAATCTTCCATATATCCTTGCCTTAGGGCTTTCTTGAAATATGAATGGATCAAAATGGAAGTACTTAAGTGAGGAATTTAATCATTGAATGCATCCATACAATGGTTACAAAGACAATATCTTGACCCCTATTTTTGGTGACTACATAGACATATCGTGTGACGTCATCAATTTCTGTTATCAACTTACTCTGAATCCAGAAGAAAATAGTTGTGTTTATAAGTCCTAGTCAAATTCTAGGATACTTCTATAATAATAATTCTAATGAACGTTAATGATAGAGCTTCTGATCGTTACTCTTCTAGAAAAGCTTATGAAAACTTCTCAAGCTCTGATTTTGTTTGTCCAAATTCTGAATATTTTTAAGACACGGTTCTGGAAGAACAAGTCCTGAATGACTTAGAAGACCAAGTTCTAAAGACTCTAAAGACAAGGTTCTGGATGAACGAGTTCTAAAGACTCTAGAGACTTAGGTTCTGAAGATTCTAGTTTTGTTCCTTCTAAGCATGCTTCATCGTCAACCATTAGAAGCCTTTGAAGATTATAATATAAGATCAAAATTGGTTTACATGAGTGATTAGTACATGGTACACTATTAATGTTTCCACTACCATGATATTATGGCTCAAGGACTGTACTATGGTAGTATATTGTCTACCACTCCATCACTGACCGTTATGGACAATATAACTAGAATTTGGAACTTCTATTATACCTTTCAATGAATATTTCTTTGGATATATAAGAAAGAATTGGTAGAGTGGAGAAAAGGACAGAACAACTACAAAAATTCACTAAAACGCTCTTGCAAATCATTCATACGTATATATTTCATTTAGGGAAGAAAAGTTGTAAAGCAAGGAACTTTTGTTCGTTAACTTTCTAAGAACACTTGTTTGTTTATGTTTGTATTTAAACTTATGTTATTTGATTTATTAGAAGCAACTTTGTAAACATAGCCTTTGTATTTCAACTTGTGAGTTGATTGTCCCTTGTGTGACTAAGTGTTAGTTAGATTATTCAAGAAGCCATTGACGGTTAGTTTTTGATTTGTTGTTCCTTAAGAAACAAAGGTATATTCAAAATTTCTCAAGAATACATTGACAATTTGTCTTTTTGGTTTATAATCAATTTGATTATAGTGGATTAAGTCCTTATTGAGAAGGCAAAATCACCTTGGTGGGTGGACTTAAGTAGCTTAGTTAACAACGAATCAGGATAAAAATAATCGTGTTCATTTATTTTTATTCTTGTGTCATTTCTTTTTCATGGGAAGGAATGTTTTAAATCCTTAAACCCAATTCAAACCCCCCTATTTCTTGTGTTTCTCTCTCCTTCAATTAGCATGGAAGCTCTAGTTCTGGTATTTATTATTATCAAACACGTGACTGTTTCAAATAAAGATCCCGAATATTTTTTTGAAACACGTAATGGGTTCTCACAACATTGATAGAGATTGTTATTATGTCAATATTCCCGTCTTTGTTGGAGAAAGGTTTAAATATTGGAAAGATAGAATGGGAAGCTTCATTCTTGGATGCAGATCTATGAGATATACTAATATATGGTTACACACATCTTGTAAGATCAAATACTGTCAAACTTGAAAGAAGTCAAATGAATGAACAATAAAAAAAGATCGTAAGAATCATCATAGATCCATAACTATGATGTTGTACGCTATTTCCTATTTATAATAAGAAAAGATTACAAATAGAGACTAAGCTAAATTTATATTTGATTATTTAATGCATGAAGGAAATGAGCAAGTGAAGTAAATCAAGACTCTAGCCTTGATTCAAAAGTATGAAGCCTTCAAAATGGAAGAAGAAGAAACTATTGAGGATATGTTCTCAAGGTTTTAGACTCTGGTTGCTAGCTTACATTTTTTGAACAAAGGTTATACCACTTCTGATCACGTAATGAAAATCATCAGAAGCTCGCCAAAGAAGTGGATTCCAATGGTGACTGCACTCAAAGTGTCCAAGGATCTGAACAATACAACATTAGATGGGCTAGTAAGCTCTCTGAGAAGTCATGAATTAGAGTTGGAAGAAGACGAGTCTCAAAGAAAAGAAAAATATATGACTCTGAAATTTAAAGCAAACCTCTTCAAACTGAAGAAGAGTCTGATGAAAAATTCGAGTTATCTCATATCCTCCAAAAGAGTCAACAAACTCTAGGAGAAAAGATAGAAGAAAGCTCTGAAGGTTGTGTTAGAAAACTTTGAGCCTTGTAAAGACGACTCTAAAGATGAAGCTAATATGGCTCTGATGATTATTGTAAATTTGAATTTTAAATGCTTATGCAGTGGTTTGTTTGTTTAGATGACATTAATAGTTTATGTTGGAAAAGAATATAACAACATATTTATGTTCCTAATAAGATATTCATAGTATGAAAATTGAAAAAAAAAATTAAAAAGAGAAAAAAATACAAACATGGTTAATTTTGAATTAATGAAGATATAGTTTTTCTGAAGTTTATAAGAGATGATGATTGTAACCCTTAAATTTTAAAGTTGATTTAAACATGTATTTGTTTACATGACATTAATAATTTGATATCAGTGAGGGTAAAGAATATACTAAACAATTGATATTTCTAATGACACATTTATATTACATGGATTGAAAAATAATTCCAAAATAAAGAGGAAAAATATGAATAAGTTTTATTTGGGTTTTATGCTTAGATAGTTTTCCCTAAAGTTTATAGGAAATGATTATTGTAAACTTTAATTTCAAAAGCTTATGTATCTTTGTTTGCTTATGTGACTGATTATTTTAAATAAGCCAAAAAATAATGAGTTGTGCTATTTTTACACTGCATTTTTGTTACACAGTATATAATAACAAACAAAAATATTGTGACATGGAAATCAAAGTAATACAATTTAATAAATAAAATAAAACCAAAATGAAAGAAAATATTAATTTTCGAAAATAATATACTAACAACTTGAATTTTTAATAGCATATTCATAGTATAGGGAATCAAAATATTAAAAAAAGAGAAAAATTAATATAGTTAGTTTTGGGTTATGATGGTACAATACTTCTAAATTTATAAGAGATGATTATTGTAAATTTTTTGTAACATTCCAATATTTATCACTATGTATGAGAAATTATATAATTATGTTTGAGAAAATTATTAAGAAGTGAAAGAAGAACTAAACTAGTAACCAAACTAGTTAGTATTGGACCGAATGGAAAACTTGTAATATTGGCATGATTAAAGGGCAAGATGGTCATTAAACACCTATTGCATGTGTTAATAAGACCTTCTTTGGGTAGAGAGTTATAACAATCAGATTTTTACTAAGGAAAGAGAGAGAGAGGAAAGAAGAAAAATTCCGGAACTTCCAGCTCGTAGCTCTGATTCAGGTAATTCCGGACTTTTCAGAAAGCTCACGAAATTCTCTTTGATTTGCATATATGGTTTGTATTCTGGATGTTCGGGATGATTGAGATAAACACGTTTGACGTTATGAATATGATGCTGATTTTAGTGAAAAATCTGGGTACGGGATTTCTTGACCAGCTCCACTAATCATGTCCTTATGTATTGAAGGAGGAAAACATGTTTGAAGATTGGTGATACATGTTGAATATAGAGGAAAGAGGCATTACGGGTTTGGCATGGTGGGAGGTGGAATTTTGAGCATGAGAAGAGTTCTTTTGCTGATTGGATGATATTGATCTCCAACAAAACCAAGGTGAGTCTCTAGTTAGAGACTTTGGGAAAATTGGGGTTTTATGAAAACTATTTGGGATTTGGCAATTGAGAGAAATTGTTATTACATGTTGATTTTAATGATGATTACATGTTTATGATGATGAATGCTATGTTCTACTTCTGTTTTCCGTGCCTGGTTTAGTGGGTCTCAGGTGGGAGATGATAGAATGGAGTTTAGAACTCCATGGAAGTTATGTTGCAGAGCTGGTTTTTACAGAAAACGCAGACCTCCCTTAGCACAGTATTGGGGCTTAGCGCGCCCTGAAGCTTTCTGAAAACAAATAAATTCCCCAGACCGTGCTTAGCGCTACCCGGACCGGGCTAAGCGCGAATGTTCTGTCCTGGACCTTTTTTCTTGAATCAAGGGAAGTGCTCCTGGACTTTAATCCCCTCCAATGGTTCTTTTAGCCTAGTAATCCTTTAATAAACATAGGATAAGTGATAAATCAGAATCTTAACGATTATTTAACTTCGACCGATTTTCGGTGATGACACTTGACTATCCTATGGTGGACGTATATCCCTTGAATGAAGAATGTAAGTGTAATGCCAATATTTAGGATCCCTTATGGATGAGAATACGACTTCATCTAATTTTTCTATGACACGTATGTTATCGAATGAGTATTATAATGATCTATGCACGACTTATGATTCAAGGTGTTGATTTGACATTTATGATGATTGTGAACCTTGATTTCCCATCGTTCCGGTTGAACGTTCGGATGATTTGTTTAATGGCTTGATTGGCCTTGGTGTGTGCCCTTGTGGCTTGTTGTGAACTATGATTTGGAAATATGCTTGAATCGTAGTAGAACCAAATTTCCAGGTGGTAAATCCTGTTTGATATTGTTGGCCAGATGTGCCTTGACTTTTTTATTTTATTTCCACACTTGAGCTACCAAAGGCGATGTGCATGTGAGTTCTTTTATGGTGTTTCCCACTAGTGTCTCATCAGTATTCTTGGTATTGGTAGGTGTGTGACGCCATGTAGGCTATGTCACCAGATTACTTACCATCTAGTGATGTCATGTAGACAATGTCATTAGGCTTTAGCTCGGTGGCGTGTACGTTTGAGACGGTGTGTTGCACTTGGTTACTCACCGGTGTATATGGGATGAATACCATTGCGGTGGAGCAAGATAGAGGTTTTGAGGCGTTTCCCACCTGGTTACCCACCTGCGTGCTTGGTGATGGGCGATGTGACACCACTTAGGAAATGTCACACAAAGTACTCATCTCGGATGGAATTCCATTTAGGAATGATCCTGTTTTATCGTGCAGTGTGCTTGTGCATGTCTCTCGGTAACCTATGTACCAGAGTCTCACCGAGGGTGTTGTATTTGGTAGCCTGAGCAAATAGGTATAACTCCTGGATTCTTCACATATGGATGTGGGTCTGCATATTGTGTGTTATGTTATTTGTGTTATCACTCCAATGGTTAGTTATGAGACTTCCATTGGTGGTGTTTCCCTTATTTGTACTTGTACCGTGATGTGAGGTGTAACCCCGTGTTCTAGGTGAATCCGTTTATTATGCATGTACCCTGTAGAACCGAGTAAACCCTTAAGATAGGGAGGCTCATTGAGATTTAGTAATCTCACCCCAATCCTCTTATTATTTTTCAAGAACAGGTTATAAGTGGTAGGATTGTTAGATGATCGATTTCGAAGATTGCAGATGTGCAAAGGCAGGAAGACCTCATTAGACCTTTTCTTTCCGTTGTGCGATGACGAAGACAAGATGTATTGGATATGTTCTGGTTGAGAATTGTGTTGTATTCAATTTTAATTTCTTGTCTTTTTCATCTAGTTGTATGTTTCTTGTACCATAATTAACATCACTACATATTATTCTAGACATATATGTAGGGGGTGTTACACTTTTATTCCAAGGGCTTATATAATTGTGTATTTATTTAAGCAACATTAATAATTTAAGATTGTACTGGTCCAAAACTACAAGTGTGCATGTTATTACTCCAAAAAGGACATAAATACTATTCCTGACTTTTCTTTACTTAAAAAATATATTTTTCCTATATTTTTCATATTTGGGCGAGAGGGAAACACTTAGGGAAAGACAATATTTTTTGGAAGACGACTCTTATGAAGGCGGTCAAACTCTCGTCCTCGTCAGATCCTTTACAAATATAACATTATAAGATAAAGAATGAAGATGATATATTAAGGGATTGACAATTTTTAATAAACTATCAAGTCACTAAAAATAAATAGATATAACATCCTATAATATCCTTTTGCAATTTTTAAAAAACACCCTAAAAAAGAATAAAACAATAATCAACTAAACATAAATTTTAAATCCACTTGACCAAACATTTGCATAAACTATACCAAAAAAATTATTTTATACAAACACTACAAACGGAAAACTCATTTATGTGCATTTTTTTACCTTATTATGAATTGAATATTAATAACAAATAATGACAAACCAACATTATTATTAAAAAATAAATATTTTTTAATAAAGAATATATATTTTTAAAGTTTGTTATTAATAAATATTAATAATATTTTTAAAATATATTATTTTTAGTACATATAATTAAAAAACTATATTTATAAATAAAGAATATATATTTTTTCTGAACTATAATTATTTTATTATTTTTTATTTAAATAAAAAATTCTATATTTATTTAAAATATTATATTTTTTAATGAATATGAAAAATAATAAACAAGTCAATTTATTAATAAATTTCACGTGATTTTTAGTAAATTATTTTGTTATATTATTTTTTAATATTCATTAATAAAAATATAAAATTTTAAATAAATATAGTTTAAATAAAAGATTATAAAATTTAGCTTAGAATACAAAAAAATTATTAAATTGTAAAAATAAAGTTTGATAGTAATAAATATAAAATATTATTAAACTTATACTAACTTTAATACTTATAAATATAAAAAATTTTACATAAGTTTGCTTAAAGTTCTGAAAAAAATATATTCTTTATTTAAAAGTAAAGTTTTATATTTATAAGAAATAAAAATAATATACTTTTAGTTTTTTTTTCATATTTATTAATAACTACATGCAAATGATATTTATTTATATTTAACTATATGTATATAGTATGTCCAATTATATAATCTATTTTTAAGTTCATTAGTATATCCATATATATTTTTTATAGTAATAGATAGTTATATATTATTTTATTTGTGTTTATCAATTTATAGTAATTTTTGATATATTTATCTATTTATTATAAATGTTACAGATAATATATTAAAATTTAACTATATTAATGTTTATACGTATTTATGTATTTAAAATTAATTGTTTATTTATAGTATATTTTGAATAATTTTAAATATATTTGTATTTAATTATAACTATATTATTACACCGAATAAGTTTGTCAAAAATACTATATTATATCTATATTATATTTATATAGATTAGTTATATTATTTTTAATATTTATTATTTAAAAAATATAAGATGTAAAGTTCATATTTATAAATATTTAAAATGATACATTTTTTGTGAATTTTAAATATTATTTAATAACTACATGAATATTATATTTATTTATATTTAATTATATCTATATCGTATGTTCAATTATATAGTATATTTTTATGTCCATTAGTACCAGATATATTTTACAGTAATTTGATATTTATATACTATATTTATTTATATTTATCAATTTATAGTCAATTTTAAAATATTTATATATACATTATAACAACTTACCTTTGAATTAAGAATATCTCTCCTTATATATCTATATATATAGTTATTTATTTATAATAAATTTAAGTATATTTGTATTTAATTATAACTATATTGTTACAAGAAAATAAGATATATTTTTAATTATACTATATTATATCTATATTTTTTAGCTATATAATTTTAAATATTTATTATTCAAAAACATAATATTTTAAATATATATACATGGTATATCATATATTCATGGTAAAATAGGCATTTTCAAAATATAATTATATCTAATATATAAATATATACCATATCAATCATATTTATAGATGATTATATCTATTTATCTTTTTATAGTAAACTTTAAATATATTAATATGTATTCATATTTATCTATTTATCTATAATTATAAATATATATATATATATATATATATATATATATATATATATATATATATATATATATATATATATATATATATATATATATATATATATATATATATATTTATATCTAGTGTGTGTATATATATATTTAGAGCAATAAAAATAATATTTTAAAAAATTTATTAATGTTTTGTTAAAAGAAATAAACAAATACATTAGTATGATTTTGATTTTTCATGTAACACATTAAGACACATGTTGTAGAATTGTTTGATAACTCTGTTAGATGATTAATGTATATTAATATATAAATATGATAATAAAATTCTTAATTTTACGGGTCCGTATCAATTCAATATGTTTTTTATTTCAATCATCAATGACATTTATTTGAGAAGTAAAATCTTTATTTTTAAAAACTAATTTTAAAATAAGTTCAAACTATTTTTATGAAATTTAAAATTTTATGAAAATTTTTGTTTTGGATTGAATTGTTTTAATTGGTTGTATTAAAATCTAATGGTTAGAATTAGAAAAAGTGTAACGTCCACTTTTTGATTTGTTATAAATTTATTTAAAAATCCAATTTCAAAAATCTTTTATTGTAATTAACAAATATTAAAAAGAATATCTTAAATTTTATCTCCTTCATTATTATTTTTTAAATTTCCACCTCATTTATTTATGTTATTTTAGTTAATTATATTCAAATTTTAAATTTCAAAATTTTTCTAATTTTTTTCACGCTTTTGAAAATCAAACATTTCATTTTTTCGACACATTTAACTTATATTTTAAATATTTTAATAAAATATTATTATAAATATTATTTTTAATTATATCTTGTCAAGTTTATATTTATATAAATATGAGTTTATAAAATTATATTTTAATTATTACCATATTTTTAATCAATTTTATTTAGTTATTATCTCTGAAAATATTAGTTAGTATATTTTATAATTTTAATAAAATTAAAATTATAAATAAATGTGTTATAAATGAAGTTAAAATTAAAATTAGTTAGTTTATTCTGTGATGGGGAAAGGGCGACCGGGGCGGCCGAAGAAAACGGTGCTCCCTTCGCCGGTGCACGCATCGTCGAATCTTGTGAGTACAAAATCACGAACAGAAGATGAATATGATGCAGCTGAGATACTTCAAGAATTAGAAGAAGCAGAAAAAGAGCCTAATACAACTCTGAATCAATCTGAATTTGTAAAAGGAAGTACAAGTGATTCAGTGAATCTGGAAGTAGAGGAAAAGGAAGAGAAGGAAGAAGGGGCTAGAAAATTGTGGGTTGATGTTTTGAATGAAAATCGCAATCCGAAAAGGGGGAAGTCTTTACGATATATAGAACCAAAGATAATCGATGGAGACATTGAAGTGGAAATCACGGAAGATGACGTTATTGATGAGGTGCTTTTTTGGAAACCATCTCTGATTCTATATGTGGTGGGAGCGGAGTTGGGTATGAATTTAGTGAAGCAGTTTATGATCAGAAATTGGAATTTCGTGCCTCTACCAAATATGTACTATAATGAGGAAGGCTATTTCTTACTTCGATTTGGATCGATTCAGGATAGAGACGATGTATTGATGAGAGGGCCTTATACTATTAGGAGTATGCCAATTCTACTGAGGAAATGAAACACTGAATTCAGCTTGAAGAAAGACATGTTGAGAACTTTACCAATCTAGATTAAATGGACACAGCTCCCTCTATACCTCTGGGGAGATACTAGCCTAGCTAAGATTGGAAGTGCTTTAGGAAGCCCTCTGACCACTGATGAGTGTACTACGAATATGCTGAGGGTGACTTATGCAAGAATCCTTGTAGAAGTGGATATTACGAAGCCTTTGCCTGATGAGATCACAATACGAGATGAAGATGGTAACAAGATGAAGCAAGTGGTGGAGTACGAATGGAAGCCAAAATTTTGAACTAAATGTGAGAAGATTGGACATAAATGTGAAGAGAATAAGGTGAAGGGGAAGTGACAACCTAAACCTAAGCCTCTGGTATGTCATACACCTACTGATGAGACCACAAATGCAGAAACAAGAGATATACAAGAAGCTATTGAAAAGAAGGATGTAGGGAAAGTGCAAAAATTCATACCTAAGGAGAAGAGCAACTCTGGAAAGACTTCTATGTAGAGGAAAGGGACTGTTTTCAAGCAACCAGAAGTGACTAGGGATGAATGGACCATTGCAACTAAAACAAGTAAGGATAGAGGGAAAGGCTTGATGTATGAAGAACATAAGATTAATTGTACAAATCTATTTGGTACTTTAGGTGTTTTGAATGATACCTTAGCACATGACCCGGGGCCATGTTGATCTCCTGGAATACAACGGGGCTAAATAAGGCAAGTAAGCATAAGGAGATTAGCTCCCATCTCCTCAGATTGAATGCTAATATACATGTTTTGCTTGAGACCAGAGTGAAGAAGCTAAATGCTGAGAAAGTTAGAAATAAACTGAATCTTAAAGGTGAGTACGTTGATAATTATCAATACCATGCTAATGGTAGAATCTGGGTTAATTGGGATGCTGAGAAAGTGCAGGTTAGGGAGATTTGTAGCTCGGACCAGTTCATTCATTGTGAAGTCAGGGATTTAAATGGACAATATAAATTCTGGCTAACTGCTCTGTATGCTCATAATAAGATTGACAGGAGAAGAAAGTTATGGCTTGACATTGAGAATCTGTAGCAACAAGGCCCTTGGTGTATCATTGGAGATTATAATAATGTCCTTCAGTCTAAAGATAGAGTTGGAGGCAGCATTGTGACAAATTCTGAATATGTAGACTTGGAGAGTATGATGAATAGAGTTGGGTTGTATGAGATGGATTCAACAGGTGACTATTATACTTGGTTTAACAAGCATAGTGTGGACCCCATTTATTCAAGGATTGATAGAGTTCTGGGTAATATGGCTTGGTTCCAATTAGACTATAACTTGAGTATGCTTCCTCCCCATGTTTCAGATCTTGCTCTTTTAGTTGTAACTGGGCATGATATGAAGATTCCCAGTAGAAGAAGGTTCAAATTTATTAATAAGATGACTGATATAGAGGGATATTATGAGGTTGTGCACAAGAGTTGGCAAGAGCCTATAATTGGAAGTCCTATGGTGGTGTTGTGGCAAAAGTTGAAGAGGCTGCAGCCTATTCTGAAAAAGTTCAGCTAACCTTTAACACATGCTCAGCAGAATTTGATAAAGGCTAGACAGAACCTGGAGTTAGCTCATAAGGATCTCAGTGATGATAGAATGAATGCAAAAAAGATTGTGGATGTAAGAAAATGCACTGAGGAAGTTCTGCAATGGAATGAATTTGAAACTGATGTTCTGAAGCAGAGATCAAAAATAGATTGACTGAATAATTGTGATGGTAATAACTCTTATTTTTTATGCTTCTATTAGAGCAAAAAACAAGGCACAACGTTTGAATAGGATATGTCTTGAGGATGGCAGTGTGGTAACTGATCAGGCAGATATAGAACATGTTATCCTGAACTTTTATGAGAACCTAATGGGGAGTAAGGAGAGTATGCTGGAAGCTATTGATATTGCAACCACGAGAAAGGGAAAACAGGTTAGAGGTAATCATGTTGGTAAACTTATAGAACCTGTTTCTGAAAGTGAAGTCTGGAAAGCTGTTAACAGCCTTAATGACATTAAATCTCCAGGGGTAGATGGTTTTGGGGCTAAGTTCTTCAAATGAAGTTGGCACACAATTAAAGAGGATGTTATGGCTGTTATGGCTGTTATGGCTGTTATGGCTGTTATGGAGGAATTCTTTGAGCACGAGAAAATCTACTTAGCTCTGAACTATACTCTAGTCACACTGATTCCAAAAAACGCAAATGCAAAGTCCATTAAAGAGTATAGGCCAATTGTTGGGTGTACTACTATTTACAAGATTATTTCTAAAGTTTTAACTAAAAGGCTAGGAGATATCTTGAGTAGTATTGTGGGTGATAGTCGGGCAACTTTTGTTCCAGGGCAGCAGATATAGTCACATATATTGCTAGCGTATGATCTCATCAAAGGGTATTCTAGAAAAGGTGGTGCCCTAAAGTGTATGATCCAAATACATTTACAGAAGGCTTATGACATGGTCGATTGGTGTGCTATGGAGAATATTTTACAGGAAATTGGAATACCAGCAGAGTTTATCAGGTGGATTATGTTGGCAGTCTAAACTGTTTCGTACAAATTTAACATTAATGGAAAAACCAGTAAAATTCTTAAGGCCAAAAGAGGATTGAGGCAAAGGGATCCAATCTCCCCTTACCTCTTTGTGATTGTTATGGAGTATCTGAGTAGAGTTATGCAGAAGATGCAGGAAAATCTTGACTTTAATCACCATGTGAAATGTGAAAAGTTGGCTATAACACATCTTATTTTTGCAGATGATATTATACTCTTCTCAAGGGGGGATAACAAATCAGTGGAACTATTGATGCTAGCCTTTGGTAGCTTTACCAGATCAACAGGATTGAAGATTAATCCATCAAAGAGCAAGCTATATTGTGGTAATATGGATGCTGATATAAAGCAGGAAATGCTTCTATTTACTCAGTTCACAGAGGGGGAGCTCCCTTTTAGATACTTAGGTGTGCCTCTTACTAGCAAAAAGTTGTCTATTCACCATTATATGCCTTTAGTTGAGAAGATAGTAGACAAAACTCGACACTGGAGTACCAGATTACTCAATTATGTTGGAAGACTCCAATTGCTAAAGAGTGTTAATTTTGCTATTTCTAACTTTTGGTTGCAGGTATTTCCTATGCCTCTGGTTGTTATTCATAGGATTAATGCCATTTGTAGAAGATTTTTGTGGACAGGAAGCGATGAGAAGAGTCACAAGAACCCAGTTGCATGGAAGAAAGTGTGTAGGCCTAAAAAATATGGGGGGTTTAAATTTGATTGATCTGCAGGTTTGGAACCAAATTTCCATGATGAAACTTTTGTGGAATATTTGTAGAAAGGAAGAGAATCTATGGGTTAAGTGGATACATGAGTATTATATGAAGAACTAAAATGTGATGATTGGGGATATTAAAAAGGATAGCTCTTGGATTCTTAAAAATTTCTTCAGTCAGAGAGATAAAATTGGGAATGTGCAAGATATCTAGGATAAAATGTTAAATCAGAAGAATTTCAGTATGAAGACCGTTTATAAAGAAATGTTTAAGGGTGAAGATGAGGTTATTTGGAAGCACTTAATGTATTGCAATATAGCAAGGCCAAGAGCTATAGTAACTCTTGGGTTTTCTTGTCACAACAAGCTTGCAACAAAAGATCGTTTAAGAAAGTTTTGAATAAATGTGGAGGCAAAATGTAATTTCTGTGATGAAGTGGAAACAATTAACCACCTCCTGTTTAATTGTAAGTTTGCAAATGATATATGGCAGAAAACGCTCAATTGGGTTGGTGTAAAGCATATGCCTCAAGATTGGGAGCATGAGAGGAATTGGGTAGTATGTATGAAAAAGGCAAAGGTTGAAGGAAAGACCTCTTAAAGTTGGCTTTCACTGAAACTATTTACGAAATTTGGAGGCATAGAAATAGAGTCAGTTTTGGGATGACAAATGATAGTGGGAAGATTTATGAGAATATCAATGGTATGATTGTGTATAGGGGTTGGTTTCATAGGAAGCTTAGGAAACACGTAGAAACTCTTATGATATAGTTGTGTTGTTTTCTTTTTGTTGGGTGTCTTGTTGGTTGGATCCATAGAGATCGCCTTGTACCTAGTGGTTTTTTGAATTAATAAAATTTTCTTTGATTAAAAAAAAAATTAAAAATTTATTTTATCACAAAATTTGTTTTCAATCTCACAAGCTACCATATTATATTATCTATTTTATTTTAATCAACAATTATCTTTATTTGAAAGGCAAAATTCCTATTTTTATTACTGACTAATCATAATGTTATCAATCCAATTTAAGAAGTATGCATTCTTTTACTTTCTATTTCAAAACGTATTTTTATTACTGTTTATTGATATTAAATAAAAAAATTTGAATATTAAATATTAATATCATATTTTTAAATAATAAAATATTTTAACTCACATGTCACTATTAATACAATACATATTTTATTTAAATTAATTAAATTTATATGATCATGTTTTTTTTTACAATTAAGAAATTCATTTCAAAATTACACACACAAATTATTGTAAACATTAAAATATTATAGCACAAGTAATGACAAAAGTTGAAAAAAGTTAGATATTATACACACAATACATATCTTAGTAGTTAGATATTATGAGGTTTAAATACATACCTTAATTATTATACACACAATACATACCTTAATTATTTCAAAATTACACACACAATACATATCTTACTAGTCAGATATTATAACACAAGTAATGAAAAAAGTTGAAAAATTATACAAAATAATTATTGTAAACTTTAATTTCAAAAGCTTATATAGTTGTATGTTTATTTAACTGACATTAATTAGTTGATATTTTAATGACATATTCATATAGTACGAGGATTGAAAAAAAAAAGGGCCAAAGTCCCAAAAGAGAAACAAGAAGACTAGGGAGGGAAACGACTAATGGTTGACACATCCCTAGCGTCCTCGGCTAAAAAAAAGGAGAAATACAACCCGGAATCAAGTTGTAGATCAATAACTCAGACACACAATTACAACCAACCGAAGAATGTTTATACACGCGCACTTATTCACTTCTCAAGGCGTATGATCTATTTTAACACCTTCAAGCTTAGCTATTAGCAACATAATTTGCTCCAGGATAACCACACTACCACTATGCATAGAGCTCCCTTTCTCAATAGCTTGCACCACCAAAGTTGAGTCCACATTTAACACTACCTTACTGTAACCGAGGGCCAAAGTTAGCTTAAGACCTTCAAGGACTCCCCATAACTCAACTATAAAAAGAGAACAATTGCCCAAAGATTTGGGAAAACCACCCAGCCAATTCCCAAATCCGTCTCTAATAATTCCTCCACACCCAACAACACTATTATTTTTGCAAGCTCCATCAGTATTCAACTTCACCCAAGTACTACAAGGAGGACACCACTGAAGATTCTTAACTTTAATATTGTTGTCGCGATTCATCATCACCTCAGTACTACCTTCCTCATATTCCTTAACTTTTCTCAATATGAAATCACCAGGTTCTAACATCTTCCTCCTACCATCGTCATGGACCTCTAGATTTCTCCACATCCAGATAAAATAACATCTTGTCACTCATATTTTACTCCAGGAATTGCCTCCCTTCCTATCCATACCGATATTCACCTCCAGCCAACTAGTAACATCCTTATACGAGAAAAAATGGACATACTATTAGGAGGTTTAACACTTCTCCAAACCTACTTGGCATAGGAGCAATCATGCAACACATGTATAATGTCCTCGATATGCTCAAGTCAAGTCGATACTCTAGAACTCTTCAACTCCATGTCTCTAGAAGCTAATATCAACAACCATCTTATCCTCTACTCCATTCGGATCGGGAGGCATTATCACCTTCATCTTGTTCATAATTTCCTCCCATTCACCCACAAACCAGGTTCTAGTTCCACTCCCCACTATTGTTGGACAAAGCTTGCACACTACAACCTTGTAAATCCTCAGGAATCTGGACGTCCAAATCCCCAATACAGAGACCCGGTTCAATCCAACAGTCATCCTAAGCATGCGTCTTCTCGCCATTCCCGATACACCAAACTCCTGTGTTGTTAATGTTAGGCATCGTATTATACAAGGCTCTCCACAGGCTGGAATCTTGGTAATTATACTTACAAGATGAGTGTCTTTCTTTCTCAAGATAGAGGCCTTTCAAAACTCTACACCACAGGTCTTGAGAGTCATTCAAGAGACTCTAACAAAGCTTCATGAAACAAGCTTTGTTCATAATCTCAAGTTTCCTAATACCTAATCCACCACTTCCTTTTGATTGCGTAACTATATCCGATTTCACCACGTGCATTCTCTTCTTAGCTGATGTATCACCCCAAATATAATTTTGTTGCAGCCTTTGAATATCATCAATGCAAGCCATAGGAAGAATATTGGTCATCATAGCATACGCCGGGATAGCTTCCATGATTGACTTTGCCAGAGTAACTCTACCTGCAAGAGACAAAATGTTAGTTTTCCAATTCGTAAGCCTGCCTTCGACTTGCTCCACCAAATACTAAAAGTCTTTCTTCTTTAGAGTTTTCCCACTTAAGGGCACCCCGAGGTACTTTCCAAAACTGCTAGTTTCCCAGAAGTTGGACATATTAATCAGTTTATTCCTCATGTTACGTGACACATTATTAGAAAACGTCAAACTAGTTTTCTTACTACTGACCTCCTGACCGGGCAACTTGCAAAATGTTTTTAACATTTCCATAAAACTAGCCATCTGCACCCCCGTAGCTTTTCCAAACATCAACACATCATCCGCAAACATTAGATGAGATATGGAGGGCCCATTTTTCCCCATCTTAATAGCACGCCACTTCTTCTCCCTCACCTTACTTTCAATTATACATGTAAGCTTATCCATACACAACACAAATAGATATGGTGAAATAGGATCCCCTTGTCGAATACCATGTTGGGGGCGAACAATTCCCCTATCGCACCATACTAGTTAACATTAGTTTCCACACTAGTGATAGAGTGCATAATTATATTCACCATGTTCACCGGTGGTCTATTTCACGCATAACTTCCAAAGAAACTCCCAGTTCAATTTATCATATGCTTTTGAGAGATCTAACTTGATGGTGAAGAAACCTTTCTTGCCTTTTCTCTTCTGAAAAAGTTTATCGCTTCTTTTGCAATGATAATATTCTCGTGAATAGACCTACCACGGACAAAACTCGTTTGATATGGAGTCACTACCATTCCCATAATGGACTTTAGCCTGTCAACCATAACTTTGCTCATAACTTTATAAACTATGTTGCAAAGGGAGATAAGCCGGAACTGTGTAACCCAAATTGGATTTTTAACCTTTGGAATTAAACATATATCAGTTTGGTTTACCTCACCAATCATCACCGAATTTTCCCAAGCTTCTTTGATAAACTCACACACACTTTTCCCAACAACATTCCAAGATCTTTGAAAAAATCCAACCGGATAACCATCTGGGCCTGGAGCTTTCCAGGGCTTAATGGAAAACATAACTTTCCTCACTTCTTCGTCTATCACTTTTTCCCATCCTGCTACGCTCTTTATTGGTTACTTAAGGAAATGATAGTTCAGTAGCCTCCTTCTCACAACAATCATACTTCAAAGCAAAAAAGCTCCTTATAGAACTAAGTCACCATAGATTGCAACTGAACCCGATCATCAACCCATTTCCCATCCGTATCTTTCAACATGCTAATCCTATTTCACCTTCTTCTGTTCACTGCTGACATGCGATAGTATTTCATATTTCCCTCACCATCCACTAACCACTGCGTTCTAGCTCGTTGGTACCACATAAATCCTCCTACTTGAGGATGTTATTGAGTTCACCTTGTAATCTCTTTTCTAGGTGCACCATTCCTTTGATGTTGTGCCTTCTCTGTAAACAGATTTGCACCCTATTCAGACTCTCCACCAGGTTCTTTTTATAAGAGACTACCAGCAACCAAGAGACATCCACCCCATCCGCCATGATCTTAATCTCATCCCACAAAATCTTCCTTCTACTTCCCTGAGGACTAGCGTAAATGGAGGTGAACAATTGACCAATGGTTTTTACGCATATATTTATCAATTATTTTAGTTATTGTTTATTTTACTTATTGAGTTTTTATTTCATTTTATCGCAATTTATGCTTGGTTTTGTGTTTTAGTGTTTTCAAGTTCGCAGGAATAAAACATGACAAATCGGGACAGAAAAAGGAAAAAGTGCAGAAACGAAGAGTTCAAGATCCAAAGAAAGAAAATTGGAAGATTTAAGAGGCCACACGGCCCGTGCAGCATGGCACGGCCCGTGCAAGAAGAAGAATTGGAGTACAGTACAAAATCCAGGGGGCTGACATGGGTGCCCGTGCAACCTTGCATGTCCCGTGTTAGGAGCACTGAAGGTTAAAGATTTCTTTATAATTCTGGAAGCTGCACGACTTGTGTCTGAGGCCCGACACAATTCTAATTTTTAGGTTTTTCTATGTAATTTCATCCTCGGCGGCAGTTTACGCATTTGGCTTGGCTGTAATTTGTACCTAGACTATTTAATTTAGCTTTTAAGTGTTAGAAGGGAACTTTTGCACAATTGGAGATTACACGATAGATGAGAGTGAAGCATTCGGGAAGAATTGGAGACGAAGATTCTTTCATGAGCGGAAGCAATTGAAGAATCTACCAATCCAAGTTTCTTTGTAATGTCTATCTTATTAGTTATTGTTGTTTTCTTTGTGAATATTATGAGAGACTAAACCCTCAATTCTAGGGGGTGTCCCTGATTTGACTCTGTAATGACTTGAATTCCTGAGTGATGAATTTCATGGTTTATATTATTCAATTTAATTATGCAATGTTTTTATGCTTTCCTGACCGGACCAATTAGGATTCGGTTAACAACTAGCTGGACATCAGTTGTTAAGGTTTTTGTACAATTAGACTATAGTAGATATCACCTAGGACTAGGGATACCCTATAGTTATCATATTTAACCCTTGATAAAACAAATGCTTGATTTCATCATAAATTTCTAAGGAATTAGGATTTAGGATTGAAGGTTCAAAGGTTTTCCCACTAAGGACTTAGGGGAAAATAACCTAAAGGGCTGATAATTGATATTATGAACTTGTTGAATAGATATCTATATACTACTTACTATATCTATAGAAATGTTTGCTAGCTGACCCATGACAATTCCACACCAGAAATTTGTTGCCTGCAAACATCATATGAACAATTGACAGGTAAAAAGTAACCATAAATCCTCAATGATTAAGCAATAGCACGTACTCAATTTCACAAGAATCTCCTTGTTCCATGTCTAAAGAGCATCTGACCATTTCCACATGATCCTCTAAGATTTCCAGATTCTCATTAGTTTTCTTCAAATGGTTGTAAACCACTTTTGGTATTATGTATTCATTAGATATATCTGGGGGTTTCATTGAAAATTGAATTCATGAGCATCAGTGTTTTGTTTTTTTAAACGTTCACGGGGATACTATTACTTGCATGGGGCAATTTGGTGTCTTTTCCTTGGATTTCCTTTATTGTGTAGCTTCTCTCTATTCCTTTGACCATATAGAGCTCTGATTGGTTACTTTTTTATTGAATCCCACTATATATTTTCCTCCAATACTGTTTACACCTTTTTCAAGGTCCCTATTGTTTTTCTACTTGAATTTCAATGCTCCACGTGTGGCCAGATACTTTACCATATTAGTTTTCCTGACTTTTTTTCCCTTTAGTTCTTTTCCTTCCATGTGTCCCATTTTCTTAGGAGTTGCTACCCTGCTCATTTCCACTAACTTCCAAACCTTTTAATATATCCGTCAAATCATCATTATTACCAATTTCACCTGCTACATTCCCATTCCCAAAGCCACCTCTATCCAATAAAATTTCTTCTTCCAGTATAGTGCTCATATTGTTTGGCACGTTTTTATTCTTCAGATTAAATTCCATGCTTACATTATCCACACCACCTTTATTACCTTGTTGCTCATTTTGTGATGTATCTCTTTCTTCCGTACTTGTACCCTTCTGCATATCAAATTCCTCAGATTGCCTTAAATCAAAGAATTGCTACGCATTATTCCGATTAGGCCCATACGATCCCAGATTTTTCGGTCTCATCCAACCACCACACTTATTTGTTTTTCTTTTTCCTTTCTAGGTCTCTTAGGTTTTTGAACCACTCTCCACGGCCCTTTGCTATTTGATCATGTTAACTCTCCCCCACCACCTCCATTCTTTTCCATCATATCTTCTTCACTACCTATAGTATTTTCCAATGGCTTTCTTTTCTTTGGACATCCCTCAATATAGTGCCCAAACCTTTCACAACTTGTACACAATAAATGTAGTCCTTTATATTCAACATTATACCTCCTCTCTTTTATCATGAACATAGCAACCAAGGGCTTTGTTAGGTCCACCTCTACACATATTCTTGCATATTTAACCCTATTGTAGCCCCAATTTCCCCCCTAAGATCCCTCATCATATCATTATCACAATGCACCAAGATCACAAACAAGTGTTGGGTCTCATGGCTGTCCCATTCTTATGTTTGCTCTCATGATATTTCCAAGCACCCTGATTGTGTATTGGGTCTGAGTTTGATATGCATTTATTTCTTTTACTAACCTCTGATTAAAATACCAAAAGTATTTGTTTTGCTTTGTGTATTTTGTATTTTGTAGGTATCAAGCCAAAGCATTTGACAAGTGATAGTTTTCTGGTGTTTTCTCCCAAACTTGTTTTGCACTAATTTTTCAATTTTTTTTGCGATGCAACCGATTTGCACCAAAGATAAATTGATTGCACTTGATGATTTTAGTGAAAATTTTGAAAAAAAAACTCAATGCAATCGATTTGCACGCGCAAAAATTTGAAAAGTTGGGCAATTTTCAAGTTTGTGGGTTTTGACTCTAATTTATTTTTTATTTTTGAATTTATTCTTTGATCACTCAAAATTCCACTATTGTATCATTATTAAACTCTATCGTGCACCCTCATTTTGATGACATAATCACCAATTGATTCAAATTTGGCTCCAAATCCAATTTCCAAGCCTAATTCCATACCCAAACAATATTCCAAACCACCACTAATTCCTAAGCCTAAATCCTATAAATAGAGGTCTCCTCTCATTCAAATTTCAAGATTTTAATAGCCAAACCCACCTTTCCAAAAAATATCTTTACTCTCCTCATTCTCCCAATTCACTCAAAGCTCTTCTTCTTCATAAAAGTTCTGTAAATTCTTCATTGGAATTTTCTAATCTTTGAGCTAAAACTCCATCAAAACTCTTTTTCTTTATCAATTCTCAAGATCTAAGCTTGTGATTTTGATTTTTGGAGTTGAATTGGAGAATTTGTGAAGTGTTACGATTGTCAATTTCTCAAGATCTACAAGTGGTGAGTTTAAATCATCATATTCCATAATGTGATCTCTTGATAATTCTTGTGATTTGACTCATTGAGCAAACTTGTTTTTAGTTCCATTGATGTTGATTTCTCAAAAAATTGATGGAATTTTCATGCCAACTTGAATATAAGATCACAAGTTGTTTGTGGAAAAGTTCGAACAAGTATTTAGTCTTTTGAAATATGATTTTTCTAGTTTAAATAGTGAGCAATCGATTCGCACGGGGCTTTTTCTGCGCAGATTTTGAAAAATAACACTGTGCAAATCGATTTGCACTAAAGTCATAATATTTTTTTTGCTTGACTTTTTGACTTGTTTTGGATAATTACTCTTCTCCTACTCCATTCTTTTGACGTTTTCCATGGATTGTAATCTTAAGTTCCAAATTTCTCTTAAAATTCAATGGACTTTGGGTGTTGATGAAGTTGTATGAATGTATTGTTATTTCCAATCTACCAAAGGATGAATTATCCAATTCATTCTTGGTGCTTTGATTTAATAATATATTTAGTGCTTTAATCCACCAAGATGAGTGGTTGAACTTAAGGATGAAAGATTTTTGAGAAGATAATCCAAGTTGATCTATCATTTCCCCTCTTTCTTCATCTTATCCCATTCTTTTTTTACAGGTGTTGCCAAACATTAGAAGATGATTTACATATCACTCCTCTCATTGGTATTTTCAACACATAGATCATGCTTGACTGGCCTCGTTGTAGGGTGACCTCTATATAGGTGACTTGGCGATTGGTTAACATAGTTCCACAATCGGTCCCGAATCGGAAAATGGTCAATTGGTAACATAAATTTCATGTTTAACAAAGCTCCAAGGATATTGAGTTTTGACTTTAGTTCAACACTTGTGAAACTTTTCGTGTAGTCGCTATGATTCTATCAAGCTTCTGATAAGTTTTCACTAATTTTGTCCAATTGAAATTCTCAATCATCTTTGATCAAGTGTTGTCAACTTCGATAGTTCCAAAATTGATGATATACTTGACAAAAAGCAAATGAAACTTGTCGTGTAGTCGCTATGATTCTATCAAGCTTCAAGAAAGTATTCATGCACAAGCTTTAAGATGACCGTTCAGCTAACCTTACTAATTACTAACAATTGACTTTATTTTTTACGCCTTTTATTTTTATGCTTTTATTTTATGCCTTTATTTTTTTATGTCATTTACTTTTATGGTTTTTACTTTATGCACTTTATTTTAGCATTTACATTTCATGTCATTTTTTTCTTTGCTCACTTGAGCATTTATTTTTATGTCATTTTTTATTTGCTCACTTGAGCATTTTATTTTCTTGCCATTTTGAATTTTCTCACTTGAGCTTTATTTTTCCTTTTGAAAATACTTAATAATCCAACTTAAACACTAAAAAAATTTAAATTCATTTTCTTGGACTTGGTTACTATTCCTATGGTTGGAGTTTGGACTTTGGACTTATGATTAGGACTTTGACCTCAGCTCGGGGATTCTGTGATCTTGGTGTTATTCTGTTTGTGCTTGGGTTATTTTTTCTGTATGCAGGTTATTCTGTTTGTACTCGTATACGAGTGGATTTCCTCAAAATACAGTTGTTACTCTGCCCTTTTTTTTAAGACATGATTTCATTAGAGACATTGATTTATCTGAGACTTGGTATTTTGGTCAGGTTATTGTTTGTCGGTGTAACACGGTGGGAGAACTGACTTGTTTGTTTTACGTTTTATTACAAATGTTGCGGATAGCAAGAGTCACCACCAACTTTTCTTTTATCCAATAAAGGGAAGGTGAAAAGAACAGGAAAAGACCTTTGTTAGATTCTGAGTACGGGGGGAAATTATGAAAAGGGAAGGTATTAGCACCCTTTTCATCCGTAGTTATCAACGGGCTCTTAGATGCTTAGCTCACTTTTGAAAAAATTGCTTTCTGTGTTTGTGTAGTTTGAAAAGTATTTTGAAAAGACATTTCGCTTTGACTTCATAATGATTCTCGTTGAAATGTATACGAAGTGTTCGAAAATGTTTGTTTGGAAAATGTTTAACTTTATAATGATTCTCGCTGGAATGTACACAAAGGGTTTAAATTTTTTTGAAAAAGTGTGAGGTGTGAAAAATATTTTGATTGGAGTAAGAAATAAAGTCTTATTTACCTACTCAGAATGGTCATTTCCATGTTATTTTCCTTCTCCTTTAGAATAAGGCTATCCATACCATTAGTTGGTATGTAACTTTATTCGTTTGGATGTGAAGGGACAATCGAAGGGTCATCGTATGGTCATAGAAGGCAACATGTAAGGATACCTTAGCGATTCGAAGGGACAATAATCACTTTTCGTAGGCAACAATCGAGGGACGAGATCATATATTCGTGGGAAACATTGAGGTTCATCGAGAGAATATGATCTTTGTATAGAAGGGAATACAATGATGTTATTCATAAGCGTTTTTGCTAATGGTAATCCTACGTTCGAGGGACATGACCATTATATTCAACTATGCTATTGCTCATATATTTTCGACTATCTCATCTCCTTGCTTCCAGAAGAAGGTGATTGAACTGATCTGCGCCATTTGAATCTTGAATCTGTAAGTAGATGATATTGACGAGACATAGTTGTACGCTTTAATCCTAACTTTTGCCTAGACCGCCCTTTCGGGTTTTTAGTCCATCGGGATACCCTTTTTTGCCCAAGCCGCCATTGTAGGTTTTCGACTTGCCAGGTGTAATTTTTTGTATATATGTCCCTAACTTCTGCCCAAACCCTTTTGGTTCGCCGGGACGCCCTTATTTTTGCCTAGGCCAGTCAACCTAGCAGATCTTGTTTACGCGTAGTATTTTTTGACTATGTCTGCATTCACATGGTGTGGGAAGTCTTCTCCATCCATGGTGCTAAGTATCATGGCTCTGCCGAAAATATTGTCTTGACTAAAAATGGTCCCTCATAGGTGGGAGTCCATTTTCCTCTGGGATCACCTTGTGGTAGTATGACGCGCTTGACTACTAGATAGCCAACTTGTTACACTCGATGTTTGACTTTCTTATTGAAGGATTTGATCATGTGTTTCTGATACATATGTCCATGGCATATGGCTACGAGCCATTTTTAGTTGATCAAGTTTATCTAGTCAAGTCGAGTCTGGACCCATTCATTTTCGTCTAACTCTGCGTCCTTGAGTACTCTGAGTGAGGGTATCTGAACCTCGATAGGTAAAATTGCTTCCATACCATATACGAGAGAGAACGGGGTTGCCCCGGTAGATGTTCGTACTAAAGTGCGGTAACCGTGGAAAGCAAATGACAACATTGCATGCCAATCCTTATACATCATTGTCATATTCTGTATGGTCTTCTTAAGATTCTTGTTGGCGGCTTCCACTATGCCATTCATATTTGGCCGGTATGGAGAAGAGTTGTAATGCTTAATCTTGAACTGCGTGCAGAGTTCGGTGATCATCTTGTTATTGAGATTGGTACCATTGTCTGTGATAATCCTTTCGGGGACGCCGTGTCAGTAGATGAGATTATGTTTGATGAATCGGGCCACAACATTCTTGGTAACAGATGCGGACGAGGCTGCTTCTATCCACTTAGTAAAGTAATCAATAGCGACGAGGATGAAACAATGTCCATTAGAAGTGGTAGGTTTGATTTCTCCGATCATGTCAATAACCCACATCACGAAAGGCCACGGGGCGGTCAAAACATTCAATGGAACTGGAGGTATGTGTACTTTGTCTGCGTATATCTAGCATTTGTGACAAGATCGAGCATAGCGATAACAATCAGCTTCCATAGTGGACAATTAGTAACCTGCTCTTAGAATCTTATTAGCCATTGTATGTCCACTAGAGTGAGTACCAAATGCGCCTTCATGTAACTCTTCCATAATTTGTTCAGCTGTTTTCTGATCTACACATTGGAGTAAGGCCAAATCATGATTGTGTTTGTATAAAATATCGTTACTGAGAAATAACTTGGTGGCAAACCTCCTTAGAAACTTATTATCGTTGACAGATGCCCCTTAAGGGTATTCTTGATCCTCGAGGTACCTCTTTTCACTTCGTAGAACCAAGGTTTCTCTTCTACTCCTTCGATATCAAGTTCACAAAAATATGATGGCTCGTCTAGTCTTTCAATAGTGATTTGAGGAGCTTCGTTGTCCCACTGACTTTAAACATAGATGACATGGTAGCTAACGCGTCTGCCATTTGATTCTCTTCTCGTGGGATATGCTCGAAAGTGATTTCTTTGAAGTAGGGGATCAGATTCAACATATGTTCTTGATATGGAATGAGGTTTGGATGCTTTATATCCCACTCGCCCTTAATTTAACTAATCACCAAAGCTGAGTCTCCATATACTTGTAAGAATTTTATCCTTAAGTCAATAGCAGCTTTAATACCCATAATGCACGCTTCGTATTCATCCATATTGTTGGTGCAGTCGAAACATAGTCTGGCGGTGAAAGGTGTACGACCGCCTTTAGCAGATACGATCACATCGCCAATATCGTAGCCAAGTGAGTTAGAAGCTCCATCGAAGACCATAGTCCATCGAGATCCTGGCTCAGGTCCTTCGTCTGGTCTAGGATCTTCGTAATTGGTGGCTAACATAATATCCTCGTCTGGTAACTCGAAATGCATAGACTGGTAGTCATTTACGGCTTGATGAGCCAAATGATCAGCTACCACACTTCCCTTGATGGCCTTATGAGTAGTATACTGGATGTCGTATTCGGTCAAGATCATTTTCCATCTTGCTATTCTTCTGGAGAGAGCGGGTTTCTCGGATATCTATTTTATTGGTTCCATCTTAGAGATCAACAAAGTAGTGTAAGTCAACATATACTGTCTTAGTCGGCGAGTAGCCCAAGACAAAACGCTGCAAGTTTTCTCGAGTTGTGAGTATCTTGTTTCACAGCCGGTAAACATTTTGCTAAGGTAGTATATTGCATACTCTTTTTGACCAGACTCGTCATGTTTCCCCAACACACATCCCATTGAGTTCTCTAATACTGTTAAGTACATGATGAGAGGTCTTCCCTTAACTAGTGGCATCAGGATAAGAGGTCTTTGTTGGTACTTCTTGATTTTGTCAAAAGTTGTCTAGCAATCGTTGTTCCATTTTACTACTTGGTCTTTCTTCAGTAACTTGAAAATTGGCTCACAAGTAGCAGTTACATGTGCAATGAATATGACAATGTAATTCAGTTGTCCCAAAAACCCTCTAACTTCCTTCTCGGTACAGGGAGCTGGCATTTCTTGAATAGCTTTGACCTTGGCGGGATCAACTTCGATACCTTTACCACTGACAACAAATCCTAAGATTTTGCCAAATCTAACTCCAAAGGTGCATTTGCTCGGGTTCAGACTCAATATGTATTTCTTCAGTCTATCAAACAGCTTTCGCAAATGATCAAGATGTTCTTCTTTGGTTTATGATCGAGCTATCATGTCATCGACGTAGACCTCTATCTTGTGATGGATCATATCATGGAATAAAGCCACCATAGCACAATAATATGTTACGCCAACATTCTTCAAACCAAACGACATGACCTTGTAATAGAAGGTGCCCCACTGTGTATGAAAGTAGTTTTTCCATGTCTTTGGGAGCCATTTTGATCTGAATGTAACCGGAGAAACCATCCATGAAAGAGAAAACTTTGTGATGAGTAGTATTGTCAAACAGAACATTAATATGTGGAAGTGGAAAATCGTCTTTTGGGCTCGCTTTGTTCAAGTCTCGGTAGTCTACAGACATGCGCACCTTGCCATCATTCTTAGGCACGGGCACCACGTTCGTAACCCACTGTGCATAAGAAGTAACGGCTAAGAAACCGACATTGAACTACTTCATAACTTCGGCCTTAATTTTATCAAACATCTCAGGACGCATACGACGGACCTTCTACATCACAGGGAGAAAACTTCTTTCGTTGGTAGTCGGTGTACCACAATGTCAATATCTAGACCTAGCATGTCTTCGTAGGACCAAGCAATAATTCCGATGTAATCTTGCAGCATCTGGATCAATATTTCTTTGATACTGTTCTCAAGGCCCAATCCTATCTTGATTTCTTTTCTATCTTCGTTGGTACCTAGATTCACAACCTCGGTCGGTTCCTTGTGTGGCTGTATAGCCCTTTCCTCTTACTGTAGTAGTTTGGCAAGATCTCCCGTCACTTCACAACATTCCTCACCTTAGTCTTTGGCTTAGTAGATCGGATTATCGAAGTCATATTTATCAATAGCAGAGTCGTTATTGACGAGATCTAAAGTGAGTGTAGGTCTGCAGTTTATTATGTGGGTGTGTGTAAGAACACATAGCTTTTGAAGAGGTGATAAAGATGAAAAGAAAGATAGGGAACACAATATTTGAATGGAAAAGTCCAATGATTTATTAAATGAAAATATGCGAATGACAAATAATAACCCTCACAAACGAGCCGTGGTTCCCCGAGCAAGGCACTAGGCTTAAAGTTTATTGTTCGAAACGTAAAAGCAAAAAGCGCAAAACAGAAAAACAATTACTCCTATCTAAAATAGATTGGCTTAACATCCTTAGCTGTCCAATTGTTGAGTCCATCTCCAAGAGTTGGGAAGATCCAATTGTTGATGTCAGAGTCACCATCATCATCTTCTATAGCATGAACTCCGTCTTTATTGATGCGGAATGGAGATCCACCGGCACGTTCATGGCGTATCATCTTCTGACCTTTGGAAGTGAATCCTAAACCAGTCTTGTCAAATTTGAATGAAAAATCGGGTAGCTGACCCCAAATAGTACATCTTCCTTCTTCATCTACAACTCTGGCATCTTTTGGTGAGGCCATCTTCAGTAACTTTAGGAGTGACATGAGAGTCGACAGGCATGACTCGTGGAACTACTTCAAAAGCATGACAAGGATTTTTGACGAATTCATCTTCCATTTTGATTTATTGAAATGACTACAGATGGCTTACCATGAAATCTTCTTCTCCGAAGACTATAACAATCTTCCCCTACTCTGGGTACTTTAGCTTGTGATGCAGGGTAGAGGTAACAACGCATGCCTCATGTATCTAAGGGCGTCCAAGTAGGCAAGAATAAGCTGGACGAATGTCCATTACAAAGAAGGTAGAATCAAAAGTTTGGGAACCTGCTTTGATCGGTAGGGTAAGCTTTCCAAGTACTGTTCTCTTCGAACCATCAAAAGCTCTTACGATTGTGTCGTTGGGTTTCATGACCACTTCTTCAGCATTAAGTCAGTCGAGATCAATCTTTGGCAGGATATTCAGAGTAGAGCCAATATCCACCAATACATGATACAACATAGTGCCCTTGCATTTTATAGAGATGTGCAAGGATTTGTTGTGCTTTCGTCCGACAGAAGTTATATCAGCGTCAGAAAAGCCCAAACCATTGTCTGCGGTCAGGCTGGCAATACAACTTTCGAATTGGTCAATAGAAGTGTCTTGCGGTATATAAGCATTCTTCAGAAACTTCACCAAGGCTTTAGAATGAGCCTCAAATCACAACAATAGAGCTAGCATGGAAATCTTGGACGGAGTCTGTCCTAACTGCTCCACAACATTGCAGTCGCTCTTTTTAATGATCTTAAGAATTTCCTCCATTTCTTGCTTGGAGGTGTCTTCAGCAATTTCCTTTTGTACTTCCGTCGGAGCAGGTTGAGTCACTTTGTCTTTCCCTCGAGCTTTGGGTGTTGGTTCAATAGCAGGAACGCGAACTGTAGTAGTATTCTTTGGAGGAGAGATATCTGGAGAAAACACTCTTTTGGTTCTGGTCACTTTGCTCGATCCGATGATATTGTCAATGTTAGGATTTGTAGCTTCAACTGAACTATCTTCAATGGTTAATGGCCCTTGCTTGACGCCATAATAATAAACTTCGTCTCCATAATTCTAAGGTATAGTTTTGTTCAGAGGAATATGGAACTGATCTAGGTGATGTAATAATGAGAGGTGTGGGATCGGTAGAAGTGATCCTTATTGTGTTCACATCAGCATATTCTTCGGGATAATCATCTCCCCATCAGGTGTACTTGATGTCTTCAATTGCAATCTTGTAGCTTTTAGGAGCGGTATACTTCACCATGAAATCAAATTTCCCACTTGGCTTCCCCAAGGTATCCCAGACTTCTGGTACAGTTTCGCTTACGTCTTCGATCTTCAGACTTTTAGAAACATCTTTGCACAGGCTCTCTATAGATGGAGCTTTTAGGAATAACACTTCTTGGTTGTCCAATGCGTTGAACACATCTCTTTAACCAAGCACATCCATCGGATTCAGATGCGCACAAACGACAGTCGTCAAGACGTCTTGGAAATAAATCGACTTGCAACAAATCCTTCTTGACAGTCATCAGGGGAATGGTCAGCTCATTCACATCAAAGACATATGAGTCATTTTCAATGGCATTGGAACTTTTACCATGGTCAGGTATTGGTGCTTTGATCACATTTAGAGTTTCGACAGGAGGGTCGAATTCAATTTCTCGGGCTTTAATCATGTCTTGAATCTTGTTCTTCAGAGCCAAACAGTTGTTGGTGTCGTGCCCTAGGCTGTTGGAGTGGTATGCACACCTTGCATTGGGATTGTACTTTGGAGAAGAAGTGTTGACATGCTGAGGAGGATACCTCAAAGTAATTAGCTCTGCTTTCAACATGTGTTGTAGTGCTTGAGATAATGACATATTGATATTCGTAAACTGTCTTCTTGGCGCGTTCTGCCTATGTGCGTTGTCTTGTTGAGATTGCACTGGCGTGGGATTGGAGATCAAAACTGCCCCCACAGAATGATTATGATCAACTTTGTAACAGTTCTTCGGACCATATACAACATTGGCTTCTTTCTTTCCACCAAAAGATCTCTTTGCAACATTTGAAGATGTTTCAACTTAAATCTTCCCGCTCGTGATTCAAGCTTCGATACGTTCGCCTGTCAATATCATCTCAGTGAACCCGGCTGAGGAGTTTCCAATCAAATGATTGAAGAATGGGCCTGTCAGCATTCCCATGGACATATCAACCAATTCCCTCTTAGACAAGAGTGGCTGGACTCTGCCAGCTAGATCTCTCCATTTTTGGGTGTATTCTTTGAATTTCACGTCACGTCCTATAGACATGCTCTACAATTGCATACGAGTTGGTGCCAATTCAACATTGTACTGGTACTGTTTGTAGAAAGCATCTACCAAATCATTCTAGGTATGAAAATGGGTATTCTCTAGATGATAATACCACTCCAAATGTGTTCCAGACAAACTCTCTGGAAAGAAATGTATCCACAGCTTCTTGTCTTCAGTATGAGGATAGATCTTCTGAACATAGGACTTTAGATGCAGCTTCGAGCAAGAAATGCCATCATACTTAACAAAGGTAGGAATCTTGAACTTGTGGGGAATTACCACTATGAGAACCTGAATCAGATCATCAAAGTTCAGCCCTGACATTTTCAGATTCTCCCCAACATTCAGGCGGTCTTCAAGTTGCTTGTACTTTTTTTCGTTAGGATACTGCTCGCTCATATAGTCTTCCTCTTTGTTTTCGGACTCATGATGGCTTCCTTCATTATTTTTGACACTTCCTTCAGTTTCGCCGCTCTTGTCCGAGAACTCAAGCTGTTTGACTACCTTGACTGAACCTCTGAACCTTTTCCCCATATTGAGAATTCCAATGGTCTTCTTCTCTTTAGTAATGATCTTTTTCAGATCTTTCTGACCTTGGGCCAAATTGGTGAACATCTCCTAGAATTGAGCACTCTGAGCCTGAAGATCTTTGGCAATTTGTTCGAGAGCCATTTCTACTGAAATAAACAACGAGAGAATAAGAGAACCAGTCTTCAGAGTACATGTTATGAAATGTTATGCTATGATATGCAATGTTATGCAATGAAATATTTTCAAGGACCTTAGGAATTTAAATTTGGTAAACAAAGCACGAACAAACTTTTTTATTAGTCTGTTCAATAATACAAAAGAGAGTGCAAGTAAAAAAATAAAATTCCTAATGCTTAGGCCTCCCATGGACGCTTCCTGTTTATGTTAAAGTAGGTGTTGATGCCTTGCTCCTTGTGAAGGAGCTTCGTCAGCTCGAATACTCTTTTCTCACTTGCACAACACTGGGCTTCAAATGTATCCCTTTCTTCTTTGAGTTGAATCTAGGATCTCTTTAATTCTTCAAAATCAGTAGGAATGTCTAGACGAAGAATGGTATAGGGTTCATCACCTACACCAACAGGTTCCATAATTAATGGCAGGATAGAAGTATATGGCATCATAAGGTTTTGAGCGTGAGTTCGCACCCATTTAAGGTAAGGTTCCCAAGGAATGGAATTTTTATGCCCCAAAGTTTTGGTATCGGTTTTCTTCACCATGCCCCAAGCGTGCATAAATCTTCGGCGATAATCTTGAAGATTGTTGTCGTAGTCAAATACGATGTCTTGGAGAAGCATATCATGATAACCAAACTTTCATAATGCTAGAGAAGGGTTGTAGGTGATACCTCCCCTTATTCCAAGGAGTGGTACATTAGGGAATTCTCCATATCACTCAATGGAAGTAAAGTCCTTTTGAAAGTAGAGACACCAACAGATATCTAAATGAGAGAGTGACATCAGCCTTTAAGACCATTTCACCCTTTGGTCGTTCTTTATTACTGATTGAGGAAGGTGCGAAATAAACCACCTGGATAATAACGGTATGCAACACATAAAGTTCCTTGTCTTTTCATAGTACGAGTGTGGAGAGAATGCAAGATATCTCCGAGCAAGGTAGGCACAGGATTGTAAGTGAGGAAAATCTTAACGGTGTTCACGTCTATGAATTGATATGGATTAGGAAATAACACCAAACCATATATTAGCAAAGCTAAAACACCTTCGAAAGCGTGGAAACTCATAGCCTTTAGGAATTCTCGAGCTTTCTTTATCAGAAACTTAGTAAGCAAACCCTTAAATCCACTTCTTGTTTCTCAATTATCTTCAATGTTTGGTCGCTTTAGATGTAATGCTGATGTGATGTCTTCGAACTTTGGAACTTTTTCTGAACCGTGAAAGGTATCTGACTAAGAATGGGTATCCCAAATAGTTTAGAGAACTATTCCAATGTAGGTACCAACTGATAGTCTGGGAAGGTAAAGCAATGATGCTTCGGATCAAAGAACTAGAATACGATACTCATCATATCTTCTTCAGAACCGGAAGTAACCAATTCGAGTAGATAACCATGTCTTTTGATGAACAGAGAGTGATCTGGAATTTTTGAGACTAACTCCTTGAGTTATGAAGGTATACCCACAAAATTGATTCGGATAGTCTTCTTGGAAGCCATAACCCTACAACAAAGAGCAAAGATAAATTTCTAGGTCCTTGAAATGGTTAGAAATGATATGACGTTACGATGTTATGATGTCATGTTTAAATAGCAAGCACAAACAATTCACACAATAGCCCTAGGTTTAAGGCATGCATGAGGTAAAGGTGTCTACCCTACCGAAGTTTGAGTGGGTTCAACCTGTCCTACAATAGTAACCGGGTTTTAGGAATCTCTTATCATCGATCTTTCTCGCAGGATTTATTTCAATACGACTATCAAATGGTCGACCGAAACATCTGGAAAGTCGAATATTAATTGCCAAGATGGGTCAATTAGGGTTCTAAAGTTGATTTAGTGCGTATGACACCACGTAGACTCCAAATACTTCCTTAAATGAACATGAGGAGCATTAGGACATCCAAAGTGTCGCACTAACTGTAGCCATCATTTTGACCGTTTCGGTTTACGCCTAATAGTCGCGATGATTTATTGCTACTTACCTATGGAAACCTAGATCTGGGTGTAGGATCCCCCACAGATATAATACCCAAGCAACCCTTAAAAATAAAGCAGACAAAGCAAACAAAAAGCAATAAAGTGATCTTATAGCCCTAAGGTAACCTCTCTTTAGGTAGCATCCCCAGCAGAGTCACCAGTCCCCAGGAAAAGACCTTCGTTAGATTCTAAGTTTGAGAGGTAATTATGAAAAGGGAAGGTATTAGCACCCTTTCCATCCGTAGTTATCTACAGACTCTTAGTTTGTTAGCTGACTTTTGAAAAAATTGCTTTATGTGTTTGTGTAGTTTGAAAAGTATTTTGAAAAGACATTTCGCTTTGACTTCATAATGATTCTCGTTGGAATGTATAGGAAGTGTTCAGAAATGTTTGTTTGGAAAATGTTTAACTTTATAATGATTCTCGCTGGAATGTATACAAAGTGTTTGAAAAGTTTTTGAAAAAGTGTGAGGTGTGAAAAATATTTTGATTGGAGCAAGCAATATAGTCTTATTTACCTACTCAGAATGGTCGTTTCCATGTTATTTTCCTTCTCCTTTAGAATAAGGCTATCCATACCATTAGTTGGTAGGTTACTTTATTTGTTTGGATGTGAAGGGACAATCGAAGGGTCATCGTATGGTCAAAGAAGGCAACATGTAAGGATACCTTAGCAATTCGAAGGGAGGATCATCACTTTTCATAGGCAACAATCAAGGGACGAGATCATATATTCATAGGCAACATCGAGGGTCATCGAGGGACTATGATCTTTGTATCGAACAGACTATGGTGATGTTATTCGTAAGCGTCTTTGCTAATGGTATCCCTACGTTCGAGGGCATGACCATTGTATTTGAAAGGCAACAAGAGAGGATACCCTATGGGGGTGCAAGTGTGGAAGAGTGTGTTTGATGCAGATATTTAGTCTTGATTTAGAGTGATCAAGGATTGCTTTTAGTCTTGCCATACAAACCCTAATTACTAGTAATTAGATATATATGTACAGGAAGTAAAGGTGAAGAAAGTAAAGTGCGGAAAATAAATATCCTACGCTATTACATGACTTTTGGGCAGATACATAATAAGAGGTGCAGAAAATAAAGGCAGAGAGTTTAAATCTACGCTATTACAGAATAAACCTTACCACCTATACATCGTTTTCTAGAATTGTAAATGCGAAATTATAGACAAATAATCAGAATAATAAGAAAAATGTTAGTGAAAATGTTTTTGAAATTAGTAAAAATGTTTTTAGGGTTAGTAAACCTAATTTCAAGAAAGAAAACATTTTTTGTGAATTTTTTTGGATTGATTTTAGTGTAGAAAAATAATTAAAAGTATAATTTTATGGTTAATTATACAATTAATTAAAATAAAAGGAAAAAAAAAATTTTTTTCATAAAAAATTAAATAAGTATTTTATTTACCTAATTCTGAAAATAAAAATATTTTTATGATTTTTTGTGTTTTTAGAAAATATTTTAAAAGAATTAAAATAAATGGAAAAGAAATTAGAAAAAAAAAACATGAAAATATGTTAGTTTGCAAAGTTGTAAAAATATATGGGGTAGCCAGGGATCGAACCCCTGCCCCAAGGGTCAAACACGCGCCTCCCTTGCCAACTGAGTAGTGTGGATTAGTTGTCAAACAATGAAACAAATAAAATATAATTGAAAATATTTTAGAAAATTAGTTAAATAGAAAACACGCATGCTTCATCTCCTTCGTTTTTGAATTTCCCACAGACATTACCCACGACTTTTCTGTGGGTAAGCCCATACCGACGCTTTTGTGTGTCACTACAACCCTGCAACTTCTCAAAAATCAAAAATATGCACAATAAACTCGTTAGGAGACCATGGATCGATTCTATTTGACCATCTGAGCATGATAGTGCCAGTGGTTTCGTCCAATTTTACCTAAACCAGGAAACCCCAATTGGAGCTCGTAAAACCTAACAATGGCATCATGGATTTCCTGTTCTTAAACTTAAATTGAACCATACAGAAAGCTTCGAAATAACATCAGGAACACAAATATATAATCAAAACATGTTAAAAGTGCATGAATCATTGAAATCGATTTTAAAATATGAAGAGCAAACCGTGATGTGCAATTTCGTGTTTCTGGATGTATGGATGGCTTATGAACGTCTAGAATGAATCAGAGAGGATCAAGGAATGTGATGGCAAGCTTTGTTTGCCCTGAATCGATCCAAAACCCTGGCTGTAAGTTACTTGAAAGACACAAATTTTTTGAGCTTTATTTAGGGTTCTTGGCCGCAAATTTTCGTCCCTTAGGGTCTAGAAACCTTGTGAATATATAGAGGACTCAATTAGGTCAAGAATTGTGTCAAGAATATATTGAATTCAATGAGAAAATATTTGATTCTTTAATCTTTCCTATTTGCATAATAAACTTCCAAATTTGCTTCAATCATATGCCAATCAATATATTTCGAAATTAACAGCTATAGATGAGTAACTTGGACTTCAAGAATGTTGAAAATAAGCCTTGCACTTATTGATTTAATTTTTTTGCATTTTATTTTAATTAATTTTGAATTAAATTGAATTAATAAAAAATAAATAAAATAATTGCAAGCATGGCGTTTAAATGGGTTTTATAAGTCCTTGGAAATATTAGAAACAAGTTTGAATAAACGAAATATAGGCCCATTTGGAAAACAATTGATTTTGCTAAGTATTTCTCTTCATGCACTTCTTCAAAAATTCCAAACTTGCACAACATGTATCTTTCTCAATTTTCAACATTTTTAGGTGTTGGACTTTTTAGAAAGCTCAAGATATCCTCTAAACACTAGTTTTGGTTTCATCTTCATAAAAGCTTCCATGTTCATGTACACTTCTTTGGAAAAAGATGATTTTTTGTTGACTTTTAGAAGGACCTATAATGTCTTGATCCATAACTTTCAAATGAATCATTTTTGGCCCAAGCTTGTGAGACACAAAATTGTAGAGAATTGAAATCTCTTCAAAATGAGCATGGTTCGAAAAAATTCTGATAAAGTATGTGAAAGTTATGCCTGGTCAAAGTTATGTTGACTTTTTACCAAAAAACCCTAATTTAGAAACTTTGACTTTTGATCAAATCTTGAGTTTTCTTGATAAATTATAATCAACCCTTGATCAAATGATGAATGTGACTTCAAAATATTGATATTGACCAAAAATAATGAAGTTTGACTGTATGTTGACCACAATTGACTTTTTATCCAATATAATTGATATTCAACTATCTAAGCAATTGACGGAGCAAACTTGGGATGTGAGGCTTGAAACTTGACATGGTGATGCCTTGAGACATATGAGGAGGTATGATGACCACTTGAGGCATTAGAACTTGATTTTGCCTTGAGAGAAGCAAAACCCAAGTTGTAGGTTGATTACTTAGGAGAGGGTTTGTCTGGTCAACCCTTGAGGAATTCTTGAGTATGGAGATGTATCGTAACCTCAAAAGTAGGAGGACAAATTTTAAGGTATAACAGTCGACTTTGTGAATCTAAAGGATGGGAATATGGTATTGGCCACTTGATGTCAAGTATTGGTTTCTCACTCGGTTAGATCTTTCTTTACTCCCACCTTTTACATTTTGTACATCGGTTAGCCTCTTCATATCCTCCCATATTCTTAAATTTTCAAAATATTCTTCCCTTTTCAAAAGCTTCTTGTTTTCAAAACTCAAACCGCTTTCATAATAAACTTGGACTTAGGTCCATGCATTTTCAAATATTCTTTTCTTAATAAACCATTAACCAATTTAACAATACTTTAACATCTTTTCATAAGACTAAAAGTCAAATAACCTCACTCAAACATTTTTGAGCCCTTTGTGGCTTTCCTCTTTAAAACCATTTTCTCAAAAGATTACACTCTTGTCAATTCTTTATAGTGATGTGAACCGTTATACTTCTACAATATGTAGTGAAGTGAGACATTTTCCACTTGGTGTTAAGGATGCTTGTTGATGAAAATCCAAGCTCAATTCTCCACTTTGAGTTGATGAAATTCTCATTTCTCACAATTGTGGCTCGTAGGTATGTTTACCACTCGAATATGACAATGATTTCTATTCTTCTTAAAATTAACCAACACACCAATTTTAGTCTTGTCTACCCGAACTACATGGGTTTTGATTTCAATGTTGCACATTGTTGATATGTAGGCCTAGAGCTAATTGGAAGTTCAATCAAATAAAAAATTGTAAAAAATACTTCTTTTCTCACCTCCACCATATATTTTGTACATATTTTTATAGCACATAGATGCTTAGGGTGCCTCGTACCTTTATCTCATTTTCTTTAAGGATTTTATTCCCTTTTTTCATAGTACTTTTGATAAAATAAAAGCGCAGTGGCGACTTTATTGTTATTTTTACGAGTTGAGTCAATCAATGACTTACTCTTGGAGTTTTTTGCCGCTACAAAAAAGTGGTGACTTCACTAGGGAAAAATTGACCTCTTTCTAGTCCATCTCTACGTGGGTTGACCCTATCTTTGTTTCTTTGTATATGTACATACATAAAATCCATCATCAGAGGCATGACTACACTCTGGCAACTTAATCTAGGTTCGGCCCGGTGACTAGCCCGACAGAAGGCAAGGGGTTCCCTCTAGGTTGACATTCCGGCTCCAAGAGGACACGTCTTGAGGACAAAGACTATAGCGTCAGAGGACAAAGAATCATTTTTCCAGGATATAACTCAGATGAGGGAGGCGATGAGCATCCCACCAATTATGGGACCGTTATTCCCAAGCCGGATCATTAAATACGTAACTGCCAAATTACACATGACAGCGCACGTTATGGTTTTGCCCATCATTGGCAGCATCAGACATTTCTAGTCTTAAAGACATGACTCAGTTACATACTGGGAAGGTCAAAAATGTTATGAAATAAATTATTAATGAGGTCTTTGGCACCTCTATAAATAGGGCTCCCGACTGAGGGATAAGCAAGACATATAGCTTGGAGCACAAGTAAAATGACTTGTAGCTCTGAATCCCTAAACATACTCACAAAATTATTCTAGAAAGAACATTTTGCACCACCGTGGGGCCTCGGTAAAACATTCCCAGGCCACCATATTGTAGGTACAAGCAAAGCGATGTCAACTACACCTCCTTCCACTGATCCTCCAGACTTGGCGCAACTCCTGGCTATGATCGATGATTTACGTCATCATAACGAAACCCTGCAAGAAATTGTTCAATCTCTTCAACAAGGAGTCTTGAGGAACTTGAGGAGCAAGAGGTGGAGCTCTTGGAGCCTTAACCCCTATCCCAAGACATATGGGATGACCATGTCCCAGAGAACTTCAAGCCTCCTATCCGGAGACATATGATGGAAAGACTGATCCTCAGGAGCACATCATTTCAGTTAACAACACCATAACTCTGTTAGGGGCCAACGATTCATTGAAATGCAAGTTAATGGGTGGCACTTTCAGAGAATCTACATTGAGATGGTACATGGGCTTGCCTTGGCTCTCAACGATCAGCTATCAAGACTTCAATGAGAAGATAATTCAACAGTTCTCAAAAATCATCATCGGAAAGTGGAGAATACCTCAGTTTTCGGTGTCAGGCAACTTCTAGCAGAGTCATTGAGGGACTACATGGCATGTTTTAAAGAAGAAACATAAAGGTTTCCAATCCCAATCAAGAAATATTTGTGGCAGTTCAACGAGTCTCTAGCTCAGAAACCGACTAAGAGTATGGATGAGATCATCACCCGAGCAGAATATTATGTGAAGGGTGAGGAGAACAACATGGAGAAAAGAGCCCGATATGCTAAAGAAAAGGGGAAGGCCTGAGATGAAGGTGTCGTACAAAGAGCGCGTCCTCGGGATAATCCACCTCCAAAGGAGCATTCCCCGTAAAGGCAATCTCAACAACCACCTCGCCACTCGATTAGGTCGAATGATATCTTTACTCCTTTAAATGCAAGGAGGGAGGACATCTGGAAGGATGTGAATCATCTAAATTTGTTTACCGTACCATGGAGGCCTTGGTCAGTGAATTCGTGATGGGAAAGGATAAAGAGGCATGGTGTGCCTACCATATAATTCGAGGCCACTCGACGGAAGAATGCATAGCTTTATGTCGAGAGATAGAAAGGATGATACAGTCAGGAAAGCTTTCATCCTACATCAAAGATAACAAGGATCATCCAACAAACGTAGTCCGCCACCAAAGGGAGGTGATACCTCTAGATCACCTTCAAAGAAGAAAGGAAAGGCATCCGAAGAGGTTCGGGAGGCAAGGCTTACTCGGCATACCTTGAAAACCATCTTCGGTTGATTCGTCGGAGGAGGTTCCACTAGTTCAGCTCGAAAGAGGTACGCCCGGTGAGTGATGTAGGTGACTCAAGTCGGCCCCGCCGATAGTGATCCCGGGGTTGTGGCTTTTCCCCGGGAGGATGCTAAAGGAATTTTGCCACACGATAATTACCCCCATGGTAATCGAAGTGCAAATCAGAGATTGGGGAGTCAAGAGGGTTCTGGTAGACCTAGGCAGCTCCGCGGACGTCATGTATTGGGAAGCTTTCAAAGGAATGGACTTTGACCTTAAGGAATTGCTGACCTTCAATGGAACCTTGGTGGACTTTTCTGGGGAGCAAGTGTAGGTCCTGGGCCATCTTCCAGTGTGAACACCTTCTTTCAATGCGTTGGAGGAGGCTTTATCAACATTATATCTCACCATGAAGTATCCGTTGGGAGAAGGCCGAGTTGGAATAGTCCGGGAGACCAAGGGTTAGCCCGAAAATGTTACAAAGATAGCATGAAGATTAAGAGGAAGCTAGTTCCGGCTGAGGAGCTGGAAAACCACAAGGTAAACGTGGTTGATATCGATCATTGGGAAGATCCTCATGAAGATAGTCTGGTACCCCAGGAGGAAACAAAGGAGGTTCAGATTGGTTCTCAGCCGCCTGAAATTACCCACCTTGGTACTCAGATGAGCGTAGAAGAGGAGGTAGAGGTAATTAAGGCGAAATATTGACCTTTTTCCTGGAGGCGTTCAGATATGCCGACATAGACCCATCCGTTATGTGCCACCACTTGGCTCTTGATCCTGATGTTAAGCCCATGTCCCAATGAAACAAAAGAGTGGTGAGGAGAAAAGGAAAGCAATTGTGGAAAAAGTTGACAAGTTGCTAAAATCCAGGTCCATTGGTGAAGTCCAATACTCAACTTGGTTATCCAACATGGTGATGGTCAAAAAGAAAACCAGAAAACGGAGGATGTGCATGGACTTCACGGACCTTAACAAGGCATGTCCAAAGGATCCCTATACTCTTCCACACATTGATCGTTTGATAGACGGGGCTTCTGGATTTCGTTTGTTGAGTTTCTTAAACGCTTATTCAGGGTACAATCAAATCAGGATGAATCCAACGGATGCTCAGAAAAAAACTTTTATGACAGATCAAAGTAATTATTACTATGAGGTAATGTTGTTTGGCCTGAAGAATGCTGGAGCAACCTACCAGTGAATTATGGATATGGTATTTGGTCCACAGATTAGGTGGAACATTGAAGTTTATGTGGATGACATGGTTGTTAAAATAGTTGAAGAACGGAAGCATATCCTGGATCTGGAGGAAACCTTCACGGAAGTGCGAAAGCATAACATGCATTTGAACCCGGATAAATGTATCGTTCAGGGTGCAAGCCCACAAGTTTTTGGGCTTTATGTTGACTAGACAAGGAATTAAGGCCAACCCAAATAAATGCCAAGCAGTAATTAGAATGCGGAGTCTCACCACTATTCGTGAGGTTCAAGAACTAAGGCATGCGCCAAAGATAAGTCAATTCATTTTTTTGCAACAATCAGGAAAAAAGTTGATTTTCAATGGACTAAGGCATGTGAGCAAGCGTTCCGAGAGGTAAAACAGTTCTTGTTAGCTCCACCGGTGTTGTCTAGACCTAGGGAGAATATCCCTTTAGTTTTATATCTCGCCGTCTCTGACAACGCCATTAGTTTCGCGTTGGTCCAAGATGGAGAAACCGGTGAACTCCCGGTGTATTTCGTTAGCAAAGGTGTTGATGGGGGAAGAGTTAAGGTATTAGAAGATCGAGCGCCTAGCTGTGGAATTGGTAACAACTGCGTGGAAGCTGAGGCACTATTTTCAAGGCCATCCAATCTAAGTAAAAACAAATTTTCCGTTGAAACAAATATTCAAGAAGCCGGACCTAGCCGGGAGAATGGTTTCTTAGGCCATAGATCTTTCCGAGTATGACATCCAGTTCACTCATCGAACAAGCATAAAGTCCCAGTCATTGGCAAATTTTGTAGTAGAGTTCATCTCCCCAACAGGGGTGGAGGCGTCCGCAAAATGGGTTCTCTATGTAGACGGCTCGTCCAACCTAAAGGGTAGTGGTGCCGGGATAATCCTGGAAGGTCTGGGCGATATTATTTTTTAGTACTCTCTGCATTTTGGTTTTCAAACTAGCAATAACTAGGTTAAATACGAAGTGCTCATAGCTGGAATGAAGTTAGCCTTAGAGGTCGGAGTAGTACACTTGCTCGTCCGTAGTGACTCCCAGTTAGTGGTCGGACAGATTGGCAGAAGTTTTCAGACAAAAGACCCTGTGTTGCTAAAATATGTCCATCCGGCCTTGCAACTTTCCAAGAAATTTCAAGATTTTGAGATTTGTCACATTCCTAGAGAAGACAATGCTCGAGCCGATCTTCTTGCTCGCTTGGCTAGTACGAAGGGATCGAGAATGAACAAGACTGTTATCCAAGAAACTATGACATTGCCCAACATTGAAAAAGAGGAAGTGTTTTCTATTAACGAAGATAAAGGATGGATGACTCTGATTCTCAAGTATCTTCAGCAAGATGTTTTTCCCAATGACAAGGAAGAGTCTAGACGAATTATAAAAGTTTCGTCAGTATATTATTGTGAATAATAATATTTTAAATGGGAAGGGCTTTTCCTATGTTACGATGTGTGCTAAAGGATGACGTTAACCTAGTGATGAAGGAGGTGCACGAGGTGTACGTGGGAATCATTTAGGTGCTCAGTCACTAGCAAGTAAAATACACCGCCCGAGTACTATTGGCCCACCATGATGAAAGATTGTGTACACTTTGTTAACTCTTGTTTGAAATGTCAGGCATTCCCGCTATCCACACGCCGACCGAACTCCTCCATTCTGTACTCACCCCGTCACCGTTTTATCAATGGGGATTGATATCCTGGGGCCGTTTCCTATGGCATCTGGGCAAATAAAGTTCCTCATCCGTGGTGGTAGATTATTTCACTAAGTGGGTGGAGGCTGACGTTGTGGCTTGGATAATAGCAGAAAGAGTGCGACGTTTTTACTGGAGGAATATTATATGTCGATTTGGAATTCCTCGGATCATTGTTTTTGACAACGGAACTCAATTTGCAAGTTCTTCTGTAATAGAATTTTGTAGGGAGCTTGGTATTTTCAACAAGTTTATTTCAGTGGAGCACCCACAAATGAATGGTTAAGCAGAGTCAACTAATAAAGTCATCTTGAACGCCTTGAAAGAAATTTGATGATGCCAAGGGCTTATGGGCGGAACATCTCCATGAGGTCCTTTGGGCATATCACACCAATGTTCATTCAATAACCTGGGAAACACCTTTCAAAATGGTGTTTGAAGCCAATCCTATGATCCCAGTGAAAGTTAGCTTACCCACCTGGAGATGTGAGAATTTTGAGCAAGACGTAAACACCCAAGCTTTGAATGCTGAGGCTGACATTTTAGAAGAAGTGAGGAACGCAACATATGTAAGGGAAATTGCAGCTAAGCAAAGGATATCCCAAAGATACAATATAAAGGTGAAGCAATGAGGCTTCGAGGAAGGCGACCTGGTCTTGAAAAAAGTCACTGATCCTACTAAGAAGGGGAAGTTGTCCGCTAACTGGGAATGGCCGTTTCGAGTTGTAGAGAAGCTGGAAAGAGGAGCCTACAAGCTGAAGACTTTGGATGGAATTAAGGTGCCTAGGACTAGGAATGTAACTAGTTTTAGGCTTTATTTTTGTAAGTGTTTTTATGTTGGCTTTAATTTTTGGTAAACTGGTTTATGTCAATGTCTTGACTGATGTCATGACATTCAGAGTTGAAGATAAATTCTGTAGAAGAAGAACAAGACAGGTACAGCTCAGACTGGGAGTTAACTGTTATGCTGGAAATCTGCAAGAAGAATGACTGATGTCATGACCAATGTTATGACATTTTGTGCAACATCTGCTGTTCTGCAGATTTACTTTTCCTGAGACTTTTCGAGATTTCGAGTCGCTTTTATTATGGATTATGTTATTGGATCACATGCTCACGTGGCTTTGAGGTTAACCTTGTTTAACCCTAAATTGGTTTGTTAAAAAGATCAAGTCTTTAGGTTAAATTAAGTTAACCCTAGCTATAATTATGGAAGCCCAAATTGAAGTCTTTTTACTGCTTCTATATTAGTCAAAAAACCCTGATTATGCTGTAGCGCCTTTTACTGTGTACAAGATTAAGCAGTCTGTTGTTAATTGTGTTTTAGTTATTCTTGTGAGCCAAGCAATTATTAGTTGATAAGTGTCTTGGACTAGGATTTGATTGTAAAAGTTGTTTTATCACTCAAAGTTTTGAAGCACGAGTGTTGTGTCTCTTGATTAAAGCTTTGAAGAAAAATCAAGTATATTTATTGAAGAGTGTCTTCACAATTCAATTAATCAACAGGTTGATATCACCGTGATTGAGGGGAGTGAGTAGAACTCAGTCTAAGTAGGACTTAGATTGAAGTTTCATTGGGTAGGTCTTAAGTGAAGGAGATAAACCGTTGGTTTATTCCTGAATTAATCGCTTATAGTGGATTTCCTCCCTGGCTTGGTAGCCCCCAGATGTAGGTGTAGTTACACACTGAACTGGGTAAATAATTGTTTGTGTTATTTACTGTTTTTACATTACTGTGTGAATTGTTAAACAGAGTGTCAGATACGGTGTCATAACATTCTCTGTGACATCACGTATCTGCTGCCAGGAATTTCAATTGGCATCGAAAGCACCCCCCCGTTATTTCTAGGTGAGATCTAGGGATAATAGTTTCTGGCGTTATGGACAAGGAAGGAGGATTTGGAAGTAGACCACCCATACTAGATGGATCCAACTATGATTATTGAAAACCTCGTATGGTTGCCTTTTTAAAGTCACTGGACAATAATGCTTGGAAAGCTGCTGACAGAGGATGGAAACATCCTACCAAGCTTCAGAAAGATGGGACTACTAGTCTGAAACTTGAGGAAGAATGGAGCAAAGAAGAAGAAGAGTTAGCACTGGGCAACTCTAAAGCATTGAATGCCTTATTCAATGGAATTGACAGAAATATTTCAGACTGGTACATCAGGTGAATCGGACAAGGATGTTTGGGACACTCTCAAACCACTCAAGGTACATCCAAGGTGAAATGTCAAGACTTCGATGCTCACTACCAAATTTGAGAATCTGAAGATGAAGGAAGATGAGACCATTCATGAGTTTCACATGAACATCTTGGAGATTGCCAACACCTCAGGAGCATTGGGAGAAAAGATGTCAGAAGAAAATCAATGTTGACCTCGGGAGCATCTTGAAGGTTGATGAACTTATTGGAACACTTCAGACATTTGAGACGGGGATCAGTGACAATGTTGACAAGAAAAACAAGAGCATAGCCCTTGTATCCAATACTGAAGAGGATTGCAAGGAGGATGATGAAGAGAAGATATCTGAAGCAATAGCTATGCTTGGAAGACAGTTCAACAAACTCATCAAGAGAATTGACCCAAAGTCAAGGTCAAATGTCAAGAACATCCCCTCTGACATCAGCAGATCTTATGACTCCAGCAGAAGAGCAAAACTTGAAGAAAAGGGCAATCAAAGCAGAGGGATTCAATGTCATGGATGTGAAGGATATGGACACATTAGAGCTGAATGTCCTACCTTTCTAAAGAAACAAAAGAAAGGAATGTCTGTCACTTGGTCTGATGGTGACTCAGAAAGTGATTCTGAAGAAGAATCTGCCAAACTAGTTACTACACTATCTGGTGTTTGTAACTCTAATAATGATTCTAGTGATGAGGAGGTGACATTTGAAGAACTTGCTGACACTTACAAGAAGCTGTGTATCAGAAGTGCTGAAGTATGTCAGCAAAATGAGAAACAGAAAAAGCTCATTATGAAGTTGGAGGCTAAGAAGAAGGAAGACACTGCTACTATAAGTCATCTCAAGGGTGAAGTTCTAGTGTTGAATTCCAAACTTGATCAGATGACTAAGTCTGTCAAGATGTTAACAACTGGAACTGACAAGTTGGAAGAAATCCTGCAGACTGAACAAAATGCAGGAAATATGTCTGGGCTAGGATATGTGGCTGCAAAGAAACTTGATGGTAACAAGAAGAAGAACAATCCTGATAAACCAAGGTCAAGCCAGATGTCAGGTGACAAGAAGAAGAAAAGGCCTGATAAACCAATGTCAAGGCAGATGTCACAACATAGAGCTCAACATCAAGATCAGAGAAACATGAAGAAGAAGTTTCAAAGATGGAGATGTCATTATTGTGGAAGGTTTGGACACATAAAGCCTTATTGCTTCAGACTATATGGATATCCAAATCAGACCCCATATATCCAAATTTAAGATCAACAAGGCACCATATGTTCAATAAAGGAAGAGAAAGATCTGCCTTTTGATAGCTCACACCTCCCTTAGAGTTTCTGCCAAGGAGGACTGGTACTTTGTCAGTGGATGTTCTAAACACATGACTGGAATTAAGAATCTGCTAAATGATGTCAAACCACACACTACTAGCTATGTCACTTTTGGAGATGGAGCTAGAGGAGAAATCAAAGGAGTTGGAAACCTGGACTGCCCTGGAGTTCCAAATCTAAATGAAGTGTTGCTGGTAAATGGTTTGACTGCCAATCTCATAAGTATCAGTCAACTGTGTGATATGTGATTCAAGGTCAACTTCACCAAGTCTGAATGTCTTGTAACAAATGACAAACAAGAAGTTGTTATGAGAGGAGTCAGATCAAAGGACAAATGTTACCTATGGGAGTCTGAGGACACTAACTACTCTTACATGTGCTCTATAACCAAAGAAGAAAAGGAAGTGAAACCGTGGCACCAAAAGCTTGGTCATTTACACCTTAGAGGGATGAAAAAGATCATATCCATGGAGACTGTCAGAGGAATTCCAAGACTTCATATTGATGAAGGGAGAGTTTGTGGTGAATGTCAGGTTGAAAAGCAAACCAGAATGTCACATCCAAAGTCAAGACATCTGACCACCTCTAAGGTGCTAGAGCTTTTGCACATGGATCTGATGGGTCCTTGTAATACGGTGAACTGACTTTGAGATTTTTGTATCGCAAATGTGCGGATAGCAAGAGTCGCCATCGACTTTTCTTTTATCCAATTAAGAGAAGGTGAAAAGAACAGGAAAAGACCTTCGTTAGATTCTGAGTAAGGGAGAGGTTATGAAAAGGGAAGGTATTAGCACCCCTTTCCATCCGTAGTTATCTGCGGGCTCTTAGTTGCTCTTAGATCACTTTAAAATTGTGCTTCGGGTGTTTGACAAAATGTTTTGAAAAACGCATTTCGCTTTGACTTTGTAATGATTCATGTAGGAATGTATACAAAGTGTTTGGAAATGTTTCGTTTTGAAAAGAGTTTGAACTTTGACAAAAGTGTGTGGTGTGAAAAGTATTTTGATAGAGCAAGCAACTAAAAGTCTTATTACCTACTCAGAATGGTCGTTTTCGTGTTATTTTACTTTTCTTTAGAATAGCGCTATCCATACCATTAGTTGGTAGGTAACCCTATTCATTGGATGTAGAAGGGACATTCGAAGGGACATCAGATGGTCATAGAAGACAACTTGTAGGAAGTATCCTAGCACATTTGAAGGGACTATCATCATTTTTCGTAGGCAACAATCGAGGGTCAAGATCATGTATTCGTAGGCGACATCATGGGTCAATGATCTTTGTATCAAAGGGACTATGATGATTTGTTTTGAAGGCAACGGTGCTAGGATACCTCTACGTTCGAGGGACTTGACCATTTGTATTCGTAAAGGCAACGAGAGAGAATTACCCTAAGGGGTGCGTGTGTGAAAAGAGTGTGTCAATTCATATATTTTATCTTGAAATTATGAGTGATCTATGTCCAATTTATCTTGCCATACACGCCTAATTACTAGCGCTTATAGGTGCGTAAAGTAAATTGAAGTAAAGTGGGAAAGATAAAGTCTTACGCTATTACATGGCTTTGGGGCGCATAATAAGAGTGCGAAAATAAAGGTCCTAATTAAACTATTACATCCCATAGGCAATTACATAATTGAAAAGAAAAGCAAGAAAATCGTCTAAAACGTTACAACCTCGTGAATGATACATGATCTAAATACAGAAAATTGCATAAGAGGAAAATGTTAGTAAAAAGCAATATTTTTGAATGGAGAAAAAGGTTTTTGATTAGTAATGACATTAATATGATAAGATAAATTTTTGGTAATTTTCTGGATCGTTTTGGTAATTTAAAAACAATTAAAAGTCAATTAAATGATTAATTAATAATTAAATTAAATATGCATGCAAAAATAATAATTTTTATATTAAAAATTAAATAAGTATTTTTCTGATGATTATGCAAAAAAGAAATATTTTTGGAGTTTTTTAAATGCATGATAAAAAATATTAGAGATAAATTAAATAGAATGAAAAATATTAAAGAAAAATGCAATTGGACTATCCAGAAAGCTTGCAAACTTCAAACTAAACACAAAACAAACGTCAAAACATGTTAAAGATGCATGAATAACAGAATTCGAATTTTGAAAAAGTTTGCCAAATCGAAATCGTGTCTCTCAATTTTGATGTTTTGAGTGTTGTAAAGGTCTGATCGATAGAGGCTTCAAGGAATGTAATGGAAGGCTTAGAATCAATTGAAACGAGCTAAAACCAAGGCTGCAAGTTGCTTCAAGGACACGGTTTTTTGACTTTAGGTTAGGGTTCTTTTGAGCAATTTTTCCGTTCTTTCTCATGTTGTATGCATTGTACATTTATAGTAGATGGATTTTGGGCAGAATTGAAGAACAAATAATGATCAATCAATGCAAAATCAAATCTTCCTTTTTTGATCCAATTTCAATCAAATTCTTGCCAAATCAATGCAAATTTAGAAATTTGCCAGCTTGTAGGAGTTGCTTGGATCTCAAGAATGAGAGAAAAATCAACTTTGCATTTAATTTTGATTTTATACCTTATTTTTTAATTTAATTTGTTTTAAATGAATAAAATCCAAATTAAATAGAAAATAAAGACAAAATTATGGCATTGGGCTTAAAGGTTCCAAATAGGATAAGGAACAAGTTTAAACCAAGAAAACTAGGCCCATTTGCAAAATTTTGGATTTTGACAAGTATTTCTCTAGCATTCTTCAAAATGCCCAACTTGTGCAAGGTGTATTTTGCTAAATTTTCCATATTTTTGAGTGTTCTTGGACTTTTTAGAAAGCTCTAAGTGTTCTATAACCAACCTCTTTGGTTTCATCTCAATTGGAGTTTCCATGCTCAATAAATCTTCAAAACAAAAAGTTGACTATGAAAAGGACCTATAATGTTTTGATCCATATCTTCAAAACGAAGCATTTTTTGAACATTATTGTGAGACATGAAGTTTTAGAGAATTGAATTCTCTTCAAAATGAGAGGTGGTGGAAAATTTTTTGAGAAAGTATGAAGAAGTTATGCTCAGTAAAAGTTCAGTTGACTTTTCACTAAAAAACCCTAATTTGGAAAGTTTGACTTTTGTGCAAATCTTGAGTTTTCTTGATGAATCATGATCAAACCTTGATCAAATGATGAATGTGACTTCAAAATGAGGATGTTGACCAAAAATCAGGAAGTTTGACTGTATGTTGACCCAATTGACTTTTTGTCCAATACAACTGATTTTCAACCATCTGAGCAATTGTCTTGAGGAAACTTGACTTGTGAGGCTTGAAACTTGACATGGAGAATCTTTGAAGCATGAGGAGGCATGATGACCATTGGAGATGTTGGAAGTCCATCGATCGAGGATAGCCAAACCCTAGTTTGGGTTGATTGTCTAGAGAGGTTTGTCGATCAACCCTCGAGGAATCCTCGAGTATAGATGTATGAAATGTTTTGAGAAGTAGGAGGACAAATTTTGGGTATGACACCGCCCCTGCTCAATCTTCTTGTACTGAAGGGTTAGATTGGCATGCTCGCCTTTCGTGACCGAGGTAGAAATGATTGAACACTCGAGTAGACCGAAAATTTGCACTGCTGGTCGATGATGCGGGAATGGGCTTACAGATGCCATTTGGAGATTTCGCTGGGGAATGAGTCATACGCTAGACTCAAGAATGTCGTCTGAATAGGAGAGTCGTCGGAGATGGGCTTAAGATGCCATCTGGAATGATCGATGCTGGGAAGTGAGTCGTACGCTAGGCTCTGTAGATGTTCTTGAAAATAGAAGGGAGCATGGAAATGGGCTTAAGATGCCATCCGGAGAGAATGATGTTGAGTCGTATGTTAGACTTCGACGTCCGTCTTTGAATGAAGTTATTGGTTTGTATTGGTTTTTAACCAAATATGCAGCATTCTGAAAGCGGAGAGATGTCGACAAATAGTCGGAGATGGGCTTAAGATGCCATCCAAGGCAACTGAGTTGTACGCTAGACTCTGTAGTTGTTGTTGATAATAAGAGAGGGTCAGAACAAATCTTCGTCTTAATTACTCTGAGAGGATAATAGTTGGAAAAATATGGACAGTTTCCCTGTTGTGCTTTGGGTATTGATCCAATGCCTGTTATCGGAGGATAACTTGTGTGATCGTTCGGATAGGGTTTCCCATCTGGCTTCGGGTATTAATCCTGGATCTGTTGTCGGAGGACAACTAGGGCGGTCGTTCAGATAGTTTTCCCGTCTGGCTTCGGGCATTAATCCTGGACCAGTTGTCGGAGGATAACTAGGGGTCGCTCGATAGTTTTCCGCCTCGTCGGCATTAATCCCGGACCGTTTGTTTAAGCGTTGATTTTAATTGCTGGGGAAAACAAAAGAAACTTTGATAGAATATTGTTAGTCTTATGCAGATTATGATGCATGACAATGTGTATGAATGACATATGCACAAATTATGACTTTTTATAAATAATGTATGAATGATAGATGTTGTGGTATTTCAAAACATATACATCTTGAAGAAGATGTGGATGTTCTGCTTGGGGATTCCTGGCTTCTGTTGGGACGAAGCGGATTGGAAACCTTGAGAAGAAAGATAACCTCGATTCCTCCGATGTACTATCTGACCAAGTCTTAAGCCTAGTTATTGTTGAGGATGGTAGAGATCCAGAGACGCGCTGCTGAGGATCTCGTGCATAGACCCTTCTAGGGGAAGAATTAGAAGGCGCTCTAATGGGGATCTTGCGCATAGATCCTGTTGGAGAGCATTTGATAGTTGCTGGGAGACCGGGTTAGAAGGATCGAAATCTTTGGCTAGGGAAATTTTGTGATGAGTGACATCTCTGTGGGGATTATACTTTACAGGGGAATGTATTGGCGACTTTCGTCGTCATCTCAATTCCTAGAGCCTGTAGTAATTACTTTCATATGTTCACTTTTTGCATGTTTGTGAATAGATTTTTATTGTCAGACGCATATAATCATTCAAAGCAAACGTTGGACTTTATGCAAACAACAATAGTGAAAATTGTAAAAAGAAAGAATTTGTATTAATTTGAAAGGTGGCGTATGGCCAAGTAGTTTGTACACAAGAAAAGTAAAAAGCTATGCGGAAACAATCTCGTTAAGTTTCAACTATGCTAGTACTCATATATTTCAACTATCTCATCTCCTTGTTGTCAGTAGAAAGTGAGTGGATTGATTTTCGCCATTTGAATCTCGTACGCTTAAATCCCTAACTTTTTCCTAGACCGCCCTTTCGGGTTTTCACCACCGGATACCTTTTGCCCAAGCCGCTTTGCAGTTTTCGACTTGCCGGTGTACATGTTTTGTATATATCCTTAACTTTTGCCCGAACCCTTTTGGTTCGCCAGATGCCCTTATTTTTTGCCTAGGCTACCGACCTAGCGGTCTCTTTATGCGTAGTATTTTTGACTATGTCTCGCTCACAGTGTGGGAATTCTTCACCATCCATGGTGCTAAGTATCATAGCTCCGCCGGAAAATACTGCCTTGACTACAAATGGTCCCTCATAGGTGGGAGTCCATTTGCCCCCGATCACCTTGTGGAAGAATGATGCGCTGACTACTAAATCACCGACTTGGTAGACCCTGCTTGACCTTCTTGTTAAATGCACCATCATTCGCTTCTCGATAGATCCGTCCACGGCGTATGGATGCCAGTCGTTCTCGTCAATCAAGTCGATCCGATCAAGGCGAGTCTCGATCCAATTTCGCTTCAGCTCCGGCCCCGGAGGACTCGTCGAGGGTATCTAAACCTCGATGGGTAGGATTGCTTCCATACCGTATACAAGAGAGAAGGGGGTTGCCCTTGTTGATGTTCGTACTGTAGTGCGATAACCGTGAAGAGCGAATGGTAATATCTCGTGCCAATCCTTGTAAGTCACTGTCATCTTCTATATAATCTTCTTAATGTTCTTGTTGGCGGCTTCCACAGTGCCATTCATCTTAGGCCGATAAGGAGAAGAGTTGTGATGCTTGATCTTGAACTGCGTCCAGAGTTCGGTGATCATCTTATTGTTGAGATTAGAGCCGTTATCTGTGATAATCCTTTCGGGAGTGCCATACCAACAAATAAGATTATGTTTGATGAATCGAGCCACAACATTCTTGGTAACAGATGCGAACGAGGCTGCCTCTACCCACTTGGTGAAATAATCAATTGCCACAAGGATGAAACAATGTCCGTTGGAAGCGGTGGGCTTGATTTCTCCGATCATGTCAATGACCCACATTGCAAAAGGCCAAGGAGCAGTTAAAACATTCATAGGCTTCCATGGTGGACCAATAGTAACCCGTTCTCAAAATCTTCTTAGCCATGGTATGTCCACCGGAATGGGTACCAAATGCGCTTTCGTGTAATTCTTCCATGATACGGCCGCTGCTTTGGTACACACAATGAGTAAACACAAGTCGTGATTGCTTTGTATAAGATGCCGTTGTTGTGGAAGAATTTGATGCGAACCTTCTCAAAAACTTCTTATCATCGATGATGCCCCATGGATATTCCCGAGTCTCAAGATACCTCTTCACGCCATAGTACCAAGGTTTCTCTCAGATCAAGCTCATAACAATATGCCGGTTCACAAACTTCTCAATGATGATCTAGGAGCCTCGTTGTCCCATTTAACCTTGAACATAGATGACATAGTAGTTAACGCTCTCACAACCGATTCTCTTCGTGGAATGTGATTGAAAGTGATCTCTCAAGTAGGGATCAAACTCAAAACATGCTTTCGATACGGAATGAGATTCGGATGCTTCGTATCCCACTCGCCCTTAATCTGACTGATCACTAAAGCTGAGTCTCCATATACTTGCAATAACTTGATTCTTAAGTCAATAGCGGCTTTAATACCCATGATGCACGCTTCAGATTCGCCATGTTGTTAGTGCAACCGAAACATAATCCGGCGGTGAAAGGAGTGTATCCGTCATAGGATATAATGATGGCGCCAATGCCATTGCCAAGTGCATTTGAGGCTCCATCAAAGACCATGGTCCATCGGGATCCTTGTTCAGTCCTTCGTTCGTCTCCTGTTCTTCAATCAGAACTAGTAAAACATCTTCATCTAGAAACTCGAATCGCATAGATCGATAGTCATCTACGGCTTGATGAGCCAAATGATTGCTACTACACTTCCTTGATTGCTTTCTCGAGAAGTATACGGATGTCATATTCGGTCAAGATCATTTTCCATCTTGCTATTCTTCCGAGAGAGTCTGTTTCTCAAATATGTATTTTATCGGATCCATCTTTGAAATCAACAAGGTAGTGAAGTCAACATATACTGCCTTAGTCGGCAGAAAAGCCAAGCCAAAGCGCTGCAAGTTTTCTCGAGCTTTGAGTATCTTGTTTCACAATCGTAAACTTTTTGCTAAGGTAGTATATTATACTTTTTCGACTGACTCGCCATGTTGCCCCAACACACACCCCATTGAGTTCTCTAACACCGCCAAGTACATGATAAGAGGTCCTCCTTCTAAGTGCATCGTGATGTGAGGATTGTAGGTACTCCTTGATTTTGTCAAAAGCGATCTGGCAATCGTCGTTCCATTCTACCACTTGATCTTTCTTCACTAACTTGAAGTTTAGCTCACAAGTAGCAGTTAGATGTGCAATGAATCTGGCAATGTAGTTCAAACGTCCCAAGAAACCTCTGGCTTCCTTCTCGGTGCGGGGAGTTGGCATCTCTTGAATAGCTTTAACCTTGGCTGGGTCAACTTCAATACCTTAACCACTGACAACAAACCCTAAGAGTTTACCGGATCTGACTCCAAAGGTGCATTTGTCGATTAAGTCTTGTCTCAGACTTTCAACCTATCAAACAGCTTCTCGAGATGACCAAGATGTTCTTCTTCGGCCTCGGATCGAGCTATCATATCGTCGACGAGACTCTATTTCGTGATGGATCATGTCATGAAATAATGTCACCATGGCACGATAAGTGGCGCTCTTTTTCACCGAACGCATAACCTTGTAGCGAAAGTCCCCATTGTAATCTAAAATAGTCTTCTCCATGTCTTCGAGAGCCATTTTGATCTGATTGTAGCCGGAGAAACCATCCATGAAAGAGAAAACTTATGTCGAAAAGATTGTCGACCGTAACATCAATATGAGGAAGTGGAAAATCGCCTTCGACTCGCTTTGTTCGATCTCCTAATCCACACACATTCGCATTTCGCCATCCTTCTTAGGTACGTACCACGCTCGCAACCCATCGTGGATAAGAAGTAACAGCTAGAAACCGGCGTTGAATCGCTTATATCTTCAGCTTTGATTTTCTGGACATCTCAGACGCACGCGATTTAACCTTCTATTTTATCGAGAAAATCCTCTTTGTTTGGTAACGGTACCACAATATCAATGTCTAAACCCGCATGTCTTCGTATGACCAAGCAAAACCTCGATATAATCTCGTAGCATCCAACCAATCTCTCTCATAATCGCTCTCAAGACCCGCCTCCTATCTTGATCTCTTTTCTGCTTCATCGACTCCAAATTCACAACTTCAATTGGCTCTTCGTGGTGGTCAGTATAACTCGCTTTCTTCTTGTCAGTAGCCCCGACAAGTTCTCCGGCACTTCACAATCTTCCTCACCTTCGTCTTTGACTTGTAGATCGGATTATCGGGTTATATTTAGCAATAGCATATTGTATCAACGAGATTCGAGTGATTCTGCAGTTGTATCACGTGTGTGTAAGAAACACATAGCTTTTTGAAGGGGTGATAAAGTAAAAGAAAGAAAACAACAATTAAATGCAAAATTCCAACGATTTTATTTAATGAAAATATGCAAATGACAGATAATAACCCTCACAAACGAGCCATGATGCCCCGGGCAAGGCACTAGGCTTTAGAGTTTATTGTTCAAAACATAGAAAACGAAAAGCAAAACAAAAACAAAGGAAATTACTCTTGTCTAAAGGAGATTGGTATGACGTCTTCAGTCTTCCAATTGCTGAGTCCGTTGTTAGGAGTTGGGAAGATCCAATTGCTGATGTCGAAGTCGTTGTCGTCGTATTTTATAACATGGACTCCACTGGCCGACAGAAAGGAAGTCGCCGCACGCTCACTGCTGTATCATCTTCTGACCTTTGACGGTGAAGCCTAAACCAGTCTTGTTAGATTTGAAAGGAAGATCAGGGAGCTGACCCCAAATAGTACTGCCTCTTTCTTCAACTGCGGCTTGAGCATCTTTCAACGAGGCCATCCTCGCATGAACTCAGGCAACTTCGGAGGAGAGAGTCAGTGTATGACCATGGGGATTGTTTCAAAAGCTTGACAGGGAGTCTCGAAGAATTCACCTTCCATCTCGAGATATCGGAATGACTGTAGATGACTGACCATATATTGTTCTTCACCACATCATGTAACAACCTTCCCTTTCACCGGGTACTTCAACTTCGATGCGGTGGGGTAGGTATACCTTCCATGTATCCAAGCATCCAGTAGGAGTAAGTCGGATTTCCATGACAAAGAAAGTAGAGTCGAAAGTCTGGGAACCGACTTTAACTGGCAGAATGAGCTCTCCTAGTACTGTTCGCTTAGAACCATCAAAAGCTCTCACAATAATGTCACTGGGTTTCAGAACCAATCCTTCAATATCATGTCGGTCAAAAGCAGTCTTTGGTAGGATATTCAGAGCAGAACCAGTATCCACCAAAACATGAGACAATGTAGTGCCTTTGCATTCAACAGAGACGTGCAAGGCTTTATTGTGTTTCTTTTCGGCAGGAGTCAAATCAGCATCAAAGAAGCCTAGGCCATTGTTGGCAGCCAGGCTAGCATTACAAACTTCAAACTGGTCAGTAGTAGTGTCTTGCGGTACGTGAGCATTCTTTAGAAACTTCACCAAGGCTTTAGCATGAGCCTTAGAGCACAAGAGCAGAGCAAGCATGGAGATCTTGGACGGAGTTTGTCCCAACTGTTCCACAACATTGTAGTCACTCTTCTTGATGATCTTCAGAATTTCCTCCATTTCTTGTTCGAGGTGCCTTGAATTTCCTTTGTACTACTGACAGGATGAGTCAGTTCTTTCTCTAGTCTCGGAACCGTTGAATAGCTAGAATGCGAGCTGGAGTCGCAGCATCTTTTTGAGGAGAGATCTCTGGAGAAAATACTCTTCCGGTTCTGGTCACCTTACTTGATCCGGTAATGTTGTCAATGTCAAGAACGGTAGCTTTAACTGTAAGATCTTTAATGGTCAGAGGGTCTTGCTTGACGCCATGATAGTAAACCTCAGCTCCATAGTTCCAAGGTATAGCTTTGTCAGAGGAATACGAAACTGGTCTGGGAGAAGTAATGATGAGAGGTGCTACTCTAGACACAGAATCAGCAGAGGAAATCCTTATTGTGTTGATATCAGCATAGTCTTCAGAGAAATCGTCACCCCATCCGGTTGCCTTAACATCTTCAATAGGAATCTTATAGCTCTCAGGAACAGTGTACTTCACCATGTAATCAAACTTTCCACTTGGCTGCCCCAAGGTATCCCACATATTCGGTACAGTTTCATTCATATCTTCGATCTTCAGTTTCTTAGACATGTATTCACACGCATCTCCACGGTGGTTTCAGAATGATTTCACTTATCCATCATGCATGAACACGCTTCTCAACCAAGCACAACCATCAGGTGCAGATGGGCACCAACGACAATTCTCTGGGCATCCTAGGTTGACACCGGATTGCAACAAATTCTTCTTAACAGTCATCAGAGGAATGGTCAAGTCATCTATGTTGAAAACGTAAGAGTTCTCGCCAATAGCATTGGAACTTTTGTCATGGTTAGGCATAGGCGCATTGATCACATTTGAAGTCTCAACAGGAGGCTCAAACTCAATCTGCTTAGTTTCAATCATATCTTGAATTTTGTTCTTCAGAGCCCAACAGTTGTCAATGTCGTGCCCTGGGCTATTGGAGTGGTAAGCACACTTAGCATTAGGATTGTATCTCTGGAGGAAGTGTTGACACTACGAGGAGGATCCTTCAAAGTAATCGGCTCGCTTTCAACATGTGTTGCAAGGCTTGCGACAACGGCATGTTGATCTTCAGAACTATCTTCGTGGCATTCGCACGCGTTGTCTCCGAGGTTGTGCCGATGTCGGATTGAAGATTACAACCGCCCTGCAGATTGAGCGCGATCGGTCTTGGCTCGGCATTTCTGACCATACACAGCATTGGCTTCTTTCATACCACCAAAAGATCTCTTTGCAGCATCTACCTGAATCTTCCCACTCTTGATACCAGCTTCAATACGCTCTCCTCACAATATCGCCGGTGAATCGGTCAAGAGTTTCAATCGATGATTGAAGAATGGGCCTGTCAGCGTTCCCATAAACATATCAACCACTTCCCTATTGGACAAAGGTGGTTGAACTCTGCCTGCTAGATCACTCCACTTATGAGCATACTCTTTGAACTTCTCATCACGACCCATAGACATGCTTTGTAGTTGCATGCGAGTGGGCGTCAATTCAGCATTGTACTCATATTGTCTGTAGAAAGCATCCGCTAAGTCACTCCAAGTACAAATACGGTCATTTTCTAGCTGATAATACCACTCCAATTGAGTTCCGAATAAACTCTCTTGAAAATAATGCATCCACAACTTTCTGTCATCGCGTGGGTTGATCTTTGAACATAGGACTTCAAATGCAACTTAAATGCCATCATATTTGGCAAAAGTTGAACTTTGAACTTGGTTCATCCTCCCTATAATAGTAACCAAGTTCTAGGAATCTCATATCATTGATCTTTCTCGAGGCGTTTATTTCAATACGACTACCAAGTGGTCGATCGAAAATATCCCAAAGTCTTATCTTAATGAGCGTAGCATCGAGTATCGCCCAACCTCGGTCACACCAAAGCCGCCATCTCACTACCTTCTAATGGCCAAGATGGGTCAATTAAGGTTCTAAAAGTTTAGTTAGTGCTGATGACACCACGCAGAAGCCAAATACTATCCTCAACTTAGAAATGAAGAGTATCGGACATCCAAAGTGTCACACTAACGTAGCCATCATGTCGACCGCTTCGATATCGCCTAACGGTCGCGATAATTTATTGCTACTTACCTAAAAGGAAACCTCGATCCGTGTAGGATCCCCACAAGTATAATACCCAAGCAACCCTTAAAGATAAAGCAAGCAAGTCAAACAGAAGCAATAAAGGTGATCTAGAAATCCTAAGGCATTCTCTTTAGGGTGTCTCCCAAGTCGCCATTCAATACTGAATCGATTTTGAGATTTTTGTATCGCAAATGTGCGGATAGCAAGAGTCGCCACCAACTTTTCTTTTATCCAATTAAGGAAGGTGAAAAGAATGTGAAAAGACCTTCGTTAGATTCCGAGTAAGGAGAAGGTTATGAAAAGGGAAGGTATTAGCACCTCTTTCCATTCGTAGTTATCTACGGGCTCTTAGTTGCTCTTAGATCACTTTAAAATTGTGCTTTCTGTGTGTTTGACAAAAATGTTTTGAAAAAGGAATTTCGCTTTGACTTTGTAATGATTCATGTAGGAATGTATACAAAGTGTTCGAAAATGTTTCGTTTTGAAAAGAGTTTGAACTTTGACAAAAGTGTGTGGTGTGAAAAGTATTTTGATAGAGCAAGCAACTAAAAGTCTTATTACCTACTCAGAATGGTCATTTTCGTGTTATTTTACTTTCCTTTAGAATAGCGCTATCCATACCATTAGTTGGTAGGTAACCCTATTCATTGGATGTAGAAGGGACATTCGAAGGGACATCGGATGGTCATAGAAGGAAACTTGTAGGAAGTATCCTAGCACATTTAAAGGGACTATCATCATTTTTCGTAGGCAACAATCGAGGGTCAAGATCATGTATTCGTAGCGACATCGTGGGTCTATGATCTATGTATCGAAGGGACTATGATGATTTGTTTTGAAGGCAACGGTGCTAGGATACCTCTACGTTCGAGGGACTTGACCATTTGTATACGTAAAGGCCACGAGAGAGAATTACCCTAAGGGGTGCGTGTGTGAAAAGAGTGTGTTAATTCAGATATTTTATCTTGAAATTATGAGTGATCTATGTCCAATTTTATCTTACCATACACGCCTAATTACTAGCAGTTTATAGCGTGCAGAAAGTAAATTGCGGAAAGTAAAGTGCGGAAAGATAAAGTCTTACGCTATTACATGGCTTTGGGGCAGTTACATAATAAGAGTGCGGAAAATAAAGGTCCTAATTAAACTATTACATCCCATAGGCAATTACATAATTGAAAATGAAAAGCGAGAAAAATCGTCTGAAACGTTACAACCTGTGAACAGATACATGATCGAAAATACGAGAAAATTGTATAAGAGGAAAATGTTAGTAAAAAGCAATAATTTTGAATGGAGAAAAAGGTTTTTGATTAGTAATGACATTAATATGATAAGATAAATTTTTGGTAAGTTTCTGGATCGTTTTGGTAATTTAAAAACAATTAAAAGTCAATTAAATGATTAATTAATAATTAAATTAAATACGCATGCAAAAATAATAATTTTTATATTAAAAATTAAATAAGTATTTTTCTGATGATTATGCAAAAAAGAAATATTTTTGGAGTTTTTTAAATGCATGATAAAAAATATTAGAGATAAATTAAATAGAATGAACAATATTAAAGAAAAATGCAATTGGACTATCCAGAAAGCTTGCAAACTTCAAACTAAACACAAAACAAACGTCAAAACATGTTAAAGATGCATGAATAACAGAATTCGAATTTTGAAAAAGTTTGCCAAATCGAAATTGTGTTCTCTCAATTCTTGATGTTTTTGAGTGTTGTAAAGGTCTGGATCGACTCAGGAGGCTTCAAGGAATGTAATGGAAGACTTAGAATCAATTGAAACGATCTAAAACCAAGGCTGCAAGTTGCTTCAAGGACACGGTTTTTTGACTTTAGGTTAGGGTTCTTTTGAGCAATTTTTCCGTTCTTTCTCATGTTGTATGCATTGTACATTTATAGTAGATGGATTTTGGGCAGAATTGAAGAACAAATAATGATCAATCAATGCAAAAATTATTTGATTTTGTACAAAATCAAATCTTCCTTTTTTGATCCAATTTCAATCAAATTCGTGCCAAATCAATGCAAATTTCGAAATTTGCCAGCTTGTATGAGTTGCTTGGATCTCAAGAATGAGAGAAAAATCAACTTTGCATTTAATTTTGATTTTATACCTTATTTTTTAATTTAATTTGTTTTTAAATGAATAAAATCCAAATTAAATAGAAAAATAATGACAAAATTCGTGGCATTGGGCTTAAAGGTTCCAAAAAGGATAAGAAACAAGTTTAAACCAAGAAAAACTAGGCCCATTTGCAAAATTTTGGATTTTGACAAGTATTTCTCTTTGTGCACCTCTTCACAAATGCCCAACTTGTGCAAGGTGTATTTTGCTCAATTTTCCACATTTTTGAGTGTTCTTGGAATTTTTAGAAAGCTCTAAGTGTCCTATAACCAACCTCTTTGGTTTCATCTCAATTGGAGTTTCCATGCTCAATAAATCTTTAAAACAAAAAGTTGACTTTTTGTTGACTTTGAAAAGGATCTGTAATATTTTGATCCATATCTTCAAAATGAAGCATTTTCTGAACATTCTTGTGAGACATGAAATTGTACAGAATTGAATTCTCTTCAAAATGAGAGTTCGTGGAAATTTTTTTGACAAAGTATGAAGAAGTTATGCTCAGTCAAAGTTCAGTTGACTTTTCACTAAAAAACCCTAATTTGGAAAGTTTGACTTTTGTGCAAATCTTGAGTTTTCTTGATGAATCATGATCAAACCTTGATCAAATGATGAATGTGACTTCAAAATGAGGATGTTGACCAAAAATCAGGAAGTTTGACTGTATGTTGACCATAGTTGACTTTTTGTCCAATACAACTGATTTTCAACCATCTGAGCAATTGTCTGAGGAAACTTGACTTGTGAGGCTTGAAACTTGACATGGAGAATCTTTGAAGCATATGAGGAGGCATGATGACCATTGGAGATGTTGGAAGTCCATTTGGATCTGAGGATAGCCAAACCCTAGTTTGGGTTGATTGTCTAGGAGAGGGTTTGTCTGATCAACCCTTGAGGAATCCTTAAGTATAGATGTATGAAATGTTTTGAGAAGTAGGAGGGCAAATTTTGGGGTATGATAGTCCTATGCAGGTTGAAAGCCTTGGTGGAAAAAGATATGCTTATGTTGTTGTGGATATTTTTCCAGATTTACCTGGATAAACTTCATCAGGGAAAAATCTGATGTTTTTGATGTCTTTAAAGAATTATGCAAGAGACTTCAAAGAGAAAAAGAAGGATGCATTGTCAAAATTAGAAGTGATCATGGAAAGGAATTTGAGAATAGCAAGTTCGATGAGTTATGTTCCTCAGAACGAATAAATCATGAGTTCTCCTCACCTATAACTCCTCAACAAAATGGAGTTATGGAGAGGAAAAACAGAACTATACAGGAATCTGCCATAGCAATGATACATGCCAAGAAGCTTCCTACTCATTTTTGGGCTGAAGCTATGAATACAACATGTTATGTCCACAACAGGGTCACCTTGAGAAAGGGAACATCATCCACCCTATATGAAATATGGAAAGGTAGAAAGCCTACTGTGAAGTAATTCCATGTATTTGGGAGCAAATGCTATATTCTGACAGATCGTGAACAAAGGAGGAAGATGGACTCTAAAAGTGATGAAGGAATTTTTCTGGGATACTCTACAAGCAGCAGAGCATATAGGGTATTCAATTCCAGGACCAAAGTTATGATGGAGTCTATAAATGTCATAGTTGATTATCACCATGAGGAAACAAATGTCCAATATGATGTTGAGACATTGTTTGAGACATCACCACAAGTGTCTGATAAGGATGATGTGCCTATCCCTACTCCACCAAAGTCTGAATCAGAGGTAGCTAACAAAGATCCTTCAATCAGAATTCAGAAAGATCATCCAAAGGAACTCATCATTGGAGATCCTAACAGTGGAGTCATTACAAGATCTAGAGAAATCATCTCAAACTCTTGTTTTGTGTCTAAGATTGAGCCAAAGAATGTTAAAGAGGCTTTGACTGATGAGTACTAGATTGGAGCAATGCAAGATGAACTGAACCAGTTCAAACAACATGAAGTGTGGGAGTTAGTTCCTAGACTAGAAGGAACAAACATCATTGGCACAAAGTGGATCCACAAGAACAAGTCAGATGCAGAAGGGGTTGTCACCAGGAATAAGGCAAGACTTGTTGCTCAAGGATACCATAGACTCATAATGACTTTAAATATTTTGTGGAATTTTTTCCAAATTTTTAAAAATGTTTTGACCAATTAAATAAATTATGAGTTTAATTAATTGCATTTCAATTGAAAAATTCCTAAAAAATATTTTCCAATGTTGAAAAATTCCAAAAAAATATTTTGGATCCTCCAAAGGGTTAATTTTGAGTTTCTGAATTTTATCTCATACTTTTTTGCATTTTTGCATAATAAAATAAATTCATGCATTATATTGCATTTCATGCATATTTAAATTGTTAAAAATACTTCCATGCAGGTAAAAAATACATAAAAAATATTTTGATCCATTTAAATCATGCACCATGCATTTTTGAATTTTATTTCATCATTCTTGCATTTTTTCAATATTTAAATAATTTCATGCATTATATTGCATTTCATGCATTTTTTTGAATTATTAAAAATACTTCCTTGCATGCAAAAAATATATAAAAAATATTTTAGCTCATTCAAATCATACATCATACATTTCTGATTTTTATTTTATGATTTTGTCATTTTTGCATGTTTAAATCAATTTTTGCATTAAATACATGATTTGCATTTTATTTGCTTTTACCATTTTTCCTTGAAAATAAAAAATGCCAAAAATAATTTTGACCATGTTTAGGATGTTAGGTCACTGTTTCTAACTTTTATAGATTTTTACTTCTGACTTTTACATTTTATACAAATTTTTCTTATTTATTGGTCATATAAGCATGAAAGGTAAATTAGTGTTGACTTCTTGATTTTGTTTTGACCTTTCCATGGATTTTTAACTTGGGCAAGGATATGTCCCTGACTTGTAAGGGATTTGAGCTCCTTATTTCATTTTTGCTTGGATTTTATCTTTCATTTTCCCATTTTTGTGGAATTTCTAAAGTGAACCTACCTTTTTGGACCTAGTGTAATTGAGTCTAGCTTCAATTTGAAGTTTGTGGACATGATTTAAGGCCAAGCTTTGGGTATGTGATGATCATTTGAGTGCTCTAGAGATGTGTAACATGTTTTCATTTATTGGAAATCCTATGTTAATCATTAGGTTTTTACCTTGAGCACAAAGTTTTATATGGTTCCCTAAACCCTATTTTGTTGATGTATTGGTTCTTAGACCCTTTTCTTGTATAGTTTGTGTTTCTAATTGATGTTTAGGGGGAATGATAACCTCAAGGATAGTATTCTAAAGACTTGACAGACATTTGACCTCAAGGGATCATCTTGATCCTTTAGTTAGAAGTTTGATCTTTGTTTTATTTGTTGTATTCTTGTGCATGGATTGTAAGGTGAGGAATGCATTCATGCAATTCTTTAGGAATCTACTTATCACTCCCTTACTTCATCCTTATAGCATATTTAGGGCCTTGAATTCCAGTTTTATTGATTCATTTAAGCCCCTAATTTTCTCAAGCCCATGCAACTTTTGTTGAGTAGAATGTTACCAACTTATGCTTATGGTTGTACCACTTGTGTTGTATGCATCATGCATGGTTCTAGCAATCCAATTCCAATTGGATCTTTGATTTTTACTTTTGACCTTGTACATTATGTAATCAATAACTCAATGCTCTTTGATTTATTGGCTTGCACTCAATTGTAATGTCATCATGATGACCTAGAAGAGCTAGATTTTCTTTTTCTTCTTCTATTGTTTGTTTGAAACATACCTTGAGGGATTATAGGTTCATGATTTTTTAGGCATGTCACTTCAATTGAAATTACCTTGAGCTCATGACAAGCATCTTGTGAGGGTTCTATCATCACCCTATGACATACAAGACATCTTTCCCTTCCTACAAATCTTAATCAATGTTGTTTGATCTAAGATAGGTGGTATTTTGCTTTGGATGATTTTGCTCATGAAATAGGTGATTTGTTTGTGTATGGAAGCTTCATCTTCTACATTTGGTTGCTCATGAATCATATCTTGAGTTAAACTTATGACACAAGTCAAACATGGTTTTAATTTTCTAATTAAAATCACTTTGTTTAAAGCTTTCTTAAGTGCAATGCTTGTCTAGTTTAGATGCTTTCAAACCTTAATCCAATGTACTTGTGTGCATGAGCTTTGTACTTAATTTGAATTGCTTTTTTTTGTAGTTTACTTAGGTCTTAAGCTACTGACCTTGTGTGTTACATTCCTTTCTCATCTTGCCTCTTCATCATGAGTGATTCACTAACTTGTTTGCTCACTTACAACTAACTCTAGGGTTTAGAATCACTCCCTTCCACTACTAATCTTTGCACTATGAATAATTGTGAAGCATGATATTTGGTATTTGTTTTGTGTTTATGTGAGCATCATGTTTATGTTCTTGTCATCCATCTCACTTGTCCACAACACTTGACACAAATAGGTTTTCACACATACACAAACACTTTCCATCCCATATTTCTAGTATGCGCATTCATGTTCTCTTATTGAAAGTTGCTCATGTAAAGGTTTGGATGATTGTGTGTGACATGAGTTCATTTACACCATGATATCTACTGACTTTTATCATCTTCCATCATCTAAATGTCATACCTTTTCACTAATGCCATGCCATGCTTCATTTGTTTCCTAGGTGCATATTTAGGGTAAATGTTTGACTAGTTCTTGGATTAGTTCTTGTTTTCTTTTATTTTGAGATGATTGTGGTTTGTTTATGTTTAAAATGCATGTAATGTCCACATCCCCACCACTGACTTTACTCAAAAATATCACTACAAGGCATGTTCACAATCACACATCTATGCACATTTCACCACACACTTCTAGACACATGTTTAGGCTTTCCTAGTTGCTTTTGTTTGTGCATTGTAAATGATGAACATGTATATGATGATAATGCATTATTTACATTCTAGCTATTGCCTTCCACATCTTTGTATGCCATGAGTTTCATTATTTTGCATTCATGCATCAACCATGCTCCATTCCATCTTTGGTTGCATTCTAGGTCAAACCTTTAACTAGTTTTCGTGTAGATGTTGTATGTGTACAATTTGAAGCATCTTATGAATTGATAATGCATAACTTGAGTAGCTTTTCATCACATATCACCTCTTGTACCAACACTATTCAACACTCAGCACATGCACGCACAAATACAAACACAGGCATGCATGCACATGTTTATCCGCACTTGCACGAATCGAATGCATTTCTCTTGAGTGTTTTGTTTTTGAATCTTTTGAATTAATGAGTGTTCTTGTTGATAAAATAACATGTTTTCTACTGTAAATTATGTATTTTAATATTACTTGACTCATTCCTCTTCATCTTTTCCTTTCCATGGCTTCTTTTAGATTGTAAACACCTCTTAGGTTAAGCATTTCAACTAGTTTTCGCACCAATGTTATAGTTGCATCTTCATGACATTTCTTTTATGATTTGGTTATTAATTCATTTGCATGATGATGGTACTGTAATCTCTTCATCTTGACACCTTCTTTTCATGACATAAGTCTCATACACTTAGGTGCACTTCACTATACGCGTTTGTTGCATGTTTGTGCGCTTTTAAGTAGATTTTTTGCTCTTGAATCTTTGTGGTTTATTTTGCATGATTTATATGAGCATTAACATGATTAGCTACTGACTTTCATGTCATTTTATTCTTTAATTGTCTATTAACTTCATCCAAGTCTACCGCTTTGCACAATTAGCTTCGACCTAGTTTGTGAATTAACTTATTTGTGGGTGTTTATAATGTTGTTTGATGTTTGTTAAAGGTTTGTGTAACTTTGTAAAATGTATGTTGTGTCTACTGACCTCACTTTACATGACACTTAGTATGAGCATAATTCATTCAACTTTCATTACATCTTCTTCTTTCTTCTTCTTCTTTCTTTTTTAGCACTTGTCAGTGCTTGGTTTGTGTGCTTTTGCCAAAGCACTTTACTTGATTCTACCCCTCTTCTCACTTGGTTTCCCAACCAAGATGGTTGATTTTATAGGTTCCCCTTAGGTTTTTCTCGATTAACTTAGTCATCGAGTTTAGACATTAAGTTAAGCATCCATGCATGATAACTTTAAGTAGATTCCTCCCCTTGTTTATATCCATAACTTAGGAGCAACTTTGCGTGATAACATTAGGATTTAGAAGTAGGTTAGTTTCCCTTAGCCATTTTACCTTTATCCTTTTTCATCCTTAAAATTAAAATCTTGTTTTTTTCAAGTGCATTAAAACATTCTACTAATCTGAAACTTTTTCCAAAGTAAAAGATACAAACCGATTAGTTTTAGGATGTTTCGTCGTCCTGTCTGCTGTTGATGCTTCGCCGTCTTGTTGCTGATGTTTCGCCATCTCATCCTCTGATGTTTCGCCGTCTCATCCTTTGATGTCTCTTCATCTCGTTTGTTGATGTTTCGTCATCCCGTCTCCTGATGTTTCGTCATCCCGTTTGTAGCTGATGTTTTGTCATTATTGAGGTGTTTCGTCATCGTTTGTTGTTTCGTCTGCTAATCTAAAAAACACAAACCAACCAAAACAAGTGAGCCGAACTACGGCGCTCTGACTTTCCCATTGCACGAGGGAATACGTAGGCATCCTGTCACGGGGCTAGATCGAGCACCCTTTGTAAATATTTCCTTCTTTTCGCCGTGTTTTATTTCTTTCATTATTTTCTTTTATTTCTTTATTCTTCTTTTCTTTTTGCATACATTATACCATGTACAGATATAGTTAGACCTTTACACCCATTAGATAGAGAGTAAAAGCGGATACCGTAGAGTACTACGTGTAACACGGTGAACTGACTTTGTAGGTTTTTGTATCGCAAATATGTGGATAGCAAGAGTCGCCACCGACTTTTCTTTTATCCAATTAAGGGAAGGTAAAAAGTACAGAAAAAGACCTTCGTTAGATTCTGAGTAAGGGAGAAGGTTATGAAAAGGGAAGGTATTAGCACCCCTTTCCATCCGTAGTTATCTACGGGCTCTTAGTTTCTCTTAGATCACTTTAAAATTGTGCTTTCTGTGTGTTTGACAAAAATGTTTTGAAAAAGGAATTTCGCTTTGACTTTGTAATGATTCATGTAGGAATGTATACAAAGTGTTTGGAAATGTTTCGTTTTGAAAAGAGTTTGAACTTTGACAAAAGTGTGTGGTGTGAAAAGTATTTTGATAGAGCAAGCAACTAAAAGTCTTATTACCTACTCAAAATGGTCGTTTTCGTGTTATTACGTTCCTTTAGAATAGCGCTATCCATACCATTAGTTCGTAGGTAAATCTATTCGTTGGATGTAAGCGGGACATTCGAAGGGACATCGGATGGTCATAGAAAGCAACTTGTAGGAAGTATCCTAGCACATTCGAAGGGACTATCATCATTTTTCGTAGGCGACAATCGAGGGCCAAGATCATGTATTCGAAGGTGACATCGTGGGTCTATGATCTTTGTATCGAAGGGACTATGATGATTTGTTTTGAAGGCAACGGTGCTAGAATACCTCTACGTTCGAGGGACTTGACCATTTGAATTCGTAAAGGCAACGAGAGAGAATTACCCTAAGGGGTGCATGTGTGAAAAAGTGTGTTGATTCAGATTCATGTTATCTTAAAAATTAGAGTGAGCTATGTCCAGTTTTAGTCTTGCCATACATGCCTAATTACTAACAGTTTATATGGTGCGGAAATTAAAATGCGGGAATGTAAAGTGCGGAAAGATAAATCCTACGCTATTACATGGCTTTGGGGCAGATACATAATTTAAACGTGCGGAAAATAAAAGCCCTAATTAAGCTATTACATCCCATGAGCCATTACATAATTGGAAAAAAGAAAACGATAAAAAGAAATCGTCCGAAACAAGATAACTTGTGAAAAGATGAGAAATCGGGAAATTCAAAGAAATCAAACAAGAGAAAAATGTTAGCAAAAATAATAATTTTTAAATGAGAAAAATATTTCATGCTGGGAATAACATTAATATGCTAAAATAATTTTTTGGGATTTTTGGAGATAATTTAATAATTAAAAAAACAATTAAATGTGATTTAAATGATAAATTAGAAATAAAATTAAATATGCATGCAAAATAATATTTTTTAATTTTGTAAATTAAATAAACATTTTCTGGAAATAATGCAAAAAGAAAAATATTTTTTGGTGTTTTTAAATGCATGATAAAAATTATTGAAATTAAATTAAAATGCATGAAAAATATTAAATAAAATAGAAAATAGGAAAAAATTTGCAAACATGTGAAAATCAAATGCCATGGCCAGAGATCGAACTGGAGACATTCCTTTCACAACCTCACGCCCTTGCCAACTGAGCTGGAGTACACGCGTGTCACTGAATCGGAACGAGTTGTTTACAAACAAGTGTCACCTCCCCGTTGCACCAATCACGCGCCAAGAACTTCATCGTTCTCATTTGAATTCTGGGAATTTTGCGTCGGCCTCAATGCGACGCTATAGCCCCTGCAATTCTCAAAATCTCATACACATAATATAAATGAGTTGTGAGTACATGGATCGATTGGAAATCACATTCTAAACACGATGGTAATGGTCTTCTGGTCTAATTTAACCGATTTAAGGAAGCCCTAATTCGGTTCAGAAAACCCTAACAATGGTGTATTTCGATTCAGGCCACGAAAACTCAATTCGATCGTCCAGATAGCTTGCAAACTTTGTTCTAAACACAAAACAATCATCAAAACACATTAATAATGCATGATAAACAGAATTCGATTTTTGAAAAAGTAAGAACAAACCAAATCGTGATTTCTCAATTCTTGATGCTTTTGGACAATGTAAAGGTCTGGAATGCTTCCAGGGATGTCAAGGAATGTGTTTGAATCCTCAAAAACTATTGAAACAAGCTGGATCGATGGCTGCTAGTTGCTTCAAGTGCACGGTTTCTTGAGCTTGAATAGGGTTTCTCCACCAATTTTCTACCCTAATTGTGTGGCATGTATTGTATATATATAGTAGATGGAATTGAGTGATTTGAGGAAGAATCAATCATCAATCAATGCAAAATATATTTGATTTTGTACCAAATCAAATTTTCTCTTCTTTGATCAATTTCAATCAATTCTTGCCATATCCAATCAAATTTCAAAATTTGCTGGCTTTATTGGGTTGCTTGGATCTCAAGGAAGAGAGAAAAATCAAATTTGCAATTAATTTTGATTTTATACTTTATTTTTGAATTTAATTTGTATTTAAATGAATAAAATACAAATTAAATAGAAAAATAAAATAAAAATTCGTGGCATTGGGCTTGGATATTCCTAATTGTATAAGGAACAACTTTGGATGAAGAAAAAGTAAGCCCATTTGCAAAATTTCTGATTTTTAGAAGTATCTCTCTTTGTGTACTTCTTCAAAATTGCCCAACTTGTAAATGTTGTATCTTGCTCAATTTTCCACATTTTTAAGTGTTCTTAGACTTTTTGGAAAGCTCTAAGAGTCCTCTAACCAACCTCTTTGGTTTCATCTCAATTGGAATTTCCATGCTCAATATATCTTCAAAACCAAAAGTTGACTTTTTGTTGACTTTGAAAAGGACCTGTAATGTTTTGATCTATACCTCTCAAATGAAGCATTTTTTGAACACCCTTGTGAGACATGAAGTTGTAGAGAATTGGATTTCCTTCAAAACAAGAGTTGGCGGAAAAATTTCTAAGAAAGTATGAAGAATTTATGCTCAGTCAAAGTTTGGTTGACTTTTCACTAAGAAACCCTAATTTAGAAAGTTTGACTTTTGGGCAAATCTTGAGTTTTCTTGATGAATCATGATCAACCCTTGATCAAACGATGAATGTGACTTCAAAATGAGGATGTTGACCAAAAATTATGAAGTTTGACTGTATGTTGACCACAATTGACTTTTTGTCTAATACAACTGATTTTCAACCATCTGAGCAATTGTCTGAGAAAACTTGACTTGTGAGGCTTGAAAATTGACATGGAGAATCTTTGAAGCATATGAGGAGGCATGAAGACCATTGGAGATGTTGGAAGTCCATCTTGATCTGAGAAATACCAAACTCTAGTTTGGGTTGATTGTCTAGGAGAGGGTTTGTCTGATCAACCCTTGAAGAATTTTTGAGCATGGATGTATGGAATATCTTGAGAAGATGGAGGGAAAATTTTGGGGTATGACATTACGGGCGCGTGGGGTGCTAATCCCTTCCCCTCGCGTAACAGACTTCCTTACACGATCTCTCGGTCGCAAGACCGTGATTTATTCGTTTCAGGTTTACTCGATGTTTACCTTTCCCTCTTGGAGGGATAAAAAATGTTCGATGGCGACTTCATTGATATAAGTTATATCCATTGATTTTTGGTCGGGTGTTTCAGCAGGTTATTCCGTTATACTCAAATGATGAGTGGATTTCCTCAAAATATAGTCGTTAGTCTGCCCGTTTTTCTGTAGAAAAGAATTCATCTGAGACATGGAATTATCTGAAGCATGGTTTTTTTTCCTGGTTATTTGTTGCTTGTGTGAGTTATCCAAAGGATGGGATGTAGTATTGGCTCTTGATGTCAAGTAATAATTTTCTCACCCAGTTAGATCTTTCTTTACCCTTACCTTTTACTTTATGCACTTAGGTTAGCCTCTTCATCTTCTCCCCATTCTTCAATTTTCAAAATCTTACCTCTTTTTCAAAGGATTCTTGTTTGCAAAACTTGAACCGTTTTCATAAAAAAACTTGGACTTAGGTCCATGAATTTTTCAAACTTGTTTTCTTAATAAACTTCTAATCCATTTAATAATACTTTGAATTTTCTTTTGTTAAGACTAAAAAACACCTAACCTCATTCAAACCTTTTTGAGCTCTTTGTAGCTTTTCCAAACTAACATTTTCTTAAAATCAACCAATGCATAATTTTGGTCCTTTTTTAGCCGAACTACGTGGTTTTGATTTCAATATTGCACATTGGTTGTATGTAGGCCTATAACTCATTGGAAGTTCTATAAACCAAAAATACTTAAAAAAATTTTTTCTTGTTTTCTTCTAAACCTTCCAGACACTTTTGTACAAACTCTTTTTTAGCACACATATACAAATTTTCAAAAAGGTTCTTGCGGAGTACCGTAGATGCTTTGGGTGCCTAACACCTTTCCTTTTCATAACTAACCCTCGATCCCAGATCTCTGATATTTTAGGATTTTATTCTCTCTTTTTCCCAGTCCTTTGGATAAAATAAAAGCGCGGTGGTGACTCTTTTGTTATTTTTTGAGTTAAGTCAATTCAATGCCTTATACTTGCAGTTTTTGCTGCTACAAAAAAATGGCGACTCTGCTGGGGATGTTTGACCCATTGCTGGACCATCTCTGGTTGGGGTTGACCCTATTTTTTTTTATTTGTATATATGTGCTTTGTTGTTTGTATATATTATATGCATGTTTGTCTGGATTATTTTTCTGGTTTTCAGGGGTGCTTGGTGATCTTCTTTTTGAGTTCCTATACCTGGACTCGGGCAAACTTAAGATAGGACAGGCGGTATAGTAATGTTAACTTTTAGGGAGTAATCCTGAAGAAGGAGACATTAGATCCCCCACTCAGTGGATACCTCCTTGACTGTGGTATTTTGTTTACCGAGCGATCGAGAAGACATAGCCGCTTTCGACCTGAGAGTCCCTGAAGCTGAGCATTCGTAGAACCTTTAACCCATCCTGGCCTTTTAGGGGTAGTGCGGGACTATTATAGAGTCATCCGGAAGTAGTCGCTACGCGATACTGCACTCAATGGAGTTTCACCTGAAGGTATTATTGATTACTAAGCAATCGGGAAGTTGGTAATGCTGGATGGAGGAATGAATACTCTAGGGATTCCTTTAGAACCTTGATTTATAGGTGAAAAAGTCTAGAATACCTTGTGGGTAGTGCCTTTTAGACTCCATGCTCGTGACGTCGAACCTATGTACCCCCTTGTTTGTGATCCTTGTGTGTGCTTGTTGGATCATGCATTTATGCACCCCATATACATTCTTTCAGACGGTTATTCAAGGAACTTAAAATTGACCTTTGCAAATATCTCAGGTATACTTTGACCATGGATTTTGGAAAGAGGAGGACTCGGAAGTATAGTTTCAAGGAACCTAAGATTGAGGGACTGATGAGCTTGATTGATAAGATTGAGAGTCCAGAGGATTTCTAGAAGAAGTATGGGACTATTATACCGTTGATGAAGACAAAGATGAAGGATGGTTTTCTATAAACCTTGGTTTAGTTCTATGATCCGTTATACCATTGCTTCACTTTTTTTGACTATCAGTTGGTTCCTACCTTGGAGGAGTATTCTTATCTGTTTGGTCGACCTATTACTAGTGTTGTTCCTTTTACTGGTTTGGAGGAGGAGCCTAAGTATCAAGAGATTGCTGCTATTGCCCATCTAAAGAGGTCTGAGATTGAAGATAACATGATTACCAAGTGTTGTATCAGAGGATTGCCAGCTTCGTTTCTTTTGAAGAAGGCTCGTTACTTTGTTGAGATGAGGAGTATGGAGGCTTTTGAAGCTATCTTTGCCTTGCTTGCCTATGGTTTGTTAATGTTTCCCAACATTGACAACTTCGTGGATGTTAGTGCTATCAGGATCTCCATGATTGGGAATCCAGTTCATGCTTCTTGCAGAGACTTATTACTTTATTTACCTTCGAAACTTCCGTCGAGAAGGAGAGATTATTTGTTGTACGCCATTTCTATACCGTTGGTTTACTTCTCATTTACCTACATCTAGTGCTTTTTGGGATACTAGGAGGGGACCTCGTTGAGCGCCAAAGATCATGGCTGTCACTCATTATGATATTGTGTGGTATCGTCAGGTTTATTATGATGTAGACATTATTGATAGTTGTAGCTTTCCCAATGTGCCTCTTCTTGGTACAAAGGGATGCATTAGCTACAATCCCGTTCTTGCGCATCGTCAGCTTGGTTATCTGATGAGGGATAAACCATTGAGTATTCATGTGAGTGGCTTCTTTCTTAGAGAGGGTGAAGACCGCACTGCAGCTAGGAAGGATATAGAGAAAGCTTGGCGTCATATTCATAGGAAAGTGAAAGAGAATCTAGGATAGAGAGGAGTTGTTTCTTTGGAGCCTTATCTTCTATGGGTTCAAGAGAGAGCTATTGAGTTGAAGATGTCGTATTCTCGAGAGGAGCCTCTTACTGATTTGTTCTTAGCTACTATTCATGGTTCAGATGACATAGAGGATCTTCAGGTTGCTTTGGTTCAGATGCGAAAAGAAAAGGAAGCATGAAAGAAAAAGTATCATACTTTGAATATGTCTCATGCATTAGAGTTGAAAGAAAATGATGATTTGATTGAGATTCTTGAGAGTTGTGCTGTAGAGATGATGGAGAAACAGGAGGATTTGCTTTCTTCTAGTGTTCACCCAATTTCTAGTGCTCCTGTTTATTCTCATACTTCCCTTTGAGTCAGGTGCTTGGAAAGGTTACGTTGACAGGTATGTGTTAGAGAACGAGCATCTAAAGGAAGAGATTAGGAAACTCAAGAGGAGGAGGTCATCTGATGAAGGGTCTTTTGTAGATTTGGTTCCTTAGGACTTCTAGTTTATATTTTATGCTATGTTGTACTTGGGTTCATTGAAATTTGTATTGAAGAGTTGTAATCCTCAAAATATTTTATTAATGATATGATTTTTTTATTCAGTATTTCAATTGTCTTATACTTTGACATTCGCAAAATAAATTGTCTTTATTAAGTTCCTTCAATAATGAAATAAAATAAGAAAAACAATAAAAATAAAATCATGTGCATGACATGCATCATGGCACACACACACTCTTGCATTTCTATATTATCCCAGGTGTCTTATCCATTTCTCTACTTCGTTTAGTCTTCAAGATGGTGCATCGGTATAACACTCCAGCCAACTCCAAGAAGAAGATGGAGAATCGAGAACAAGAGAATCATGAGCTATGAGAAGAGGTTACTTCTTTGAGAGCCGGTATGGCCAAATTGACAGCTATGGTGGAACAGTTGGTGGTTGCTCAGAATCAACCACTACCTCCCCCACCTTCTCCTCGTATCATTCCACCTCAACAGACAACTATTATTTCCGAGATTCAAGATGTTCATGTTTCTGATGTGCTAGTGGTTTCTTCCGTCCAACACTATATGCCTCCTGGTTATCCTTTGGGGAATGCCAAAGAATTTCATGCCTGAAGATTACAATCCTGCCCTCCTTGGCCCAACCTACTATTCTTTCCGCACCTCCTGTGGTGCATACTACTCATGTTTTCAACAAAGAGTTTGACAAAAATACACTTCCTCCTCCAAGTGAAAGCTTGGATTTTTATGATCGAATGGATGGTTTCCAGGAAAAATTTGACAAGATGTAGAAAGAGATGAAGGCCCTCAAGGGGAAAGAGCTTTTTGGTGATAACGTCAACGATCTGTGCTTGGTTTCTAATGTGAAAGTACCTGCTAAGTTCAATGTTCCCGAGTTTGAGAAGTATAAGGGCAATTCTTGTCCTCGTGACCATTCGATGATGTATTTGAGAAGGATGTCCACTCATACTGAATATCAACGTCTTCTCATTCAATTCTTTCAAGATAGTTTGGCCGGTGCAGCTTTGAGATGGTACATGAATCTAGATAGCAGTGACATCCATACATTCAATGATTTGGGTGAAGCTTTTGTGAAGCATTACAACTACAATATGTACATGGCGCCCGACCATAATGAACTAAGGGAAATGGTTCAGAAAGATAAGGAATCGTTCAAAGAGTATGCTCAACGATGGCGTGAGCTTGTTGTACAGGTTATACCTCCTCTAAGTGAGCAAGAGATGACCAAGTTTTTACTGAAGACTTTGGGTCCCTTTTATTATAGGAATATGTTGGCCAGCACACCTAATGATTTTGCTGAAATGGTGAGCATGGGAGTCCGTCTAGAAGAGGCTGTCCGAGAGGGACGATTGTCAAAAGGAGAAGGATCTAGTGGGGCTATGAAGCCGTATTTTGGATTCTCCAAATAGAAAGAAAAAGTTAATGTTGTTGTCCAGGAAAGGAGAACCAGACCTTCTAACCAATGTCCTAAAAATCAACAAGTAGCTACTGTTACTCTGGTTGTTGCCACAACTCCAACTATTATCCCTTATAACAAAGCATATTAGAAAGGGAAAGCCCCGAAGAGATAACTATTCGATCCAATTCCAATGACTTATGCGGAACTATATCCAGCATTGATTTAGAAACACTTGGTGCAACCAAGGGCACCTCCAGCTGTTCCAAATCCTTTGCCATGGTATTACAATGTCGACTGACTTGTGCATACCACGAAGGATCCGGGCACAATATTGAGAACTACTATCCACCAAGTCAAGTGCAAAAATGGTTAGATCCGATTTATTGTCTTTCAAAGACATGGGTCCTAATGTGCAAGGAACCCGTTGCCCAAACATGGAAATGTTGTGAATATGATTGGCGGAGAAATCGGGGTTTATGATGTGAATTCGATCATTGGAAATCTTGTGAAGATGCAAGTTTCCTCTGAAGTTTGGTTATTGCACCCATGATCATGCCGCTTGCAATGTGTTCATGAGGATACTCGTAGTTGTGATAAGATAAAGAGTGATCCAAGACATGATGGACAAGAATCTTATTTAGATTATCATGTTAAAGGATGATCTTGAAGTTGAAGTGAATGTTTTATGGTCCTCTTGTAGAAGTTCAAATCTGACGTGAATGAAACTAATGCTAATTTGGTGAATTTGCACGAGTTCAATTTAATTGAAGGGAAAGAGGTGCACCAATATAGTGAATGCTCATTATGCAGCACAAATCATCATGTTTTTTATGTTGTTAAAATAGATATTCAGCGTCTGTTGGACGAAGATATTATCTGGGTTATAGTAAGGAGGTTTGGTTTCAACAATAGCGTCAATATAATTGAAAGATTGTTTGATTAGTCTGATGATGAATATGCTTCTGCTTATGAGTGTCTCCCTATTAAGAAGTTTAAATATAGTGATGGGGATGCAACTGCTTATAATTTTTATCCTTCATATGAGGTTCCACCTAACAACAAAGTTGTATATGTTGATGAGTTTGTGACATTTAATGTTGGTGTTATGATCCCTACTAGAACATATGCTAGATATCTCAAGTGACCTGATTGTGAAGAACTCAACACGATGACTCCTATGGAGATACATGAGAAATGGGTTTAGAAGGGATTGATTGATTTTAGTCATTAATGTTTCCCATATTCTGAAGGGAAACCTTGGGGTTATGTTGATTTAAGAGATGATCTCCAGACTTTGATGCATTTGGGTTTATTTGAAGAGGGATCAATAGATGTTCTTGCTGATAATAAGAAGAATGTTGAGATGTTGTGTGCTTCTTTGGAACTTTCTGATGCAGAGGGTGCGATTATTGTTTACAAAGGAATAGCTAAGCATGGAGAGCAATCTAAAGAAACTCTCAAGTCAGAATGTGATCCATATATTTTCCGAAGTGCTGGTTATCTTGATCTTACTATTTTAGGAGTCAATGCCATTGTTGAAGATGGACCAGAGCAGGAAATGCCCAACTTTGTGACGCATGAAACCAGAGTTTGTAATTGGACTGCTATTGACATCCCCACTTGCATTCATGTGTCGAAATAATTCACTTTATCTTGTTTAAATTATTTAATAATAATCCTGTCACTCTGCCCAAGGTGAAAGTGATGTTGTATGGGCGAGAATCTATTTGTTTTGAAATTTAAGATCATTAATAAAAGTTTGTTTTTCGTTCCAAATTATATCTTTTATTTTCAGATTTTTCTTGAAAAATGGTAATTAGAAAAAAAAAATTCACAAAATAATAATAATTGAATTGAATCTGCATAATCACTTGTCACATGTGTCAGTTTCTAAAGTCAATCATAATCATATGTGCAGATTAATTCACAAAACCATTAAAAATAATGACCTTGCACCCTCTTCCAACTTTGAAAATCCTGTATATGTAGCCAAAGAAGAGGAATTTGATGTGATCCCTAAAGAGGTTTCTCGGTTGCTTGAACGCGAGGAAAACACCATTCAGCCATACAAAGAGCCGTTAGAAGTCATTAACTTGGTTCTAAGGAAGATGTGAAAGAGGTCAAGATTGGAGCATTGCTACATCCTGAGGTGAAGATTCGTTTGATTGATATGCTGAAAGAATATGTCGATATCTTTCCTGGTCGTATCAAGATATGCCAAGGTTGGATACTGGTATCGTGGAGCATTATTTACCGTTAAAGCCTGAATGTCCTCCAATCAAGTAGAAATTAAGAAGAACTCCTCCTGATATGGAAATAAAGATTAAAGAGGAATTCTTGAAGCAAATCGACGTAGGTTTCCTTGTGATGTCAGTTTATCCTCAGTGGATTGCCAACATTGTGCCAGTTCCTAAGAAAGATGGAAAGTATGCATGTTTGTTGATTACCGAGATCTGAACAAGGGTAGTCCGAAAGATGATTTTCCTTTGCTGCACATTAATATGTTGGTAGATAGTACTGCAAAATGAAAAGTGTTCTCGTTCATGGACAGATTTTCCGGATACAATCAAATTAAGATGGCTCCTGAGGACATGGAAAAAACAACGTTTATCACACCCTAGGGAACATTCTATTACAGAGTGATTCCCTTTGGGTTGAAGAACGCTGGTGCAACGTACTAGAGGGCCATGACAACCCTATTCCATGATCTGATGCATAAAGAGATTGAAGTGTATGTTGATGATATGATTTCTAAGTCCCAAACTGGGGAAGATCATTTGGAGGACTTGTTGAAGCTATTTTAATGTTTGAGGAATTATCATCTCCGCTTGAATCCTAATAAATGTAAATTTGGTGTCCAGTCTGGAAAGATGTTGGGTTTCCTTGTTAGCCATAAGGGAATTGAATTCGATCTTGATAAGGTTAGGGCAATTCAAGAGATGTTGGCACAAAGAACTAAAAAGCAAGTCAGAGGTTTCCTCGGACGTTTGAGTTACACTTCCATATTCATTTCCCATATGATTGTAACTTGTGAACCAATCTTCAAGCTGTTGAAGAAAGATCAAGGTTACGTATGGACGAATGATTGCCAAAGGGCATTTGAAAGTATCAAAGAATATCTGCTTGTACCTCCTATCTTGCTCCCTCCCGTTGAAGGAAGACCATTGGTCTTGTACCTAACTGTGTTGGAAAATCCATGGATTGTATTTTGGGATAGCAAGATGAAACAGGAAAGAAAGAATATGCCATTTATTACTTGAGCAAAAAGTTCACCGACTGTGAGTTCTGGTATTCTATGTTGGAAAAGATTTGTTGTGCTCTAGCCTGGGCTGTGAAGTGTTTCCGGTAATATATGTTGAATCATACTACTTAGTTGATCTCTCGAATGGATCCAATCAAGTACATCTTTGAAAAGTCTACTCTTACGGGAAGAATTGCTCGTTGGTAGATGTTGTTATCTGAATATGATATTGAATACCGCACCCAGAAAGCTATCAAAAGCAATGTGTTGGCAAAATACCTAGCTCATCAACCGGTTGAGGATGATCAATTTGATGGATTTGATTTCCATAATGAAGATGTAATGTATTTGAAAATGAAAGAATGTGATGAACCTTTTCCTGAAGAAGGTCCAGACCCAAAAACTCGTTGGGGAATGGTGTTTGATGGAGCCATGGATGCTTGTGGAAAAGGAATCAGTGTTTTGATCATTACTCCTCAAGGATCTCATATTCCTTTCACAGCAAGGTTGATGTTTGATTGTACCAATAAATGGCAGAATATGAAGCTTGTATCATGGGTCTGGAAGAAGCCATTGATCTTAGAATCAAAATTCTTGATGTGTACGGTGATTCGACTTTAGTAGTAAATTAGATTAAAGGAGATTAGAAGACTTGTCATTCTGGCTTAATCACTTACAAAGATTATGCGAGGAGGCTGTTGACTTTCTTCAATAAATTAGAGCTCCACCGTATTCCTCGGGATGAAAATCAGATGGCAGATGCCTTGGCAACTTTGGCTTCCATGTATAAAGTGAATCAGTGGAATGATGTACCTCATATCACTATTGGGTGCCTTAAGATGCCAGCTTACACATTCGCCCTAGATGTGGCAAAGAATGAAAAGCCCTGGTATTATGATATCAAGCATTTCCTGATGACTCAAGAGTATCCAGTTGATGCGACAAGCAAATATAGAAAGACCTTGAGGAGATTGGATGCTAGTTTCTTTCTCAATGAAGGTGTGTTATACAAAAGGAATCATGACATGGTCTTGCTCATATGTGTGTGTCACACCCTAAATTACACCCTAAATTTTCCATCTGATTCATTTGCATCACTTTACATTGTCTTATTCGCATCCCGCATTAGTAATCAATTTTTTACATTTGGCTTCACATCTTTAGTTAATACTTATGTTTATCTCTTGCATTTTTCTAGTATTTGCATTTTTATAATGTCTTTGAATTTTAGTTAGCATTTTCACTTTGCATTGTTAATTTGAAATTGAATATATTTTGCATCAAAGTAGTCTTAGTCATAATTGCATCATTTTTTTTTGAATTGTGAACATTTGACTTTGCATTGTTTATTTTTTTCAATATTTGCCTAACGGTCAGAACATCTGATGGCCAGAACTTCTGATGGCTAAAACTTCTGATGGCCAAAACTTCTGTTACTTCTGATGGTCAGAAATTTTGATGGCTAGGAGTTTTGTTACTTCTAATGGACAGAACTTCTGATGGCCGTAACTTCTGTTACTTCTAATGGCCAAAACTTCTGACGGCCATAACTTCTGTAATGTCAAATATTTGTTTTACATGTAGAATACTGTTTATTATTTTTGTAACTTTCAATTGTTTTTTTTAATATATTTTTGTTAATATTTTTGTCCAATTTAATTGTTGATTGAAGTTCATATTTTTTATTAGTAATTAATTTTCCTTAATTAGTGTTTTTATTTTTAATAATTAGATGTTTCAAATAATGTTGTGTTGTTGTTTATTTCTCATCATCATGGTTTACCACTACCACCTCCACCACCTCTTGTACATTTTGTACAAACCTGCAAAACCAAAATACCAAAAACATCTAGTACATCATAAGTTCAAAAATACAAGGCAGAAAAAGACAAAGTCATAAAATTTTACAGCAAATCCTCCTCTCCACAACTCCAGCCATCATCATCGTGTCCCCTTCTGATTTCATTCTCTACCACTACTCTATTCTGATTCCACTACCTTGTACCTTTGTCCTTCATCCTTGTCCTTCAAAATTTCACCTCCAAGTTTCATCCAAATTCCTCATCTACCCTCACTCCAAGCTTGTTATATAAAGCCACTTTTCTCTACAGCTCAGGAAGATCTCACTACCAATAACCCTTGCAGACTTAGATTTCATCACATTCTTCACTCTCAAACTTTACACATAAATCCCATTTTTCTCTTATAAACTTCATCATACCGTTGAAAACCAAACTTCAACCTTATATTCCACATACCTATCCTCATCAACAACCCTTCCTCTGAGCCGTAACTCATCCCCATCACCATAAAACTCTGTTTCTTTTCAACCTCAAAGAAACCTTCATATCCAAACAAGAAACAACCTGCAAACAGTAAACCAGAGAAAGCGCAGAAAAACCAAACACATTTAACCATTCCATTTCCTCTTCATCATTCTGCCGGAAACACAACACAACAACACACCGCGTACAAATCCAGAAGTAGATCAAGACGAAGGAGAGTAAGTGAGAAAGAGAAGATGTACCTAGTTGGTCGATCTCGACCATTTTTCTTTTATTGTTGCTTCATCTACTTTTGTTTCCGATTGCCTTGTTTAAACACATAATCTTGAACTTGTAACTTCGAAACTGATCATAGCGAAATATGGCGTTTGGGGTCGGATCTGAATTATAGGGTTTGTGTTGATTTTCTTGTTATGTAAAAAATGCGTAAGAAGGTGAACCATGGCATCCGCGAGAGAAAAAAAGAGACTTTTCTTTTTCTTTTTTTCTTTATTTATTTCGAAAATGTTAAGACCAACAAGGCCACAGCGGCGCCTTGAATGGTTAGGTATTTTTAACTTTTGTTTAGATTGGCCATTTGGGCCTAACCCTAACCAGATCTGTTCTTAGAGCCCAGCGCCCCATTTTCTTTTTCACACCTCCATCCGAATTACACCCACTCCTGGCCAATTAATTTTTTGTTTGTTTTAATAGATATTTTATTTCTGTATAATAATTAGTTAGTTTTTATTTATATTATTGTTTTAGTTTCTAAAAAAAAACTTATAGATAATAATGGATTAAGTTAACATTTATTTTAAAAGTATAAAAAAAAGGGGGAAATTTTATTTTATTAGGTTTTTAGGCGATTAATTTGTGATTATTTAATTCATCCTCATTCGATCAATTGTATCCCCACTCCCATGAGTTGTAATAGCTTAGTTAATTATTTTATCTCCTTATGTAATTATTCATCACATGCACAAACCAAATATTTTCAAACTAATATTCATGAGCCATTTTTTTAACCTTGAGTTGACAAAGCTTAGAAGCGTTGCCATGGCCACACATTTGTGCAAGCCACCTTGTATGGGATTTTAATTCATTTAATCGCTTTATTTTACGCTTGTATATAATTATTACTCGTCTCATTTCCATTCTCGCACCTTGGTCCATATACTAATTTCTCATCCAGAGGGCCTCATGGTAGGGAGTAAACATTTGTCTATTCACTCGAGATTAATCAAGCTTTCTTGGTTAATCATAGCCCAAATCAATTCTCTTCTCATCTTTAAGACCTTTCATAATAAATTTTCAAACCTCGATCCAACGTCGAGTGCATTTTCAAAACTCTTTCACAATAAAACCCACGTATTTAAGTCGTTGGTTGCTAGACCAATTGTTTAAAAACTTGTGCCAAATGAACTCCAATTCTTTAAATCGTTGGATGCTAGTCCAATTGTTTAGAGGCTCTTAATAACGTGAACTTCGTTTCACTTCACTCTCCTTCATAAGAAAACTTTTGGGATGATAGATGACTCGTTGAGCACTGAGCTCCTCTAGTTTCTAGTATTTGAATTGTAGGATGCTAGTCCTATTGTTCGGTACTTTTCACCCACAATTAAAATCAATTCAACTCATCAAACCTTGTCCACGTGCAAGTATTTTTTTCAAACTCACATCGCTCACACGCGATTTTCTTTCGCTCACACGCGAATTACACTAGTGATGTCTTATCGTCCACGTACGATTAAGCTCCTATTTTCATTAATAAAATCAACCAACCAACAAATGTTCTCGCAACCGAGAAATACGTAAGCTCTGACTTTCCCATCGCACTTGGGGAATACGTAGGCACGAGATTCTAACATCTTGGCGATCACACTTTCAAAAAATTAAAACATGTTTCTCTTTTCATCTCTTTTTTTTGCATAATAATAAGGAGATTGCAAATTTACTTTTTAAACACACAAACAATTAGAACTAAATGGGTCCCATCGAGTACGATGGATGTGAGGGGTTCTAATACCTTCCCCTTGCATAACCGACTCCCGAACTTGCATCTCTTGGTCTCGAAGACCATTTCATTTCACATTTTCATCTCTTGGGTTTTATCTATATTTTCCCTTTCCTCTTTAGGAATAAATAAATTTAGATGGTGACTTCATTGTTTCATTGTATCAAAAAAATTTCGATGGTGTCAACAGTTTTGCGACTTCACTGGGGATATTTTCTTAAGAGAGTCAACCCTAGTTTAGTTCTTTGTATGTTTGTGTGTTCTTTGTTTTACTTTGCTCCCTTGGTGCTTTATTTCTTATATTTATGTTTCCGTCATTTTATTCCTTATGCTTTGTTTATTATCCTATTGATATACTCATTGTGTGGGAGTTCTGAATGAGATCATTGATACATAGATAAGCCCAGTACCCAGGCTTCTAGGTAACATTAAATTAGAGCAGTTGCGTAGCTTAGGTCCATTAGACATTTGTGTCTCTTGGATCGATGTGAATACTGCACCTTATATTTGGTCTTTTTAAGAAAGTTGTTGCACGGTATGCTAGTGCAGGACGACAATTTCTGGACAAAGGGCCTATAACTCTAAGTATTAGGATATCCAAACCGAGATCGACCGCTCAAATAATTTTTTTTGAGTATCCCTTTAAGATCTGTTTCTTAGAGTATACTTTTGGAAATATTATCATCACGTAGGTCGTTCGCAAGATGATAGTGTTTATTAAAAGGAGATCTGAGACTCCGAGAAACATTTAGCAAAAAACCTAGTACAATCCTGTGTATGGGGTTATTGGGTAGAAAACTTAGAGCCATCCAATCGTAAGGAGCCTACCTAATTAGGTTGTTCTGTTACCCATTTACCAGTACCATTCTGGTTTCACATATGTGTGAATCTGCTACTGTCATTGTGTTGCATTTCATATGCGACATTTCATCCCATGAACATCATTATTGCATATCAAAATGTATGCATTCCACATTCATCATCATACATGCATTTCACCATCAAAATACTTATTCCATCTGTTTCCATTCATTCAGTTAACAAAGCAAGCTGATTCCCCGACACCGCTATGAAACCAGAGCCGCTGCAAGTTGAGAATGGAGAATCTAGAACAACCCAATGCCGAATTCAGGGTGGAGATTGATGATTTGAAGTCTAGAATGACCAAGCTCACAGAAATGATGCAAGTGATTATGGCCAGAACTGATCCACTTCAAAGGACTGTCATCTCTAAAGTCGATACTACTTTTGTGGAACCACCACAAACTCAGAATGTGGCTACCACCTGGCCAGAATTTGGTCTACCGCACAATTATACTCCACGATATGAGATCAATCATGGAGTGGGCCAATCCACTCAACAGACTGTTCAAATGCCTATGGTCACCGAATAACACCAATCATCCACACTATACCTCAAGTTACCTTCGGAAATCACTTCACATACCAGGCTGATGGCTCCCAGAATGGCGATCAAGTGCAAACCGATGAAGTTGGTGAAGTGAAAGAGAAGTACAATGCTATTGAGAAGAGATTGAAGGTTGTGGAAGGAAATGACATTTTTGGCTTTGATACCTCAAATCTCTGTTTGGTTTCTAACTTGACTATGCCCGCAAAGTTCAAAGTCCCTGAATTTGAGAAGTACAAGGGACTTACTTGTCCAAAAGATCATCTGGCCGTGTACTTCCGCAAAATGGTTGCTCATGAAAAGAATGACAAGCTACTTATTCATTGCTTCCAGGATAGTCTGACCGGAGCTTCTCTAAAGTGGTATGTGAGCTTGAAGAGGGAAGACATCAACTCTACAAGGGACTTGGTTGAAGCTTTCTTGAAACAATACAAGTTCAACTTAAATATGGCCACTGACAATAGACAGTTGCAAGCTATGACTATGAAAGACTAAGAAACATTTAGGGAGTATGCTCAATGTTGGAGAGAGATAGCATCTCAATTTAATCCTCTTTTAGGCAAAAAGGAAGTCACAGGCATGTTAATGGACACTTTACAGCCAATCTTTTATGAAAAAATGGTTGGAAGTATATCTTCTGGTTTTGCTGATTTGGTTACCATTGGTGAGTGAATTGAACAAGGTTTGAAGAATGGCAAAATTTTCAATACTGTTGGATCGTCCAACAACAACAATGCTAAGAAATTTCCTGGAATCTTCCAGAATAAAAAGGAGGGTGAAAGCAATGCAGTCAGTGGATCTCAGACACCACAGCCTTACCAACCTGTAGGTGCTCAACAATCACCATTCATGCCATACTATCCATACCCGTATATTACAGTTGCTAAATACCAGCAACCCAACTTTGTTATGCCTCCATACCAACAACCATGGGTGGCTCCTCCTTAGAATTCTCCTCGGATTGCTCTGCAGAATGCTAGGACAAATTATCCGCAGAATGCTCAGCGAAATACTCCTCAGAATCAGAATCAACAGCAGAATCAGAATAGAGCCCCCCGTTACCAGCAGAATGAGGCTCGCCGCATTGATCCAATTCCAATGCCTTACTCTCAATTGTGGCTATACTTGGTTAATTCAAAGGTAATAGAGCCCATACCTACTTAGCCTAAGACATCAAATTTTCCTGTAGGGTACAACTGAAATATCAAGTGTGATTTTCACAGTGGCGTAGCAAGTCATTCAATTGAAGACTACAAGGTTTTGAAGGAAAAAGTTCAAGATATGATTCATAAGAAAGTACTCACTTTTGCGGACGTCCCTCAAGTGATCACCAATCCCTTGCCCTAAGCAGTGCTAAAACACAAGGGACTCTCCTAAATCCAGTTATCAAACGGGAAAGGTCATCCTTCTTGCTGATAGTCACTAGGCCCTTTTATTATTTCATGTTGCAATTTTCTTGTTTCTAATTCGTTAGTTTGTATTTGAAGTTTGTATCTTTAATCGTAATCTTAATGAAATAAGCATTGCATGTTTTGAATTAATCATGTCATTTTATTGTTTTTACTTTCTTGCGATCACTCAAAAATTACAACAAAAAAAACAATATTATTTCTTCCACCTCACTTTCTTTCTGTTTAAGCAAACATTAGAGGGAGGATGATGATAAACAAATAACCAATTTGCAACATTATGCTTTCAAATAAGACTTTGCTGATGATGTATAGGCGTTGCTTTAAATCCCCAAACAGTGGAGATATAAGGAAGATAATCCCTCGTTAACCCCTTTGAGCCTAGAAGTAGGAGTTTCTTTCTGCATACAGTTAAAACCCTCAATCTTAACTTGGGGCAGGGTAGTTGTTTAGTTAAATAATTTGATATATTCGGTTTGCAAGAGAATCATGTTATCATGGATCGTTCCAGATGCCTTCACAAAGGCGAAGGAGTGAATAATTCAAGGCTTACAACGGTAGTTCCTCAAAGAACCATCAATTTGGCAGTTACAACCATCAAATTCTCACATCAATCAAACAATTGTCACACAAGTTGTTCAAATACAAAAGGGAAGAACAAAAAAAAAATAGAAAAGAAAAAAAAAGAAGGAAAAATCAAAGAAAGATCCTCAAATATCTTTAATGAAATATCAAAGCAAGAACAAGCTTGTGTGACTTCCAAAGAAGAATAGGTGACTGCTGCCCCAAAGAGTATTGGTTCTCAAGACATCATGTCTTCATTTGCAATTCCTCTTGGAAGTTGAATCAATCAATTAATTGGTGTAGGATTGGAGAACATCACGAAGAATGGGTTGGGTACACATCAAAATTTGAGCCTTATATCCTTTGTTTCTTAAACTGTGAACCAGACTACGATACAACATTCAAAAGACCTAATTGAAGCAAGGTTTCTTTTGAAAGCATACTAAAGCAAGGTTGCATTAACCTGACTCCTCAGTGTTTGCTAAATTCATTGGTGTTGATACCACGTTATCACATCATTCTTTTCACATCTTGAATTTCAAATTATCATTGCATCCTCATTAGGATTTACCTTTTGTTTATAGCAATTTCATTTCAATAAATGATCTACTTTCAAAAGTTCTGCATAATCATCGCATTAAAATTACCATTGTAAGAAGACAAACTCATCTGTAAGTTTAGCACTTCACATCAAGAGAATTTCAGCAGTTGAAGAATTTCATCATCATCTGCGAAGTTATCCCACCAGGGGCAAGCCATCTCTTCAAGAGCTGATCACAATAAGGGGTATTCCATTTTTCAAAGTTCCAAGCATTGGGGCATATCATCTTCAAGATCAGCAATTAGTGCCATACTCTTGTTGATCCAAGATTTTTGAGAACTCAACATTCTGGGACACTCAGAGCCAAGTTATCTTCATTCTTTCAAAGTTGCTCACAAGCATATCAATTTACAAATCATCAGCAATTTCTAAACTCAAACAAAGTGTCGGGAAGTCATGCTTGCAATATCCTGCCAAAGGACCAATTTCATAAGCCTTTCTCATTTCATCTACATATAATTGGGGCACTCACCCAAACATTCTAATCATTTTCCTCAATCATACATGCACGCGTGCATTCACTGATCATGCATTAAACCGCACATATCATTCATGGGGCACCCACTCATTGCATCAAAAAGCTCAAAACTTTGCTCGGCATTTTCCATTGAAAACCAAGTTCTATCACACAAAAATCCAATTCCCTTTGGCCACGTCCAAAAACCCAATTCTACATTGATCACTCATCATATGCATCATTTCATGTGCGTCAATCCACTGATTAAAGTCGTCATTATGTCACACGTTTGTTAACCCACTGGTTGGATTTTATCAATTTGAATCAACCCACTAGTTGAAAGTAGTATTCCTTTATTCATCTTCGTCAATCCACAAGTTGATGTTGACTTCTTTTTTTTTAAACTTAACCCACTGCTTGAGATATCGTGTTTACTTTCATTAATCCACGTATTAATGTTAGTTCGTTGTCCACCTTCATTAATCCACTAGTTAATGTTGGCTTCATTTCTTGTTTGGTGAGCTCAATCCACTGGTTAAGGATGATGTGTCGACTTTCGTCAATCCACGCATTGGTGTCAGTCTTTATTTTTGTCAATCCATTGATTGAAAAGTCTTGTTATTTATTTTCATTAATCCACGTGTTAATGTTAGTTCTTTTTGGTTGGCTTTCATTGATCCACGTATTGGTGTCAGTCTTTATTTTTGTCAATATACTGATTGAAAAGTCTTTGTGTTTACTTTCATTAACCCACACGTCGATGTTAGTTCTTGTTGTTTACTTTCATTAACCCATGTGTTGATGTTAGTTCTCGTTGTATGCTTTCATTAACCCACGTGTTGGTGTTAAGTTCTTGCTGTTTTGTTTTCATTAACCCACGTGTTAATTTTAGTTCTTTTTGGTTGGCTTTCATTGATCCACGTATTGGTGTCAGTCTTTATTTTTGTCAATCTACTGATTGAAAGTTTTTGTGTCGACTTCATTAATCCACGTATTGGTGTCAGTCTTTATTTTTGTTAATCCACTGATTGAAAGTTTTTGTTTTGACTTTCGTCAATCCACATATTGGTGTCAGTCTTTATTTTTTTCAATCCACTGATTGGAAGTCTTTGTGCTTACTTTCATTAACCCACGCGTTGATGATTAGTTCTTGTTGTTTACTTTCATTAACCCATATGTTGATGTTAGCTCTTATTGTTTACTTTCATTAACCCACACGTTGATGTTAGTTCTTATTGTTTACTTTCATTAGTCCAAGTGTTGATGTTAGTTCTTTGTTGTTCACCTTCATTAATCCATTGATTAGTGTTGGTCTTTATTCCTTGTTTTTTTCGAACTCAATCCACTAATTGAGGATGTCGTGTCTTTTTCATTAGCCCACGCGTTGATGATAGTTCTTTCGTAATTTATCTTAATTCCTGCATAATTTATTTTCAATTTTCATTTCCCTAGTAAAATCCATACATTCATGGCACATCATTTCATCACATTGCACCGGGGATGAAATTCAGGTTTTGTTTGTATTTAATTACTTTCAACCATTGATCCACGTTATCAGGCTAAAAGATAATTAAATAGGGACAACTGTCACACCCTAAATTTCACCCTAAATTTTCTATCTGATTCATTTGCATTACTTTACATTGATTTATTCACATCCTGTATTAGTAATCAATTTTTTACATTTGGCTTCACATCTTTAGTTAATACTTATGTTAATTTCTTACATTTTTCTAGCATTTGCATTTTTATAATGTCTTTGAATTTTAGTTAGCATTTTTACTTTGCATTGTTAATTTGAAATTGAATATATTTTGCATCAAAGTAGTCTTAGTCATACTTGCATCATTTTTTTTGAATTTTGCACATTTGACTTTGCATTGTTTATTTTTTTCAATTTTTTGCCTAACGGTCTGAACTTCTGACGGTCAGAACTTCTGATGGCCAGAACTTTTAATGGCCAGAACTTTTAATGGCAAGAATTTCTGTTACTTCTGATGGCCAGAAGATCTGTTACTTCTGATGGCCAGAACTTCTGATGGCCTGAACTTCTGACGGCCAGAACTTCTGTAATGTCAAATCTTTGTTTTATATGTAGAATAATGTTTATTATTTTTATAACTTTAAATTGTTTTTATTTTATATATATTTTTGTTAATATTTTTGTCCAATTTAATTGTTGAATGAAATTCATATTTTTGATTAGTAATTAATTTTGCTTAATTAGTGTTTTTATTTTTAATAATTAGACATTTCAAATAATGTTGTGTTGCTATTTATTTCCCATCATCATGGTTTACCACTACCACCTCCACCACCTCTTGTACATTTTGTACAAACCTGCAAAACCAAAATACCAAAAACATCTAGTACATCACAAGTTCAAAAATACAAGGCAGAAAAAGACAAAGTCATAAAATTTTACAGCAAATCCTCCTCTCCACAACTCCAACCATCATCATCGTGTCCCCTTCCGATTTCATTCTCTACCACTACTCCATTCTGAATCCACTACCTTGTACCTTTATCCTTCATCCTTGTACTTCAAAATTTCACCTCCAAGTTTCATCAAATTCCTCTTCTACCCTCACTCCAATCTTGTTATATAACAACCACTTTTCTCAACAGTTCAGGGGGGGGTCTCACTACCAATAACCTTTGCAGACTTAGATTTCATCACATTCTTCACTCTCAAACTTTACACAGAAATCCCATTTTTCTCTTATAAACTTCATCCCCATTTTCTTGTTCACACCTCCATCCGAATTACACCCACTCCTGGCCAATTAATTCTTTTTTTTTGTTTGTTTTAGTAGATATTTTATTTCTTTATAATAATTAGTTAGTTTTTATTTATATTATTGTTTTAGTTTCTAAAAAAACTTATAGATATTATTCGTTTAAGTTAACATTTATTTTAAAAGTATAAAAAAAACAGGAAGATTTATTTTATAAGGTTTTTAGGCGATTAATTTGTGATAATTCAATTCATTCCCATTCGATCAATTGTATCCCCACTCCCATGAGTTGTAATAGCTTAATTAATTATTTTATCGCCTTATGTAATTATTTATGACATGCACAAAAAAAATATTTTCAAACTAATATTCATGAGTCATTTTTTTAACCTTGAGTCGACAAAGCTTAGAAGCGTAACCACGGCCACACATTTGTGCACACACCATGCTTGCTCTTGGGCTTACAATGAGACTTTGATTTATTTGTTAAACATTACTTAATTATCTAAATAGGTTATTTAAAATTGATTAGTCCATCTCATTAATTTTATTAAACTAGTTACTTGATTTAATTTTGTTTAAATAGTCGATTAAATTTATTTCATGCATGCACCTACACAATATTATTTTGTCTTATCATTTGTGCAAGCCACCTTGTATGGGATTTTAATTCATTTAATTGCTTTATTTTACGCTTGTATATAATTATTACTCGTCTCATTTCTATTCTCGCACCTTGGTCCATATACCAATTTCTCATCCAAAGGGCCTCATGGTAGGGAGTAGACATTTGTCTATTCTCTCGAGATTAATCAAGCTTTATGGTTAATCATAGCCCAAATCAATTCTCTTCTCATCTTTAAGACCTTTCATAATAAATTTTCAAACCTCGATCCAACGTCGAGTGCATTTTCAAAACTCTTTCACAATAAAACCCAAGTATTTAAATCGTTGGTTGCTAGACCAATTGTTTAAAAACTTGTGCCAAATGAACTCCAAGTCTTTAAATCGTTGGATTCTAGTCTAATTGTTTAGAGGCTCTTAATAACGTGAACTTTGTTTCACTTCACTCTCCTTCATAAGAAAACTTTTGGGATGATAGATGACTCTATGAGCATTGAGCTCCTCTGGTTTCTAGTATTTGAATGGTAGGATGCTAGTCCTATTGTTCGGTACTTTTCACCCACAATTAAAATCAATTCAACTCATCAAACCTTGACCACGTGCAAGTCTTTTTTTCAAACTCACATCGCTCACACGCGAATTGCACTAGTGATGTATTATCATCCATCTACAATTAAGCTCCTATTTTCATAAATAAAATCAACCAACCAACAAATGTTCTCGCAACCAAGAAATACGTAAGCTCTGACTTTCCCATCGCACTTGGGGAATACGTAAGAACGAGATTCTAACATCTTGGCGAGCACACTTTCAAAAAATTAAAACATGTTTCTCTTTTCATCTCTTTTTTTTTTGCATAATAATAAGGAGATTGCAAATTTACTTTTTAAACACACAAACACTTAGAACTAAATGGGTCCCATCGAGTATAATGGATGTGAGGGGTGCTAATACCTTCCCCTTGCATAACCGACTCCCAAACCTGCATCTGTTAGTCTCGAAGACCATTTCATTTCAAATTTTCATCTCTTGGGTTTTATCTATATTTTCCCTTTCCTCTTTAGGAATAAATAAATTTAGCTGGCGACTTTATTGTATTTTGTAATCGAAATTTTTTGATTAGGGTCAACAGTGTGGATAGACATGAAGCAGACATGTTGATGCATGAGATCCACGAGGGTTCTTTTGGTACCCATTCCAATGAACACTCTATGGTTAAGAAGATGCTGAGGACAGTATATTATTGGCTAACGATGGAATCTGATTGTTACAAATTTGCAAGGAAATGCCATAAGTGTCAGACCTATGCTGATAAGATTCACGTGCCTCCTACTTTGCTCAATGTTATTTCTTTCCATGGCCTTTCTCTATGAAGGGTATTTATATGATTGGGATGATTGAACCCAAGGCTTATAATGGACATCGGTTCATCTTGGTAGCAATTGATTACTTCACCAAATGGGTTAAAGTGGCTTCTTATGCTAATGTTACCAAACAAATGGTGGTCTGATTTATCAAGAATAATCTCATTTGTCGTTATGGTGTGCCGACCAGAATCATTACCGATAACAAATCAAATTTGAATAATAAGATGATGATGGAACTTTGTGAATAATTCAAGATTGTCCATCACAACTCTTCACCATACAGACCCAAGATGAATGGGACAGTTGAAGCTGCAAATAAGAACATCTAGAAGATGGTTGTGAATTACAAATACTGGCATGAAATGTTACCCTTTTCTTTACATGGGTATCACACTTCAGTGCGCACTTCAACAGGAGCAACCCTATTCTCTCTTGTGTACGACATGGAAGCAGTGCTCCCCGTGGAAGTTGAGATTCCATCAATGAAAGTCATCATAGAGGCTAAGTTGTCAGAGGCCAAATGGTGTCAAAATAGATATGATCAGTTGAATTTGATGGAAGAGAAACGTATGTCTGCTTTGTGTCATGGTCAGTTGTACTAGAAGAGAATGAAGAAATTATTTGATAAAAAGGTCAAACCTCGTGTATTTAGAGAAGACGACCTCGTGCTCAGAAAGATCATTTCTTTAAACTATAATTCTAGAGGCATGTGGACTCCCAATTATGAAGGCCCATATATTGTCAAGAAAACCTTCTCTAGCGGTGCATTGATTCTTGAAACTATGGGTGACAAGGAGTTTCCACATCCTCTGAATGTTGAAAACTCGAAAGGGAGGCTTAGGCAAAAAGGAGCGTCTCGGTAGGCTGAAAACCCGAAAGGGTGGTCTAGGAAAAAATTAGAGACATAAACAGAATAAATTACCCGATAAGCTGAAAACCCGCAAGGCCAGTCTAGGCAAAAGTTAGGGATTAATGGCAAGTAACTACATCATACAAGATTTGATCGTAGAGGCAACAATCTACATGGATCATCTTCATACCTCAACTGAAGACTATAGTACAGGAGTTCAAAGTTTTTAGGGAGTATAGGGCTCATTGTGTTTCGATGTACCTTTTCCATGTATCTACCATTTTTCAAAAAAAACTTTGTAATCATCTGTGGGCTTATGATATTAGAAGGCTACCATTCTATCAATAAAATTTTAGCTTTTATCCAATTTCTTTGCAATATAATTTTGTCCAGTTCATAGAAATATTCTTTTATTACTGAAAATATATTTCAAAAAACAAACAAATTCGGTAGAACATACTGGAGAAAATTTTACAATTCTAAAGTGTGTTTACATCAGATGTAATGCAAGGGGAAAAGATAGCACAATTCCCATTCTTGATCAATAATGTTGGGGTTGGTCCCAGAAGAACCACTGTAGAATTCTTTTTTTCCCCAAACATGAATGTTAATGCAAAGTAGGTTATCCTAGCAGAAGATTTCAGTTCTCCCCAGAAGAGTTTACCCAAACTGTTTTCTTGATTGAAGCGTGTTGACATATTCACAGAATATGTTAGTTAAATGATACTTGGGAATGTCAACAATGCGCCTGATAGGGGTTCTCATTTTCAAGCCCACTGTTCCAGAGGATTTCTTGTTGGCCGAGTGTTACCCGTGCACTACTTGATTTTCTTTGTTGATCCTCAATAAGATGTTTGCACGCGCATTCATTCATACACTATGCATCACTTTAATTCATTGCCCATTTGAATTTGTTGATAATCCGAGTATGCCTTATATCTCATAATCTTCAACTTTGAGTAGAAAAGTTCATTCTTTTCGCTTTCCCCATAGTTATCCTTCGTGGAGAAATAGAGTCTATTTCCCCAGTGTAGTCTTGGTTTGGATTCTAATCTCCAAGTATCTTTATCGCTCAAGTTGTAAATTCTAGATGGATACTGCATTTATTTTGCACAAAGAAAACTTTATCTCTTCATACGGAGCGAATTTGACTCTTCTCAGGAAGTCTGTTCCCATTCTCCAACAATATTGACATCATATTTCTCCCTAAGCTACAACAGGCCTGTTGCGTGAACTATTGATTATCCCCAGCAAGTCCGCTAATGCTAATCTGATCTTATTTCGGTATCCTAACTAGGAATCTCTCGCTAGTGGTTGACCTTTCACCTCCGTTAAGTTGAAAACTTATTGTGGAAGTCTCCGATGGGTGATTCACAAGCTTGTCGATTGAATTTCCTTTGAGTGATTTACAAACTCATTGTTGAACATATCTTTGTTTTTTTGTTGGGTGATTTACAAGCTCATTGCGGATTAACTCTTTATCTCTGATGGGTGATTTACAAGCTCGTCAATGGAATTTCTTTTGAGAGATTTACAGGCTCATTGTTGAACGTTTCTTTGGTTTTCCGTTGGGTTATTTACAAGCTCATTGCAGATTAACTCTTTATCTCTGATGGGTGATTTACAATCTCGTCGATGGAAGTTCCTTTGAGTGATTTACAAGCTCATTGTTGAACGTTTCTTTGGTTTTCCGTTGAGTGATTTAGAAGCTCATTGCGGATTAACTCTTTATCTCCGATGGGTGATTTACAAGCTCGCCGATAAGTTCCTTTGAGTGATTTACAAGCTCATTGTTGAATGTTTCTTTGGTTTTCCGTTAGGTGATTTACAAGCTCATTATGGATTAACTCTTTATCTCCGATGGGTGACTTACAAGCTCGTCGATGGAAGTTCCTTGAGTGATTTGCAAGCTCACTGCTGACCATTTCTTTGGGTGATTTACAAGCTCATAGATGATTTAACCATTATTCCCAATGGGTAATTTAAAACTCGTTATTGAAAGTCTCTTCGGTGATTTATAAGCTCATTGATGATTAGTCGCTTCGGGAATCCTTTGGGTGATTTACAAACTCGCTGGGATCAATTCCAATAGGTGTTTGCAACAAGATCACCATTCCGATGAATGGTAGCCTCTCGTTATGGGAGGAATTTTGTCAAGAATGATAAAATATCTTGGTCAAAGAAGGACTTCTGTCTTTGATGGAGTGCCGTAGTTTTTGGAGATTCGCTTTGATGGTTTACTCTCTTGGAAAACCGATGTCATTCTTTTGTTTTTGCTAACTCCTTTATGAGGGGATAGTTCGTCATCTGTCTATAGATTGTTGCTTTTGCCTGTTAATTAAACCTATGTCATGACTTTACCCTTTTAAGGTGAAATTATTGTTTTCCCCATTGGTGTCCTATCCCCATTTTGAGGATCATTCATTTGCATTGCATAACCTTTAAAAAACGTTGCATGGCATCTTAGGGCCAAAAATAGGGCTTGGGTTATATTTAAGTATCTTCTATCCTGTCAAGATGAAGGTTCCCTTCTTATCTCTAGATAGAAGACACTTAAATAAGGGCAACTGTTGTACCCCCATTTTTCCCCCTAAGATTCTCTGATACTTCATACAATTGCATTCCACAAAGATCACAAGTTGGTTCTCTCTCTCTCTCTCATCTCTAGGGTTTGCCTTTGGGAGATCACTAAGCACATTGTATAGATGACTATTGTTTATGTGTGATGATTGATATTGGATTAACCATGATGTGTATCACTTGCTCTCTAAATGTTGTAGGTGAATGGTGCACAAGTTCGTTAAAGAGTTGGTAGGATTCATGTGTTTACTTTCATGCCTTCTCTCATCATTTCTCAAGATTTTGAAAGTGTTATATCTCATTGAAGACTCCTATTATCATAAATCATGCTCTCTTATCTTGAATATGTACTCCATTCTTGAAAGAGATCATCAACTTCAAGAATTCCTTCATCCCATGGCCGTCTCTCTTGAAATTAGGGTTTTAGATTTCTGAGGACCATATCTTGATGTGTGTGTGAATTTAATGGATGAATTCAAGATCATTTTATTTTTAAAGGACTTCTAATATGTATATGATTTTATTCAAGAACAAATTTTGAGTGGAAAAGCATTTTTGAGAAAGAAACATTTTAGGTCATTTCTTAAGAAGAAGCATGCTTGACCAAGGCCTGACCAGAAAATTCAATGATTTTTCAAGAATCTTAAAGGGTTAATCTCTCAGCTCAAACATCCATTGGATTTGATTCTTTTTGCATTGTGTTCTACTCTTTGAATACTTCATTTGCCTCAATGAAAATTAGAAAACCCACGAGGGAATTGGATTTGGCCTCAGTTCAAAGTTTGAGCCGAAACCTATTTTACACTCACCATCAGTTTGTGAATTTGCGCGTGTAACTTGATTTTAAGCCAAATTAAGCCTTGATTTCGTGACTAATTGTGATTAGGAACTTCCCAGGATTAATTAGAACATCAAAACGCAAGGAATGGTTGAGTTTTGATGCACAAAAGGTCACACTTTCTTCATGAACACAAGTGTGCATAATTTCCACTCAAGTGTCATGATCCACCCCTCATTTTGATTCCATTCGCCTCTCCTATAAATAAGGGACACATTCCACTCATTTCAAAAAAACTTTGATAGCCAGAAAACCTCTGCCAAACTTCCTCCATAACCATATTTTTCTGTAACTTCGAATTTGTGTTTAGACCACTTCCAATTTGAAATTAACCATTCATTCTTCTTCCTTGAACCTCACTGAAGCTAACAAAACAAGAATCGTTCCTTGAAGCTTCCTGAATCGTGTTATCCAAGTATAGTTTCAGATATATGAAATTGAACTTTGTTCAGGTTGAAATCTCCATCAAACCTTGCAAAATAAAGCATCATTGCATTCTCCTCATCTCCCTGGTCCTCGTGATATTCACCATTTGCATTTTCATTGAGAATTGATTGAGAATTTCTAAGAACATTGCTCTCTATTTTTCCTGTTTTTTCCAAATTGTTCATGATACAAGTGAAATAAATTTTTCAAGAGGGTACCATTAAAATCGTCTTGAAGAGACAAAGCGAATGGCACCAGTATGAGGAAGTTATTTCACATTGGGATCGAGTGTGGATGATGGATGGAGGTTGAAGACGACCTATGTGTCCATCTTCAACCAATGAGAGGACATGTAATTTTTTTGAATATGATCCGTGTCTCGTTGTATCATGCGCGCGTAATGTGAGCCCTTGGATCTGATTACTTTTGTGAGTCAGACTCCATCCAACACGCAATATTAATTCTGATTTTATTTTCTTAATTTTAATTTAACTGATTATCCGGTGTGATTTTAAAAGTGGTCCATATCAAGCACAACGCGTATGATCCATTGGATTAGCTTATTAACGCGTTTTGACTATGATCAGATGGTCCACATTTTTTTTACTTTTATTTTTTTTTATTTTATATTTTAAATGTTTTAAACTTCAAAAAATCATATAAAATCATTTCTAGTAAAAAAATTATGAAAACATTCAAAAAATATTTTGAAATATTATCTTTCTGAATTTTATTTTTCTTAATTTTATTTTCGATTTGATATTTTGTATGATTTTTCCTTTTATTTGATATGTTTAATTGTTTTAAAATACTTTTGACATTTAAAAATTCGAAAAATTATGGAATGATCCAATGGTCATTTGACAAATATTGGTGACCTTATTTATTTTTATTTCTCATTTTATATTTTTGTTATTTTTGGTTTATTTCATCATTTTCTTTTTATTTTAAAAATAGTTTGACTTAAAAAATTTAAAACATTTTGTCAACACTTGTTGACCTCTGATTGACCTTGGGTAACTTTCTTGGAATTTTATTTTGATGAAAAAATACTATTTATTTATTTCGTCAATAAAATCCAATTAAATAACCTAATTTTAATATTTTATTTAATTATTTATTTTCATTTTTATTTTGCTGAATTTTGAATTTAATTTGAAGTCATAAATTTTCTCATCATCAATGGAATTTGGGTGTTGATAGGTCCCTTGGCCAAATCCACCAAGAGAGTTGATTGATTTTGACGAAGTTAGATCGACTAAATTCATCTGATGCAAAATAAACTTAAAATTTATTTCATCTGCTCCATCTTATTTTTTTTGTCCCAATTCGGAAAAAGTGATCAATTGGTGACATGAACTTCAAAGTTCAAGCATAAGCCCCAAAAGATGACTTGAGTTTTGATCTTGGTTTAACACTTGTGGCGCTTGTCGTGTGGTCGCGTTGATTTCTAATCAAGCTACTGGAAAGTTTCCACTAACTTTAGCCATTTGAAACTCTCAATCATTTTTGATCAAGTGATGTGATAATTCCAACACCGGTGATATACTTGACAAAAAACAATTGAAACTTATCGTGTGGTCGTGTTGATTCTATCAAGCTTCTGGCAAGTCTTCATGCATAAGTTTCAAGATGGTCACCTTGCCGACGAATAACAATTAACAATTCGATGATATACTTGACAAGTTTCAAGATGTTCATCTTGCTAACCTTTATTAATTTCCATTTATTTTATGCCTTTTTATTTTCTACTCTTTTTTTTCACATTTACTTTTATGCTCTTTATTTTTATGCACTTTACTTTTAGCATTTACATTTCATGTCATTTATCCTTTTGCTCATTTGAGCATTTTATTTTCTTGGTATTTTGAATTTGCTCACTTGAGCTTTATTTTTTTTTCTTCAAAATACTTAATAATTCAACTTAAACTTAAAAACTTTTAATTGGACTTGGTTACTATCCTTGTGCTTGGAGCTTGATCTTTGGACTTAGGATTAAGACCTTTACCTCACCTTGGGAGATCTCTGTGCTCTTGGTGTTTTTCTGTCTTTGTCTGGTTATTATCTTTGTATGCAGGTTATTCCGTTATACTCAAATGATGAGTAGATTTCCTCAAAATACAGTCGTTACTCTGCCCATTTTTCTGTAGACAAGAATTCATCTGAGACATGAAATTATCTGAAGCCTGGTTTTTTTGTCTGGTTATTTGTTGCTTGTGTGGGTTATCCAAAGGATGGGATGTAGTATTGGCTCTTGATGTCACGTACTAATTTTCTCATCCGGTTAGATCTTTCTTTACCCTTACCTTTTACTTTATGCACTTAGGTTAGCCTCTTCATCTTCTCCCCATTCTTCAATTTTCAAAATCTTCCCTCTTTTTCAAAGGATTCTTGTTTTCAAAACTCGAACCGCTTTCATAAAAAACTTGGACTTAGGTCCATGAATTTTTCAAACTTCTTTTCTTAATCAACTTCTAACCCATTTAATAATACTTTGACTTTTATTTTGTTAAGACTAAATAACACCTAATCTCATTCAAACCTTTTTGAGCTCTTTGTAGCTTTTCCAAACTAACATTTTCTTAAAATCAACCAACACATAATTTTGGTACTTTTTTAGCCGAACTACCTGATTTTGATTTCAACATTGCATATTGTTGGTATGTAGGCCTAAAACTCATTGGAAGTTCTATCAAACCAAAAATCCTAAAAAAAAAAATACTTTTTCTTGTTTTCTTCTATACCCTCCAGACACTTTTGTACAAACTCTTTTTTAGCACACATATACAAATTTTCTAAAAAGGTTCCTGCGGAGTACCGTAGATACTTTGGGTGCCTAACACCTTCCCTTTGCATAACTAACCCCCTGATCCCAGATCTTTGATATTTTACGATTTTATTCTCTCTTTTTCTAGTCCTTTGGATAAAATAAAAGCGCGGTGGCAACTCTTTTGTTATTTTTTGAGTTAAGTCAATTCAATGGCTTATACTCGCAGTTTTTGCCGCTACAACTGTCCCATTAAAATTCATCCACCCTATCTCTATTAAAGTCTTCACGATCACTCTCAACACTATATCGTTATATGTCTTACCATTAGTTTCCAGATTTTCAATCACCATTCGTTCTTCCTGCACTGGTCCCTCGTCATCAATTATATTCTGGTTTCCTTCCTCAATACATTGAATTCAATTCTCCTTAGCTTTCTTCATACTTCTTTCCCTAAGATCTTCTTCTTCCACTGTTTTTCCGTTTTTTGTATCAAACCGTAGCAGAGGGTTAGCCGCCATATTTTCACTAATTACTAACTATTCACTATTTATTTTGTTTTGATAATAATATGATTAGTTTTGGTTTTATGTTCGTGCAATATTTTCCTTGGTTTATAGGAGGGGAAGATTGAAAATTTTAATTTCAAAAGCTTGTGTAGTTGTGTATTTGCTTAAGGCACATCAATAATCTATTATAAATATAATAAAGTACTATACTACCAAAAGTACTTAATTAACCAAGGTAATTAACTTAATTATTCAGAATTAGTGTCCTTAATGGTAATTTCATCTTTTTAATTGTTATTTATCCTAATTAATTATTACAATTAACTTTACACTCAATATACATTGAGTACCGTGTAAGAATAACAATTAATTGATTGATTTTTCAACAATTTACTTGCAGATTGGAAACACCAAAAACCTTTGGACTCTTCTGCTCATTCATTCAAATTCATTTGCCGGGGCCGCAATTTTGAGTGCCTTGTTAAAATTATGAATTTGGTGTCTTTTTCTTAATTCATAATTTTTTACCAGATTTATACGTCATATGTATCAAATAAATAGTCAATTTCATATGTATATTGTTGATTCTCTATTTTTAGAATTGGCTTTATGTTTGGTAAAACTAATTTAGCAGCAACATATTACATAGGATTTATAACTTGTAAGGAGAAAGCAGGTTGAAGTTCTATATAATGGAGAAACATGTTGTGTTGAAATGTTTCAACATCTAGAACAACGTGTCGAAGAAGATGTCACGACATCGTGTTTGAGCTGACAGGTTGAATTTTGTTACGAAGTAGAATATTCCTAAGGAGAATCTTTTGCAGAATTGTAACAACTTACTTGTTGTTACTTGGAGCCCAAATTATGGAGATATATTAGGGAGACTTTATAGGAGAATCTGTTGCAGAGTTGTTGATTCTCTATTTATTGTTATAACAATATCGAGATATTTGTGGAGAATATCTTGGAGCTGTTTTGGAGAATATTGTGGAGCAATATTTGCAGCAGCTTGTTATGTTTTGAAGTCTCAAATCCAGTTGAGTAATAGGTTATAAAATAGAAAATTTATAACCTAACTTTGGCACCCGCCGTGATTGAAGATAATGTAGTTTTTAGGGTTGAGTCTGTAGAGTGAACCTCTTGGATTGTGGGAAGGTCACCATATGTATACCTCGAAGCCTATTGGTAAGAGGGTGTTATGTTCATGGATGAAACTGTGAAGAACTCCAAGGTGTGTCCTAAGTTAGAAGCATATTGATTTTAGTCTTAGTTAGTTTGTGTCACAAGTTGACTGTTTAAGTTGTGTTTGGAGTGAGGTATCTCCAAGTTGATTGTGTTTGAAGTGTGGTATCTTCAAACTGTTTTTAGTTTTGTTTAGTGTCACAGTTTGTGATACTGAGGGAGTGAGCGGAGGTTCTCATATCTAAGTGTGGTATCTTAGGTAGAAGGGTCATTGGGTAGTTTTATTAAGTGAAGAGGTGTAAACAGGGAAGGTTTAGCTCCGAATTAATACTGCTGATAGTGAACTTCATCCCTGGCTTGGTTGCCCCCAGACATAGTTTGGTTAGAAACGAACTGGGTTAACAATTCCTTGTGCTATTTTGTTTCCTACACTATTAATTGTATGTTCTACCTTGTCTATTTTATAATGACAGATCAGATGTCATGAAATCCTGAATCTGTCTAACTAGAATTTCAATTGGTATCAGAGAAAGCATCTTGTCTGTTTTTGGATAAGATCCATGAGGTATACTTTTTGGTTATGCACAAGGTAGAATATTGTTTGAACGAGGAGAGTTCATAGTGTACGGTCCTTATAAGTTGGGGATGTACGGTCCTTATTTGAAGAAAGCAGATAGAGATGCTGAAACAATAAAGTTAAATTCAATACTTCATGCGGGATTAAGGACTTTGAATTGTATTATTTAGCCTAAAATCAACACAGAGAAAAAATTGTCAAAATCTCCATGCAGGAGTGAAGCTATTGATAAGGTAACTTCTATGCTTATGTGTTTCCATATTGGTCAGGCTATTGGTTAGGTCTAGTTTGTTGCTTGGAGAAGAAGCAAGCGTTTTGTAGGGTTGATTTACTTTCAATCCTTGAATTTCATGATTACAAGTAAAATATGGAGTAAGCATTATGTACATTCTGTTGAGGTATGGCTATATTTCGCTGCATAGCCTCTGATGCAACCCCTATAGTGATAGAAGGATCCTAGGGTTATTTTATCAACATAATATTTGACAGATTATTACAACCATATTAAAAGTGTCTAAGATACTTGAGATATTCCTCAAGTCCACTCATAAAAGCATATATTAATATAGTTGATGAGTATATATTGATCAACGATTCTCATATTAATCTGCAAGTTTTAAGACCTTGAAGAATGTCAAGGATGATTCGTTCCCAGGAGATGGAACAGATGTTCTATAGGATGTTAGAACATTATTACTGGTATGCAGCTACCAGTTGAAGAACAAATGTTTTGGGTGCTAAACAAATGTAGTGTGTGTTCATATGTTTGGAACCTGCTCCTGATCTAGAAGAGGAGACATCTACTTATCAATGGATCAGGACACGATCAATAGGTTATTATACTCTAGATGTCAGTTTATTTCGACCTATGCTTATGGGAGTATCAAAGTTAAGCTCAATACAATTAAAAGACTCATAAAGGTATACCCCTCTGTCCCTTTATGTAATATCAAAATTAGCTTATATCTGGTATATTCTTCTGACAAAGGAACCAAATATGTGGAAAATTATTCACGACCATAAGACATATTTTATTTGGAGTTGAATACTGTGTCTCAACCATAGTAAATTATGGTCATGAATGTTGACTGCCCTAAATATTGTCCTGGAAGGGTATTGTCAATAAGAATAAAGGAAGACAGATTGCAATGAAGAATCTGAATATTTGTGTCATGCCATAAGTAAATTTTTTCCAGAAACCTAGTTGATGGATTCTCCTCTGTAGGTACATATTATGGCATCCATCATCTAAAAATTAGAATGAAAGTCTGAAGAAAAGCTTATTGAGTTGTGGCTCATATTATGCCTTGATATGTTAATTGTTTGGATGTAAAGTTGGCAGTTGTTGTACTTCCTGTGTTCCCCCCCCCCCCCAATTATTATGAAGAAGGTATTATGGATATTAACCCCAGAACCATAATGGATGATGTTGTATCAGAAGTCAAAACATCATCGTAAAGTCTTCAGTTATTGAAAGTTGTATTGTTGTAAGGACGTAAATTTAAATGTGAAGATGTAATCAGTCAATACGATCTAGTGTGAGTAGTTAATTCTATCTGACTAATTGGTACGTACTCTGATGGGAGACTAAGTACTTATTAGATGTGCATCCTGAATGCAAAATTCATATACTCTATCAGGAGCTGAGTGTTTGTATGATGAATTCATGGTATAGTCTAAATAGAATAATCGATATTAAAGTTCACATTTATCTTCACAGGTTTAGAATGTGTGGCAATGTCATCTGGTGATTATTTGAAGAGATGATTCAACTAAGGAGATGCATACAGGTGTTGTCAAATATCTTGATGGGAGCTGGATATTTGTGATAGCTGTGTGGAAATCTGAATCAAGAAAGAGATAAAGTATGTGATGAATAAAAGAGAACGTCATACATGGAGATGTAACATCATAACTATTGAAGACACCAGAGATTAAAGAAGACAAATAAGGTTCAAACTTATCTCTTGAAGACTTATAATTGGTTATATACATGGTTAACTATGAGGTTTCTTCTATTACAAGTTACAGAATATGGCAATCTAAATCTTGTGTAGCAAGCAAACTAAAGATTCCTAATTTGGAAACTGTGGAAAATTCCAAATAAAGAAGACTTCAAGTATTATGAGGACCAACATCTAATACGTCCTTATAACTAAGGGGGACTAACAATTTATGGTAAGGGAGAAGTGCTGGTGTTAAGGGAGCATATGCTAATTTTGTGTACATCAGTGAATGTCCTATCTAATGTTTAGACATCTATTATTCCTTAAGCTAATATGTATGCCATGCTCCTATTAAGGGGGAGATTGTTCAATAGCTAATGTGAAGTGGAGTGTATACGGCTATGTGCTGAAGTGACATAAAGTCTTGAAGAAGCAGTCATATTATAATCTTAGAACCAATGATGATAGGTTCTGTAGTAAACTTGATGGTGTCCCAAATGATATTTTAACATCATTGTTGATGATAGTCTGTGGAAGAGACTTTGGACTATGGATCTTGATATTATATCACCTCATTCAGAAGTGGTAGTTTTATCTTTGGTTTAGAATAAGAAGATTCTAAGTTTGTTTAGAGTAGTATGCTTTGGAAATGCATAACTACTATTCTAGTTTGAAGACTTTACTAGTATAAGCAACTACTAGTAAATGTAATGTCCATAAGGAGGAATTGATCTGCATAGTTTCTCAGGTATTTAGAGTGTCTTTTGTTTCTTTTTCTTTCCTTCACTTTTGTTGTGTCTTCATTTGTTTTACTCTCATGTCCTTCGTTCGGATATGGGTAAGTTTAGAATCTGTGAAGGTTATGTTTGTCAACTTATGACAATTATAGGGAAAAGGGTAGTGTTCAGATGTTGTTAAGTCTGAGGTCACTCTTTGCAGTTGTTTTTGCAAAGATGTTGAATATGATGTCCTATTATGAGTCTATTTGTTCTTGCAGTTTGTGCAAGTTTTTGTTTCGTGTCTTGTTTTAAGTTATGAACACAAATTGTGTATTGCGTTATGAGTTATCAAATATAGAGGTATGGTTCTCTATGTCTGTAAATGGATAGTTCAAGTATTTGTTTCTGTTAGTGTGTTTCCTCTTATGCTCTAAAAGAGGATGTTGTGTCATTCTGTTTCATAGCATAGTTCTCAGTTTGAGGGGGAGTATTCAGTATCTTCTTTCTCATGTGCATCATGGCCTCAATATTTCTCCTTCATTGTTAAGATGGTGCCTATGATGTTATATTTCCTGTTCTATAGTGAGTGCTCCTTCAACATGCTTTTGTCTTATTATGGATAAAAAGGGGGAGAAGTGGTTATGTTATGCTAAAGTGGTTATGTTATGTTAAAGTGGTTATGTTATGCTATCTCGAAGAGCAAATTTTAAGGGAGAGAAACTTTGTGTGATCTGTGGGATCCTTAAAAGAGAGAGAACATTTGAGTTGGAACTGCCAGAATGATGTCCTAGTATTATGTTTCAACATCGCAAAGGAAGAATGAAGACTGTCACTTGTAAAATTTGAAATATCATAAACAATGACCACTGAAGACTTTTAAATTGCTGCTGCTGGATTAAAGTTTTTAAACCCTTCTATATTTTATTATGCTTCTGTAATACAAAGGTTATGTAAATTAGTTTTAGCCAAAATAAGCCAAAGGGAGAGATTGTTGATTCTCTACTTTTAGGATTGGCTTTATGTTTGGTAAAAATAATTTAGCAGCAATAGGTTAAATAAGATTTATAACATCTGGAACAACATGTCAAAGAAGATGTCACAACATCGTGTTTGAGCTGACATATTGGATTATGTTATGAAGCATAATATTCCTAAGGAGAATCTTTTGCAGAATTGTAACAACTTACTTGTTGTTACTTGGAGCCCAAATTATGGAGATATATTAGGGAGACTTTATAGGAGAATCTGTTGCAGAGTTGTTGATTCTCTATTTATTGTTATAACAATATCGAGATATTTGTGGAGAATATCTTGGAGCTGTTTTGGAGAATATTGTGGAGCAATTTTAGCAACAGTTTGTTATGTTTTGAAGGCTCAAATCCAGTTGAGTAATATGTTATAAGTAGAAGCTTTATAACCTAAGTTTGGCACCAACCGTGATTGAAGATAATGTAGTTTTTAGGGATGAGTCTGTAGTGTGAACCTCCCGGATTGTGGGATGGTCACCATGTGTACACCTCGAAGCCTATAGGTAAGAGGGTGTTATGTTCTTGGAGGAAACTGTGAAATAACTCCAAGGTGTGTCCTAAGTTAGAAGCATATTGCTTTTAGTCTTAGTTAGTTTTTGTCACAAGTTGACTATTTAAGTTGTGTTTGGAGTGAGGTATATCCAAGCTGATTGTGTTCGAAGTTTGGCATCTTCAAACTGTTTTTAGTTTTGTTTAGTATCACGGTTTGTGATACTGAGGGTGTGAGCGGAGGTTCTCATTTCTAAGTGTGGTATCTTAGGTAGAAGGGTCATTGGGTAGTTTTATTAAGTGAAGAGGTGTAAACAGGGAAGGTTTAGCTCTGAATTAATACTGCATATAATGAACTTCATGCCTGTCTTGGAAGCCCCCAGACGTAGGTTGGTTAGAACTGAACTGGGTTAATGATTCCTTATGTTCTTTTGTTTTCTGCACTATTAATTGTATGTTCCACCTTGTCTATTTTATAATGTCAGATCAGATGTCATGACATCATAAGTCTTCCTAACCAGAGTTTCATATATATAAGTTAAAAAAATTGGTGCCCTTAAAAACCAGGGCCCTGTGCCACCGCCTCCCCGAACACCCTCAGGGACCCCGGCATTTGCCTCTTCTACTTATTTCTTCCTCCTCCAAATATATATTCATAACTAATCACTTCCAAAACCAAACTATTTCAATACATTATTTACTCATTCTTTTCTTCCATCATCTCAAACACAGTATGTTTGTTCTCCATTTTCATCCCACTATCACGATTCCTTCAAAGATACCATGCGAGTCTCTGATTTCGATGTTTGATGCGTTGTTTCGCAAGTGTACGAATTGCGTCAGAGTAATACAAAGGGTTGTCGAATCCATAGATATCAAGTGTCAATCTATCGTATTCTATTGTCACGGTGTTTATCTAAGGCAGATCAATATTCAGGTTTGTTAGGGAGTGTAGAGAAAGTAAATGATTTAAAGAGAAATATAGATAAAAAGACATAATCGAATGTAATTCGCGATGATAAGACCATTCCTAACTATTTATGGATAACATACTTACATGGCAATATTTCTACTTTGAAAAGAGTCAATTTAACGGGAACTGTCGCTTTCGCGTATTCATAACCGAGTTTAATCTTTAATCAATCCCTTTTATTGTCACTCATAAAAAGGCGCGTATTGCATTAAAGTAGAAAACCCATTTTTAAGAAATGTGACTTCTTGACTTAGTTGAAAAGAGCTTTTAACTTAGAAAATTTAACTGAAGAGGTTCGTGGCTTTCCTTTAAGAACCAGATTTTAAACCCATAAGCACGTCCGAAAATAGTTTTAAAATCAATCTTCTAAAGAGTAAAAATCCTCAATCAACCGAACAAAGCACTTTCTCTCTTCTTTGATCGGTTGAAAGTAACCAAGTTTATCTTCAGGGTTGGACGGCTTTCGATCTTACCCAACCAAAATTTAAGTTCAGAAAACTTGTATTGAATATGTAAGTATCCTAACATCGGTCTTTACATTCTTGCCTTTAGAAATTTTTCCAAACACGGAAAATAAATTAAGCATGATAAATTTGGACATGTTAAAAACTTAAAATAAGTAAAGCATTGCGGAAAATAAAAAAGTGGGTAAAAGGTGCAGATGAAATAAATAAAGTAGTGCGAGTACGAGAAAATAAAGTAAAATAAAGGCAAATGTGATAAAGTAAATGCGGAAATTTGTAAAAAGAAACCTGCTCCAAACGAAGACTTTAATTCTGAAAAACAACTGGAAGTAAAGTGCGAAAAGGTAAGTGGAGGTAGGATTAACTTCTACCAAAGTGATCCAAACTCGATTACAGATTTGATCAATAGTGCAATAACCCTTCGATGTGATGAGTTTATCGCTTTACAAGACTGACGGTATATGGCTTAAGTTTGTAACTTGATCGCGACTTTATGTGTCTTAAAGAATCTAGACCGCAAGTATACAGTCTTATCGCGTGTAGCTTTAAATATTATCGAATCCCAAGGGACTATATGTCGACCTATCGCTATCTTAGGTTACTACGTAAATCTAAGGCTGATAATATAATTGATTTGGAGTTAGGGAACCTAACTGATTATAATCTAGTTTTGATTCAAGGGGGAATATTGGTATGTAATGGTCAGACTTCGGGGATTTAGGAACTCATTGACTCAACTCGGTTTAATATAACAGTTTGCAGTAGAAAATATTTGTTTGAAAACCCTCTTCTCACACTCTCGTGTTTATTGATTTAGATCCTAAAATCAAACCTAAGTGAACGCTCAGGCTGTATCAATTAGAGTTTAAAAATAGTTTTTGATAACAAATAAGACCTAATCAACTTAAAAGCGCTCTCGCTGTATTTTAAGTTGATGCACAATTACTATATTCAAGTTATTATCTCAAACTCTCGTTTTATTGATCCTAACTTCTATCTATATTTTACTCTCGTAACAACACAATTAATATTTAAAACTAGTAATTGAAACCAAAAAATTATTCTTTTAAAAGGAACAAATCAAATGGCATTGCTAAACCCCGTCGGCTATATGACCTTACATACCGATAAATAAATTTAGCCTAGCATGATATACGATTCAATAATAGCGCAACAAAAATAAATAACATCAGACAATTTAAATAACCCAAGCATTTCAGACAACTTTGGCATTGATAAATAAAAACAATTAAATTAAACCTGAAAATAAAATTGCAGAATATTTGGCTAACTTCAGGTGTCTCCCAAAGGTCAGTGAGATCTGCCTTTATTGCTCCAAAAATTAAATGCGAGAAAGAAAATAAAATCACGATTCTAACCTAAGGTTAGAATCACCAAAATTTTGAAGCAATCCCCGATGTGGAAATTTCTACGAGAAAATAGAATTGAACTGAGAAAATTAAATGAAACTAATCGGAAAAAGGAAAATAAAACTGAAATAAAATTCACTGGAAAAATTAACAAAGTGACGACAAGGCAAAAGGAAAAAGAAAGCATGCACGATCTGAGTATCTCGTGCCTATTTATAGAAGTGGAGTGTGGCTTGAAAGTAGGAGAAGTGATATTTTCTCCGTGCATATTTCCCTCCACAACAATCACTATAGACCGTTAGGCTGAGGGTGATGGTCGTCACAAGCTTCTTGGAGAGGAAGCTTCGCTTCCAAACTTGTCGCGGCCGTTAGGGCTTGCTTGGTAGGGTGTAACGGTCGTTACCCCTTTGCTGGACTTGAGAAGTTGTGTTGGGATGGGCCTTGCGCTTCTTCTTATTTCTTTATTTTCCAAAGCCTTTTTACTTATACACACCCCTATATTTGCGATGTATCACATATTTGCATAATTTCTCTTTTTTTGTGGATTTTAAGTACAATTTTCCCAACTTTTCTCGACTTTCTTTGCACATGCCTTGTAATTATTAAATTCCTGAAAACATAGAAAATACCGACATAATACGAATAAAGAGTAATTTAATTAATCAAAATGCGGATAAAATTCATGTAAATTGATCCAAATATACGATACATTTTCGAGTTATCGAACTCCCCTACACTTGAACCTTTGCTTGCCCTCAAGAAAATAATAGAGTAAAAATCATTTTAACGCAAAGTCTCTGACACAGTCGTTACATTAGAAAGATGGAACTCGGTTTCGACACTAATGATACAGAAATGACACGAAATCATAGAACATGATCGAAATCCTCCACCCTATGCAAACCAGTACGATCATGCTATCATAGCTCAACCTAATTCTTTTTGTTCGAAATCAACCGCTTTCATTCTAGTGCAATCACATTAATCCCTTTATATTTCACACACACATATTAGAGTATCCGGTTAGTGATTCTGGTCATTTATGCGCAGGGTTCTGGTACACAGGTTGGTAAACCTTTTTCTTTCCCAGATTATAACACTCAGGGGATCGAACATTAGTTCGCCCTACAAAGTTCAACACCAGATACCACTAAACAGGCTTACAACCGGTTGTTGCATTAGTTTATGTAGGTACCGCAACTGTTGGATTAAATGACCTGGTGAAGGTCACCTAACTTAATCAGCGCATTCCCTATTATATCTTGATGCTTAAAATTTTTTCTAATTAGGACCAGTCACTTATATTCTTTGGCTCCCTACGTATGTTTGTGGATAAGACGGTGTCGAATGCTAGTATAAACTACTCGGGGTTGATCTAAAACTAAAACTTAAGGTTTCGATATCATAAGTACTCAAACTGATCTCACATACTCTGGAAGATTTAGGTGTAGGCAGTATTATTTTTGTCGAATCTTTTCCAAAAATTCTAATGTAGTCTAATTGTGAGCAACCTATATACTTTTCGAATCTACCGAGCTAATGCGTCGAATAAAAAAATTATAAATTTTGTTATGGTTCAAGAGAAATATGGAAGTAGGAATAACTTACGGAAATGATTGCACGATTGAAATCAATCTGACAAGAAATTGTTTTTTAATGAATGGCAAGGGAAATAACGGAAATTCAAATCTGACTTACTAAGAAATTGAAAACAAAGGTTTCCTCCCCTACACTTAAACTAGGCATTTTCCTCAATGCGACAAATAAAGTAAGAAAAGAATACTAACAGGAAACTAAAGAAAATAAAAATACAAGGAAAACAAGAAAACACCGTTCACTCTTCATTGTTGTCTCTGACATTTCTATTATTAGATGCTTCACCTCGTGCCCTTCCTCCACCGCATATCCTCACTCCATATCTCTTGGGTCTAGGAGGTTCCTCACCAGTGTTGTAAACATAAGTATGCAGGCCCTCAACACGGAATGACAAGTAGCGCATTTCATATGTCATATCAAAAATGTCGCGATGGTTCCTTTAGGCTTTGTCGCATTGATCGTGTTGTAGCTCTTGCATCAGTTCTTGTTGACGCTGACCTTGAAGTAAAGGAGATGCATAGATAGCTTCAAAGGTGGCTGGATGAGGATCATTTCCTACTTGTTCTTCTCGTCGCAGGACATCTGGTTGGGGTGGTTGTTGATTCACTTCTAGTATTGCATTACCTACTCCTGCTTGATTGTTCTGCACATTCGCTCCAGGGGCTGGTGCTTGAAGATCATAAATCCAATTTTTAGTGATGTCAATTCTTGTTATATCTGGATTTGGCAGAATAATTCCTGGAATGACCATGTGCTACACCATCAGGTTGTACCTTCCATCCCTTCTTACTTTGACAATATGACCAGAGTGGCAGTAATCAATACCTAGAAACTCAGCTTACCAATAAGTTAGTTAACCCAACCTGTCTTGCAAATTCAGATATTAGGTAACAACGGTGACTATACCCCATATACAGAAAGATGATGTGCTTGCGTTTATTTATAAAAGCGATTGGATGTGGTTGAGAAGGAACAGAGCAAAATTTATACTAAGATCGGGAGTAAAGGTGCAGTGTAGAAAATACATTTCCCTAGCGTTCACCTTGTTGTTGTTTGTTAGCCTGAACACGGTATTAGCTAGAACACAGTGGAAATAGAGCATGCACGGGTTGTGGATGTGGGTGGATAAAAGCTCAGCCCAATCATTAACATGACTACTAGTTAAAAATTCCCAAATTTCGAACAATCTTGTTGTCCAATCTTCATCATGTTGAATTCTATATTCCACACCTTCACCATGGTTGAAGTGGAGTATCTGACTCAGAGTCTCTTGGTTCATAGTGTACTTCGTGTTGAATAGTCTAAAAGTTGCTGCGCCGATTAGATATTGACCGGATTTTGGAGTAGTTTGTGTTTGGTAGGCAAAATAACTCAAGAACTCCAACGTGAGGGATTCATAAGTTGGAAGATTCATACTGACAATATGGTGAAGACCGGATTCATTGAGCATAAACTGCACATTTTCAAGCAATCCCAAGTCACGTGAACAATCAACATCGACATACTTTGTTGGGACTATACAGCTCTGATGAAATCATTGTTTAAGTTTCTCTTATCGGTGCCCGATAGCTCCATTTCTAAATATCATATGGGTGAGGTCTGGCTCCTATCTTTCTTCCTGAGCTCTTCTGGCCATTTGGGAAAGGTGGTGGAAATGATATTGTTTAAAAGGTAGAAGAGTTGTTGAAGAAAGTTGGTGTAATGGTGAAATTCTCTTCAAGAGTTTACATAGAAGCAAGGTTTTAATGGTGAAGAGAAGATGAGTGGAGGTATTGAATTGTAGTTGAAATGGTGTTTATTGGTGTGGAATAGAAATGAAACGGATGGAAAGTTTGAAATGGTTTGAATTGGTATGAATTGAAATTTGAATAAGGAGACAATAAGTTGGTCAATTTATAACGTGTGGATGTAAATGGAGGTGTAACGGTTGTTACACATGGCTTCAGGTTAAAGGCCACACATGCCTCCTTTGTGACGGTCGTTACAAGGTCTTGATTCCCAAGAGAAACTCGTGCCTGCAACGGTCAGTGTGTCAGTCATGCATCTGATTCTTTTCTTATTGACTGTGGTATGGCATGGATGTGTCAATTCATTGTCTAGTGTGAATAATAAATTTATCATGCAAGGAGATAATGAAGTGACAATTAGTTGTATCATGCAAGGTTTAATTATATTACATGGTCTACTAGATTAACATGCATGGATTTTTTATTTTAGGTGAACACAATAACACAATAGCATCATAATATATAATAGCAGAGCACAATGAAGAATACATACTGGTAACACAAATAAATGGAAAATAAATACTGATATTAAAAATACTGAAATAAATAAATTATTCCAAAAAATAAATAACCAAAATAAATAAATAAATCTAACTATGAAATAACAAATGATGCTAATGAAAAACTAGAAATCCTTAATAAACACTCCTCCCTTACACTAAGAGAAAACAATGCCCTCAATGTTCTAAAGACATAAATCATCCACCTCTAAAATTAAACTGCTGAAAAAGGTGATCTAGATTCGCCATAACTAGATCCACGAAACCATAAAAATCTTCGCGGAGGGCAGTAAGATATGAATGAATGGCAGCAAGCTCCATCGTGAGAGCATCCATAGCAACAACTTAATCAGTCTGTGGAACATGGACAACGGAGGCAGCAGGAGCTGTGTGTGGATCCCAAGCTGGATGACAGTCAAGTAGAGGCAGTGTCATAGGACTAGCCTCGATCATCTCAATCATCTCTGGGTCGGACTCGACCAAACCTGCTGGAGGGTCATAATAGTGCGGCGGTGTCAAAGAATCAAACTCTTCTTCTTCTATATCATTCTCAACTACTCCTTCCAGGTCATAAATCCAATTCTTCCTGTTATGCACACTAGATCGCGCAATTTCAAGAAGTGTGAAGTGGTAGATCGGCTCATGATGAATCAGCAATTGAAACTGATTCGGCTCTAAATATCTGATCATCCCAACATTAAAACAAAGAGATTGGTCGAGCGGGATAAATTCACCAGAAGGGGTCAGACGGGACAATGGCTCTCTCAAAAATAGGGCATTAGCGATCATAGTCTCTAAAGCACCAACACATATCGGGCCATAAGGATCCTGGGCTATACTCAGGAGACAAGCAAGCATAGACGATGCACCAACTATCGGTATGGATTGAAACACACAAAACATAATAAACAACTCTTCCTTAGACAATGAGGTATCATTATGAGGTTTTCCAAATAGGGTAACGCCAAAATCATGTGAAAATACCTAATGGCGGGGTTATAAATATCTTATGAGTATCTAAGAGTAGAGATCTCCTGTCTCAGATTAGATATCTCTCCCCAAAAATAGTCAAGTTGGTTTTCCATAAACTCGTCATCAGGAATCTCAATGACAACATTAACACTAACTGGGAAATCCAATAGAGCAACAAGTTCATGGATGGTGAACCTGTGAGTAAAACATAACAATCTAAATGAAACCAACTCTTTGACAAATTCTAAACCAATATCAGGGTTGTAGTGCAAGGAACTGAGGAACTCCAGTGTTAGGTTGCGGTAGGTAGGCTGCTGATGATGAATAAAATAGTCCCAACCAATTTGGTTAAACATATCGCGGACACTCTCCCTAATGCCCAATACAGACAGTGCGGGGTCATGCACAAATATGGTGGGATGCATCTCTCTCTGAATAAGCATCTCATAATGCCTCTGTTGAGCATCACTCACGAAGGCGACATACATAGTGTCAGAAAAATCCATAGCGAAAATCAATGAAGAAGAAATGTGAATCCTGTAAGTAATCAAAATAGTTTAAATCAGCATCGGTCTAATGCCTAAAAATAGAAAAGAAAAAAATATTTTTAAAATATTTTTAAGAAAACATTTAACGAAAATAAGTTAAAAAATTTTAATAAATAGAATTTTTTTTTAAAAATGGTGGGTTGCCTCTCACAAAGTGCTTTGTTTAACGTCGGAAGCTCAACCTATTTTGAAAATCGAAAAAACTATTTTGGTGACTTAGCCAGCAACTGTATAAGTCTCAGGCTAGCTGAGTAGTCTCTATTTTCGATACAATGGTAGTGCTTTAAACGCTGCCCATTCATAATAAACGGGTCACTGACTTTTCCTTTAATTTCAAAAGCGCCACTTGTTAGTACTCTAATAACTTCAAAAGGTCGTGACCATCTAGAATGAAGTTTTCCTGGAAATAGTTTAAGTATGGAGTTAAACAGGAGTACTACATCACCCTCATTTAATTATATCCTAGAGATGCGTCTGTCGTGCCATTTCTTACTTCGTTCCTTGTAAATTTTTGCATTATCGTATACATATAACCTAAGCTCTTCCAACTCATGGATGTCTAGAATTCTCTTTTCTCCAGCAGCTTTGTAACTCAGATTCAGGGTTTTTATGGTCGGATAGGCTTTATGTTCGAGTTCTACTGGTAGATGGCATGATTTACCATAGATTAGTTTGAAAGGTTAGTTCCGATGGGTGTCTTGTACGTTGTTCTATATGCCCATAATGCTTCATGTAGCTTAGACGACCAATCTTTCCTAGATATGGCAACAGTTTTCTCAAGTATTTGCTTAATCTCTCTGTTAGAGACTTCCACTTGCCTGCTTGTTTGTGGGTGGTAAGGTGTTGCTACGCGGTGTCGGACTCCATACTTCGTGAAGAGTTTATCGAAAATTCTAGAAATGAAATGAGAGCCACCGTCGCTAATGACAAGTCTCGACACACCGAATCTCAAAAAATATATATTTTTGAATAACCTAATCACTAATTGTGCATCATTTATTGGAGAGGTTACTGTCTCTATCCATTTAGATACATAATCAATTGCAACTAGTATGTAATTGTCACCAAAAGAAGATGGGAAAGTTCCCATAAAGTCAATTCCCCACAATTCAAAGATCTCTACTTCTAGGATACCTTTTTGAGGCATCTTATCGCGCCTAGACATGTTACCAGTGCATTGACACCGATCACATTTTATAATTGTAGCATGGACATCTTTCCATAGACTATGCCAATAAAGCTTAGCTTGTAAAATTTTCGTGCAGGTCTTTGAAGTGCTAGCATAGCCACCATTAAGGGCTTCATGACAATGAGAAATTATGTTCTCTATTTCACTCTCTAGAACGCATCAACGGAAGATACCGTTGGGACATCACTTGAATAGTAAAGGCTCGTCCTAAAAATAGTGTTTTAGATCATGGAAAATTTCTTCTTTTGTTGATAAGTTAGATCGGGTGGAAGTACTCTCGCTGCCAAGTAATTGACATAGTCAGCATACCAGGGCAGTTAGATCTGAGTAGATATTGCTTCCACTTCTTCAGTTGTCTCGTTATTGTTGCAAACTTCAGGGAATTATTTAGTTGGGTTTTCAGATTCCATCTGGGCTACCAGGCGTTCATATGGAAAATCGTCATTGATAGGTATCTCTTTATGTTTAAGATTTTCCATCCTAGATAAATGGTCAGCTACCAGGTTTTCGGAACCTGGTTTATCTTATATTTCCAAATCAAATTATTGTAAGAGTAAGATCCATCTTAATAATCTTGGTTTGGTATATTTCTTAGCTAATAGGTATCTAATGGCTGCGTGATCAGTGTAGATAAGTATCTTTGCGCCTACTAGATAGGAACGAAATTCATCTAAAGAAAAAACGACGGCCAAAAGTTTATTTTCTATGGTGGAGTAATTTATCTGTGCAGAATCCAAAGTCCTACTTGCATTGTATATTTCATGGAGCTTTTTGTCTCTTCTTTGTCCTAGGAATGCACATACTGCATAATCTCTCGCGTCGCACATTATCTCAAATGGAAGCCTCCAATTAGGTGGTTGAATGATAAGTGCGAATATGAGAGCTGTTTTTAACCGTTCTAATGCCTTTATGTAGTCATCATCAAAGATGAATTCAACTTCTTTCATTAAGAGGTTGGTGAGCGATTTAGAAATCTTTGAGAAATCTTTTATGAAACGTCGATAGAAATCGGCGTGGCCTAAGAAACTTCGTATTTCTCTTACAGTCTTTGGGGGTTGGAGGTTTTCTATTACTTCAATCTTAGCTCTGTCTACTTAGATCCCTTTTCAGACACTATGTTTACTTGTTCCTTATTTTACCATAAAATGGCATTTCAACCAGTTCAACACTAGGTTTACTTGTACGCATATCTCCAGTACCTTTTCCAGGTTTGACAAACATCCTTCAAAACTTTGTCCACATTCATAGAAGTCTTCCATAAATATTTCCATGATATCATCTATGAAATCGGTAAAGATGGACATCTTACATCTTTGGAATGTTGCAGGCGCGTTACAATGTCCGAACGAAATTCTCCAATTAGCAAACATACCATAAGGACACATAAATGTTGTCTTTTCTTGGTCATCAGGGTGCATAGGAATTTGAAAGAATCCTGAATAATCGTCCAAATAACAGTAGTAGGAATGCTTAGCCAATCGCTCAAGCATTTGGTTAATGAAGGGAAGACGGAAATGGTCTTTTCTAGTTGCTTTGTTTAGATTCCTATAGTCAATACACATTCTGGCTCCACTCACGACTCTTTCTTCTATATGTTCTCCATCTTTGTTCGTTGTGACTGTGATTCCTCCCTTCTTGGGTACGCATTGGACCGGACTAACCCATTGACTATCAGATATTAGATAAATGATTCCTACATTTAGAAGTTTGGTTACTTCATCCTTTACTACAATGCTAATGACCAGGTTAATTCTTCTCTGATGTTCTCTAGAAGATTTGCAGTCGTCTTCCAGCATGATGCAATGCATGCAAATGGAAGGACTTATTCCTTTTAGATCAAAAATGTTATATCCTAAAGTAGATGGATACATTCTTAAAATATGCAATAGTTTTTTCGTCTCAATTTGTCCTAAGTCTGTGTTGACTATCACTGGTCTTTTAAGTTCAAAATCTAGGAATTCGTATCTTAGGGTTTTGGGTAAAACCTTAAGTTCCAAATTGGGTTTCTTCAGACAAGGCATATGATTTGGTGTCAGTTCTATACATTCACTTAAGCCGTCATCTCGATATTCAGGACACCGATTATCATCTTCAAAAATCAGGGGCATTGGAATGTTCATAGTTTCGGAATGAGGTTCTCCTCCTGACTCCATCTCTTTGATACATTTATCTATGACGTGTAAAAGAAAGCACGTATCATTTATAGTTGGGGCTTGTAGGAAATGTGTCAGGATAAATTTGACTTTCTCTTCTCCAACTTCAACATTCAACTTCCCTTTTTTAACATCTATAATAGCTCCAGCAGTTGCTAAAAATGGTCTTCCCAGTATTATGGGGGTAACGTTGTCTTCTTTAATGTCCATAATGATGAAATCTGTAAGGATATAGAATTCACCTATGCGTACCGGAATATTTTCAATAATTACTATGGGGTATTTGACTGAACGATCCGCTAAATGTACTAACATCTTAGTCGGTCTTAATTCTCCTATATCCACCTTTTTGGATATGGATAAGGGCATGACACTGATGCTAGCGCCTAAGTCGCATAGAGCTTTGTCTATGACATACTTACCTATATTACAGGGTATAGAGAAGCTTCAGGGATCCTTCAGCTTCTGCGGCATTTTGTTATATCTACTTAGAACACAATTAAACAGAACAGACTATAACAATGCAGAAAGCAATAGAAACACATAGAATTATTAACCCGGTCTGGTTCTAACTAACCTACGTCTGAGGTCTTCCAAGCCAGGGATGAAGTTCACTATTAGTAGTATTAATTCAGAGCTAAACCTTCCCTATTTACACCTCCTCACTTAATCAAACTACCCAGTGACCCTTCTACCTAAGATACCACACTTATATATAAGATTCCTCCACTCACTCCCTCAGTACCACAACCTGTTCTACTAAAAACAACTAAAGACTGAAGATACTCTTCAAATATACACAATCACACTTGCTTCAAAGCTTATGGTGATTGATAACTAATAACTTAAAAACGTCCTTCTCAAGTAACTAACAAGAGAGTCTCACAATTAACACCTAACAACTAAAACAGTGAACAACCAAAAATTAAAAACTAAAACTCTCTAAACTGGAACGGCCAATTGCAAAATAAGGATTGCATCCCTTTAAATAGAGTAAAATCAACTAGGGTTGCTTTACTCACAAGTCTTTTGCACCTCCTGTCTTTTCTCCGTGAAACCAGGATATTAAAACCCCAAAGATATTGCTGAAGACTTTTCACTAGCTTCCTTAATTGAAGCACACAATTAATAACAAACTAACTTCCTAAAAATTATGCACTTTGGTCAGTTACACATGTTAGGACATCTGTCGTGACATATGCTACTTCAGTAAACATCAATATATTTTTGAGCATAATGTTTTACCAAAATTGTTGCCAACCAATAGAACCAACAAACTCCCCCTTCGGCAAATTTTGGCTAAAACATTTTTGGGTTGCAGGCCATACAATTTAAAACTTCATTCAAGTACATACATCAGAGTAGCATAGTAAAAATAGCATCACAATCAAAAATAGAGTTAACAGCGGATAATTAACACAGATGTTACAACAGCAGTGGAACATTCACAAATGTTATACACAGATGCACAATTGACAGTTAAAAATTTTGCGCCCCCTACACAGCAGCTTCTCCTCACACAGTATCTTCAGTGATACACAATCAACAATAAACATCTCAACTTTTCTTGTCAGTAATTAACATCAGCTTCTTCTTAGCATGAGAAGCACATTTCACATCACATAAATCATAGTGAGCATCATAGTGAACACAGTAGCAGTTCCTCCTTACCATTCTCTTCACATCAGCTGCACACACATGTATACACATAAAAAGGAATTTTCAATACTGTTTTGGTCCACCCCAGTCATCTGGAGCACCAGGATATTTACGCCCCCTTTTTAGCCATAATATGCCAAAGGTAAGGAGAGCAATTAGTAATTGCTATGCATCTTCATGTATGTAGATGCCAAGTTTTCCTCTTAGGATCTCAAATTGGGTTGCATCTAGTGCCTTGGTGAAGATGTCTGCTAGTTATTTTTCTGTAGTTACGTGTTCCAATGTAACAATTTTGTCTTTAACTAGGTCTCTAATAAAGTGGTGGCGAATATCAATGTGTTTGGTTCTGCTGTGTTGAATGGGACTTTTGGATATGTTGATAGCAGTTAAGTTGTCACAATATAATGTCATGACATCTTGTTTGACATTGTATTCTGTTAGCATTTATTTCATCCAGACTAGTTGAGAGCAACTACTTCCAGCTTCAGCTGTTGAGCGGGAAACACAATTTTGTTTCTTGTTAAACCATGAGATAAGATTGTTGCCCAAGAAGAAGCATCCTCTAGATGTGCTTTTTCTGTCATCAGCACTTCCTGCCCAGTCGGCATCATAATATCCACTTAGAGCGCAGCTTGATCCATGAGAGTATAACATGCCATAGTTAGATGTTTCATTGACATATTTCAGTATTTTCTTCACTTGATTGATCTGGCTCACTGATAAGTGCCAAAATGTAGTTATTTTGTATATATGTTTTGTGGCACTTATCTGTTCTTGTTTGTTAATAATCGTTGAATAACCCCACTTTTTGTTATAAATATGTTTTATTGTGTTTTGTGTACATATTGTACCATTTGACTAGTTTTAATGTATTTTGTAGGCATTTGTTGCACATTTGGAGCATCAAGGAATAAGGTGTCGAAGACACGGCTCCGGATGTGCCTGTCACTCAACACGGTGAGGCTGCTGACTGGGATTTGTAGTGCGCTTCTTGTTTTGGCACTGTTGCGGAAAAGATAAATTTAGTTTTAGAGGCCTCTAAGCGGATTTTAGGTCGGTTTAAGTGTAAATATCTGAGGATGGCGCTCATCGCGCCCTCGCCGTTGAGCGCGGTCGCCTGTGTTTTATATTATAACTTCATTTTTCCTACATTTTAGGTTATGGTTTTGGGGAATTTTTTGCTCCCAAATTACATCACCATACTTTTATGATAGATTATCTTTGAAAACAACATTAGGTCTTGCTTATGGATGATTGGAGGTGGATTGCTCTTCGATAGGCGTTGACAAACCGGTGTAAATGAGTGGTTTATCTCTTCTCTTCTCTTTCTATTTCTCTATTTGTTGGTTATGTCTGTATATTTACCTTGAACTCATGTACATTTGTCGCCCTTGGCGTTGTATAAAGTTTGCTTTACGAATCTGTGTTGGTGATTGTCTTAGGTTTTTACTCTATCTTAGAGATTTGAGCTTTTCTAGATATAGATTGCTTAGATTCTTACCTAGGATGATTATAAGTTAGTTTCTGAATACTAGAAATGGGTTTAGAGCTGACATTTACTTAGAGTATCTGATCTTAATTCCTCTGTGTTGGTTGTTTCGAGATAGAGATAGTCGTTATGAGTAGCGCGGTTGACTTCTGTGTTATTAGGGTATGCCAGAGATGGATACCGAGGTGATTGCAGTAGGATTCTAAATTTGGGTTAGAAATAACTTAGGTTGTGAGAAGTATGTGATGACACGGACGAGTATCATAGGTTGAGTATAACTAGACTGTAGATTTAAGTCAGTAACGGGTAGTGTTCATTCATTCCGGACAAAATGTGTATCCTTTATAGTTTTTGTTCATTTACTTCTTGTCTTTTCTTTTCAACCATTTAATCCCAAACTCATTAATGATAGAATTGTCGAACAACGAATAAATAACCAATCTTTGTGGACACGATACGATATAACCTAAGCGGTAGATATATCACCCGGTAAAAATAATACATTACTTTTTGTCTGCCTGCTATACTAGCATTCGAACAAAATGGCACCGTTGCCGGGGATTGGTTTTATTGTTTATGTATTGCGATAATTTCGTTGTTTTTGAGTTTTGTAATTAATGTATATGTTGTATAGACTTTGTATATGAACTTGTATATTGTTACTTGTACATGTTGTATGTTTACTTTCCACACTTGTGCATATTTATGTTTTTCATTATTTTTCACGTATTTTTGTAAATTATATCGGTATCGTAACGTTTGTTGTGTGGATGTTAGGACACTTTCTTTAGGTTTGCACGGTGTGACAATACTATGGCATGACGAGTGGAGGTTACTAGTGCTCGCACAATAAAGGCGTCGAGATTACAACGTAAAACAAGCATGTTTGTTTATGTGTGTGGTGACTTGTGTTTTAACAAGTTGAAATAGGACTTGTTCTTAATTTTAAATCTTCACTTTTCAACTTGTTAATTCATTTTCACCATGTTTTCTTATTATTATTTGTATTCATTTTGTTTTGTCAAATTGTGTTATCCGTAAGCTCGTCGTGTTTAGCTTGAGGAGTTTTGTTGGATGTAATTTTTGTAAATTTTGTTTTTCTAATTCTTTTGTTTATTGTTTAGACTCTAATTTTGGTCCAGTATCTTGAGGTTGCATTGTGATTTTCTGAGTTTGATCATTTCAACTCGCGGATGTATGATAATGATAGTTTTCAAAGTTGGTACACTCCAGATACTCGTTTATCGCTTTCTATAGCATAACATATTTAGGAAATTTATCATTTGTATAATTACCATGTCATTCATTCTTTTTGCATTACTTTCTCATGAATTGAATCACTTTAGTTCCCTTTTTACCTATAAATGTGAGGAAGCTTTCCATTGTTTACATATGCTGGAGGCCATATTCTTGTTTTAGCTGAATTTTATTATGGTTAATCTTTTGTTTTGTGTTGATTGTAAGAATGCATGAAAATGATCAAGGCATTTTTATTTGATTTTTAGCACAACTACCTTGTCCAAATATTCCATTCACTTTGTGAGTGTGTGATCATTTGTTAACCCCTTTGAGCTTTTTTTTCAATATCCATGTTTATTTGAACTAGATGCTTGTCTATGAGTGTTGAATTCACTTTTTATGGATGTTGATTTCTTTGTTTCTTGAACCCTCAACTATATGTTGTTGTATGAATTTTTACCTTGCCTTAGAAAGTAGGGAGTATTCACATAATGATGTTGGTTGAATTCAAGTTGGGGAGAGGAATGTTTATGTGCTTATATTGTGGTTGGTATGAGGTTAAGAAAAAGAAAAAGAAAATATGAGAAAAAGAAAGATTAGAAAAAAAAAGAAAAGCTTTGAAAAAGAAAAGAAGTACAAATGATGTTGTGTTAATAAGTGAGGTGTTTTGGTTTGACAATTTGCGATGAAGCAGAAGTTTGATTGGCATTGTATTGTTTGGAACTTTGTGAGTTGATCACTCCCTTAGGTTTAGAAAAGTTTTTGTTTCGATTAGCTTTAGGACTTACCAGTTGTTTGTTAACCGAGCCACATTACAACCTTGAAAAACCCTTGTGATTCTTGCATTTGTATTTTCAATAAGTTTTTGGATGAATGCATACTTTAGTCTTTTGTTTACAAGATTATGGATGAGTGTTTTTTATCCCTCATCTTTTTGTGTTCTTCATCTACTGATGAATTTTTTCTTGATTCACGGTTGAACTTGTTTTGTTTTAGAATGTTTTGCATGATTTTTGTACTTAGGATTTGTTTCGTTTATATGTCGTCATTGTAGGATGGTGGTAAGTATGTGTTTGTCGTGTACGTTTTTGTTTGAACCATACATTTGTTTTTCGTTTTAAAACTTGTTGATTTGTGATTCTTTGATTATTGTATTTTGTTTCTTTAGGTTTACTTGAGTTTGTTTGAGAGCAAACAATGTGTCAAGTTTTGGAGAGTTGATAAGTGTCAAAATGTAGTTATTTTGTATATATGTTTTGTGGCACTTATCTGTTCTTGTTTGTTAATAATCGTTGAATAACCCTATTTTTTGTTATAAATATGTTTTATTGTGTTTTGTGTATATATTGTACCGTTTGACTAGTTTTAATGTATTTTTGTAGGTATTTGTTGCACATTTGGAGCATCAAGGAATAAGGTGTCGAAGATACGACTCCGGATGCGCGTTTCTGCAATAAAAGTCCATTTTTAGGGAATTTTGTTTAGTAAAGGTCGCTCAGCGCGGTGAGGCCGCTCAACGGGATTTGTACCGCGCTTCATGTTTTGGAACTGTTGCGGTAGAGAGAAATTTAGTTTTAGAGGCCGCTGAGCGGGGTCACGCCGTTGAGCGTCGTTTAGGTCGGTTTAACTATAAATATCTGAGGATGGCGCTCAATGCGCCCTCGCCGCTGAGCATGGCCGCCTGTGTTTTGTTTTATAACTTTATTTTTCTTACTTTTTAGGTTATGGTTTTCGGGAAGTTTTTGCTCCCAAATTCCATCACCATACTTTTATGATAAATTAGCTTAGAAAACAACATTAGGTCTTGCTTATGGATGATTGGAGTTGGATTGCTCTTCGATAGGCGTTGACAAACAGGTGTAAATATGTTTGTATATTTAACTTGAACTCATGTATATTTGTCGCCCTTTGTGTTGTATAAAGTTTGCTTTACGAATCTGTGTTGGTGATTGTCTTAGGTTTTTACTCTATGTTAGGGATTTAACCTTTGCTATATATAGATAGCTTAGATTCTTACCTAGGATGATTACCTGTTAGTTTCTGAATCCTAGAAATGGGCTTAGAGTTGACATTTACTTAGAGTATCCGATCTTAATGCCTCTGTATTGGTTGTTTCGAACTAGAGATAGTCGTTACGAGTGGTGCGGTTGACTTCTGTGTTGTCGAGGTATGCTAGAGATGGATACTGAGGTGATTGCAGTAGGATTCCCAATTTGGGTTAGAAATGACTTAGGTTGTGAGAGGTATGTGATGACATGGACGAGTATCGTAGGCTGAGTATAACTGGACGGTAGATTTAAGTCTGTGATCGTAGTGTGGATTTGTTCTAGAAAAGCTGTCTATCCTTTATAGTTTTTGTTCATTTAATTTTTGTATTTTCTTTACAACCATTTAATCCCAAACTCATTAATTATAAAATTGTCGAACGACAAATCAATAACCAATCTCTGTGGACACGATACAATATAACCTAACCGATATATATATCACCCGGTAAAAGCAATACTTTATTTTATGCTTTCCTGTTATACTAGCATTTGAACACTCACTTTGGGTTCAGCTTGATATCTGGCACATACTCCAACAACGAAGGCAATGTCTGGCCGGCTAGTTGGGAGGTATAGTAAACTACCTATCATACTTCAGTAGAGACTTTGATCAACATTGATACCTGTTTCATCTTTAGATAACTTCAAGTGAGTAGGAGCAGGTGTTCTCTTGTGGCTTGCATTCACCATGCCAAATTTATTGACAATATTTTTGGCATACTTGCTTTGAGATATGACTATGGAGTCTTCCATTTGTTTAACTTGTAGACCAAGGAAGTAAGTTAGTTCCCCAATAAGACTCATTTCCAATTCTGAATGCATTTGTTTGAAAAACTGTTGAACCATTCTATCATACATTCCACCAAAAACAATGTCATCAACATAGATTTGACCAATCATGAGACTTCCTTTTTAGTTTATTGACAACCAGAGTTTTGTCTATTCCACCTTTCATGTACCCATTTTCAACTAGAAACTCAGTTAACCTCTCATACCAAGCTCTGGGAGCTTGTTTTAAACCATATAGTTATTTCCTCAATCTGTATACATGGTTGGGAGTTGTGGGATCAATGAATCCTTTAGGTTGTGTCATACCTCAATTTTTGACCTAAGATAACACCTTACATTATTCACATATGCATCATTGCATCACTAACAATTTCAAAATAGGATAGATCGTGCATGTACTCCTAAAGTCAAAGTTAGGGTTTCATCAAAATTTCATCTGTTCAAGATATAATCAATTAAGGTTTGAGTTTCCACACACCTCAATTGATCTATCTTAATCAATCATCAACATTTGATCTTCAAATTCCCAACTTTTTCTCATGATCTGCCTTGAATCGACCAATTAGGGTTTTGATCGAAGATAGTGAATCATTGACTTTCTGCTCAATGGATGACCTATTTTCTTGAAGATTGATCTTAACATCTTCAATGCAACATCTTGACCTAATTTCTTGGTTCAAAACATTGCAAAATCCATGTTTCTTCATCAGACAAATTCTGAGTCATTTGATGAAAATTCATCTACTCAAAAAAGTCAAACTTTGACTTTTGGTCAACTTTTTCAATCCTAAAATCATTTCAAATAATCCATCATGATCATAAAAAATCAAGAAATGTGAAAAAGTCAACAAAAAGTCAAGATTTGAATTTTTTCTAACACTTAGAAAAATTTTCAAGTGTTAAGAAACATGGTTTTTCCTTACTTTCATGGCCATTTTTCACCTAGATCCATTTTGATTGAAGAAAAACTCAAAACATGAAAGTTGTAGGTCTTTTTAAAAGCTTTCTAAAATGTCCAAGAACTTGCAAAAACACTTTGTGTATCTAGGGTTTTGATTTTGAAACATAGAGCTCCAAAACCATGGATTTCCAAAATCATGCACCAAAATTACAAGTCATTTTTGCAACTTCTCCTTCTAGAAGCCTTGTCACCATTAAGAGATAGGCTATAATTGATAAATATCATTTAGAAATGATTGAGAGGAGGATTGGATCAAGAAGAAATTTTAACCATGGTTAAAAAGTTAACCATTTGCATTAAATGCAAAAGATTCCTTCTTACCTCTTAAGCCAAGTTGCAAGCTCTTTCAATTATAACCTTGACTTGTCATTCAGAATTTTTGGCCTATAAATAGAGGTCATTTCTTCATTCAAAACTACCCCAAAGCAATCATAATCCAAGCTTTCCTTCTTTCTTTCTTGATTTCCAAGTTTCAAAGTTCTAAGAAGGAGAATTTTGCAAGTTTCAAGTTTTGCAATTTCTGAGCAAACATAGGCTTCAAATACTTTCTAAACATCATTAGAAAATTGTTAGAATCCTCAAGCTAGCACAAAAACTAGCCAAACTCAGAAATCATTTTCAAACTTCATGTATGCACATATTGAGCCATAACTTACAAACTCTCAATCCACTTGTGCATCTTCCAAACTTTCACTTCAAACACCTTCTATACATCATATAGAAGCAATCCAAATCATCATTCCATCACTGTCAACACAAAATCTCCAGATTCGATTCTCACTTCAAGTGACTATAACTGGACTTGGTCAGAACAATCCAGACCATTTTAAACCAAGGTAAGCATATCAACACCTTCCATAAACATCACTGAAGTTGTAGCAATCATCAAAAAACCTCTAGAACACCTCCAGCAAGAAACACGGTATCAGTTTAAAGAGGTATAAACTTGAACTTTGAACTCTGTGATTTCTAAATTTCAGTTCAAAAAAGGCTTGGCCATTTTGTTTCTGCACCATCACTGAGTAATAACCCTTAATCAATTGCTTAAAATTATGCTCATACATGATTTCATAATCAAAACTTAGAATTAGGGTTCTTCGTGTTCATACGAAAATTAATGATTCAAAGCTTAAAATAAATGAAATTAAATGCCATAATCATGTTCCTGGTAAAAATCCGAGCAAGTTTGATGTTTGGGTCATGCAATTTCATCAAGAAATAAAGAATCTATAAAAGAAATTCTGGAGGTTGAAGATGAATCCCTGCGCGCGTTTTTCTAACTTTTGGAAAATTCAAATTCTTAGTTAATTTTAAATTTATTGGTTGTTGTTTTATGACCGGATATAACAGCCACCCCAGTGGCAAGCCAGCACGCACTTAGTCCTTTGCCTCGCCTCAAGGTCCAGGGTTCGAATCCCCCTGGGACCTTTTTTTAATAAAAGGCATCACAACTTCTGATGCCCGCTTCTTTAGAAGCACTTCTGAGGCTCAAACCTCCAGAAGTGCTTCTGATACTTCTGCCCCTAGAAGCTTTCAGCTTCTACACTCTTCAAAAGCACTTCAAGCTTCTACCTCCAGAAGCATCAAAGCTTCTCACCCTCTAGAAGCATCAAGCTTCTAACATTGCTAGAAGCATCAAGCTTCTCATGCTCCAAAAGTAACTAGCTTCTCATGCTCCCAGAAGAAACGTGCTTCTTATCCTTCCAGAAGCAGCCAGCTTCTAAGCCCTATTCTTCCAGAAGCATCCAGCTTCTAAGCCCTCTTCCTCCAGAAGCAAGCCAACTTCTGACTCCATCAGAAGCATACAACTTCTGATCCTTTTCAAAACTTCATTTTTTTCAAAACTCTTTCTAAACAAGGTGATTAAATGACAAGTCAAGCACATGGCTCAGTGGAAAAACTCTTCACTTCTAAGCCAAAAGTCCAAGGTTCAAACCTCCTTAAGACCAAAAACTCTTTTTTATCACTAATTTCTCAAGTTTGTTTAACAAACTTCAACATTTTCAAAAACTAATCAAAACTTCTCATTTTGAGATGCTTTTTTGCACACTTGTCATTTAATATACCTATTTTATGATTATGTCAAAAAAAATCCAAAAAATATTTTCTTTTTGATTATATTTTATTAAGTTAAAATGAGACATTTTAAGTATTTTTAATACTTTTCAAAATGTTTTCTTTCCAATTTTCAAACTTAAATCTTTTTCAAAACTTCTTGTGAATATCCTTCACTTTTCAAAATCATTTTAAAAACCTTTTCAAAAACCTTTCAATAAACTTACACACCTTTTTCCATGATCAATTAGATTTAAAGATAAACCAAACCAGGTTTCTCTTGAATTTCTTAATTGATCATGGGCCTCCCTCACGGTGTAAGTCCCAACCCTCCTATGTACATATTCATTTCCTTGTACATAACCACCCTTTCGTGTACATCTTCATTTCCTTGTACACATTCAATCATCTTTCTAAATATTCAAGCATAAACAAACTTCTTTCGTTTGTTTTCATCCGCTTGTCTATACACTGATTCCATTGGTATTAAGAGGAGCATTATTCCAGGTGAAACTGCTTTTAAACCAATGGGCTTCCCTTAAGGTGTAAGTCCCAAAACCGTTTGTATATATTCAAGTTACACTTGTTTTAAATGCTTGTTTTATACACTTGAGTTATATTCAAGATAACTCATTTATTGAGTTAGCCTCCTCTTAGGCTTCATATAAGAAAACTCATTTATTGAGTTTAGCCTCCGCTTAGGCTTCATATAAGACAACTCCCCTGCTGAGTTAGCCTCCTCTTGGGCTTCGTTCAAAAGAACTCCCTCGTTGAGTTTAGCCTTCTCTTGGGCATCAAACAAGAAAGAGACACGGAAATCTCTTATGACCTCTATTGGGCTTCCAATACAAAGAATCACCCGCGCTAGGATAGAACCCTGAGAGTATGATTTCTCAGTGAAATCACTCTTGAATCCTAAGAGGATGGTTTCCTGGTGAAATCACTCTTAAAGCCAAAGCCAGCCATACCCTATAGCTTCCTCTTGAGCTTAATACAAGGACCCTCGATGACCCTCGGAATGCCTTCTCTTGGGCTCATAATACAAGGACCCTCGATGACCCTCGGAATGCCTCCTCTTGGGCTTACAATACAAGGACCCATAGGCTTCTTAAAAGCATCCCCCTAATCCATAATCAATTTCTCCTAGAGATTTAGACATTTATCATCTCTATGGAAGAAGTATCTCATCTATCACATCACATACAAATCAACTCTTTTCAAACACTCTTTTCAAACAAAACATTTTTTAACTGTAAGTGGTAACGCTTGTACACTCAAGCAAAACACCAATGCTTACAATTAAAGATTCAATCATCTTTCAAACATCTTTCTAAACTCGTAAGTGGTAACGCTTGTACACTCAAGCAAAACACCTAATACTTACGATGAAAGATTCAATCAATCAACCCTTCAAAAATGTATGTGATGAAATAGATCAGATACATTTTTTATTATGATGGCATTTGTCTTTGTCTCTTAATAACATCCTTTGCTTCCACTAGCATAAGTGGGAACTACGATTGCTCTGACTTTCTCAACCTCCCTTTGAGAATACGTAGGCACAAGGTCTCATCCTTGGCGAGCATACTTCTTTCTCCCTCAAACCAAACAAAACCATAGCTCCCTTAGATCCGAGCTACAGATGCTCTGATTCCCATTAAGGGATATGTATGCAGAAGATCCCAATGATCTTTGCGAGCACAATAACAACAAAACCTAGGATCCCACATAATCTACCCTTCTTAAAATTCAAAGGAGAAACTTTCCCAAGAATAGAATAGCAAATTAAAACACACAAACATATCAAAATATTCATATATAAGGCTATAGATAACGATATATATTTAGGGTGCCACATATATTCCCTTTATATAACAAACCCTCTTGCTCAGATCTCTCCCCAATGTGTTGCGTCTAGTTCACGCTAGTCGCACCACATATCATTATTTATTGAGGGTATTGCATCTTTCCCCTTTTCATCTCATTTTTCTTGTTTTGGAAACAATAAAGCTTGATGCTCGCGGCATCTTTAAAAACAAATCAAAAGAGTAAATGGTTTCGAACCAGAGATTCGAATTCCGATTCGATTCCATCGTTCGTCACTTTTTAACGCGAACAGGTTGTTCCACATATAGTTCCTCATTTAAGTAGCCATTTAAGAATGCACCCTTTACATCCATTTGAAACAGTTTGAACTTCAGGATGCATGAACTCCTAGTAGTAGTCTGATTGACTCAAGACAAGCTACTGGGGCAAAGGTCTCATCAAAGTCTATGCCTTTTATTTGAGTGTGTCCTTGAGCAACCAGCCCAACTTTGTTTCTGGTAATTACTCCTTCCTAATCAGATTTATTCTTATAAACCCACTTGGTGCCTATAACATTGATGCCTTTTAGTCTTGGGACTAGATCCCAGACTTCATTCCTCTTGAATTGTTCTAGTTATTCTTGCATGGCATTGATCCAGAATTCATCTTTCAGGGCTTCATTGACATTTTTGGGCTCAACTTTTGAGACAAAACAAGAGTTGGTGATGACTTCTTTTGATTTGGTGGTGACTCCTTTGTTTGGATCTCCTATGATGAGATCTTTGGGATGGTCTTTCTGAATTCTGTTTGAGAGTCCTTTGTTGACTTGATTTTCTGTAGGTTCTTCCTTATTTTGAGGGGGATCCTCGTGTTCATTTGTGGCAGTAACTGGAGTGTATTCTGGGGATGTTTCGACATTGTCTAGGACATCTCCTTCTTCATTCCATCCTTTATCACCAACGACAACATTTATGGATTCCATCATGACTTTTGTTCTGTTGTTGAAGACTCTGTATGATCTGCTGTTAATGGAGTATCCTAGGAATATTCCTTCATCAGTCTTGGGGTCCAGTTTTCTCCTTTGTTCTCGTTCAGCCAGTATATAGCATTTACTTCCAAAGATGTAAAAGTATTTGACTGTAGGTTTTCTATCGTTCCACATTTCATAAATGGTAGTTGATATACCTTTTCTTAGAGTTACCCTGTTATGAATGTGTTGTACCCCAATTTTTGCCCCTAATATTCTCTGATACTTCATACAATTTCATTGCACAAAGATCACAAGTTGGTTCTCTCTCTCTCTCTCATCTCTAGGGTTTGCCCTTGGGAGATCACCAAGCACCTTGTAGAGATGACTATTTTTTGTGTGTGATGATTGATATTGGATTAACCATGATGTGTATCCCTTGCTCTCTAAATGTTGTAGGTGAATTGTGCACAATTTCCTCAAAGAGTTGGTAGGATTCATGTGTTTATTTCCATGTCTTCTCTCATCATTTCTCAAGATTTTGAAAGTTTTATATCTCATTGAAGACTCCTATTATCATCAATAATGCTCTCTTATCTTAAATGTGTACTCCATGCTTGAAAGAGATCATCAACTTCAAGAATTCCTTCATCCCATAACCATCTCTCTTGAAATTAGGATTTTGGACTTCTAAGGACCATATCTTGATGTGTGTGTGAAGTTTGTGGATGAATTCAAGATCATTGGATTTTTTAAAGGACTTCTAATATGTATATGCTTTTATTCAAGAAGTTTAAGTGATTAGAAGATTGTTTTGAAGACCTATGGTTGCCCTCTCCCTAGATTGATACTTCATTTATCTTGTATGACTTGAAAGGATCATATCTTGGTCATCCCTTGACTCTTTGAGCTCATTTTTATTTCAAAATGAACCTAAGGATGTTTACAACAACTTAGTTCAATTACTGAGAAAAGCAAATGCTTGGAAGTTTGCCTATGAGGTCAAAAGATTACAAGTCCTTGATGAATTCCTCAACTTTTGGTCAATCAACTTCAAATGAACATATCTTGATCATCATTTATCATTTTGAGGTCATTCTTTTTGAAAAACAATCTTGAATGTGTCTACTTTACCTCCATATAAGCCTTGAAGATTGAAAGTGTTTGGAAATTTCTTGGAAGAATCAAAAGATTATAGGTCACTTCACAAATTTTCATCAACTTCACAAGGCCATAACTTTCTTAACTTTTGGATTTTTTGAGTGATTATTTTTTCTAAATGTTCTTTGAGAGATCTATTTCATATCATTTTTGAAAATCAAGAGAAAATTTTGAGTGGAAAAGCATTTTTGAGAAAGAAACATTTTATATCATTTTTTAAGAAGAAGCATGCTTGACCAAGGCCTGACTAGAAAATTCAATGATTTTTCAAGAATCCCAAAGGCTCAATCTCTCAACTCAAGCATCCATTGGATTTGATTCTTTTTGCATTATGTTATACTCTTTGAATACTTCATTTGGCTCAAGGAAAATTAGAAAACGCACGAGGGAATTGAATTTGGCCTCAGTTCAAAGTTTGAGCGAAAACTTGTTTTACACTCACCATCAGTTTGTGCATTTGCACATGTCACTTGATTTTAAGCCAAATTAAGCCTTTCTTTCATGACTGATTATGACTAGGAACTTCCCAGGATTAATTAGCACATCAAAATGCAAGGGATGATTGAGTTTTGATGCACAAAAGTTCACACTTTTTTCATGAACACGAGTGTACACAATTTCCACTCAAATGTCATCATCCACCCCTCATTTTGATTTCATTCGCCTCTCCTATAAATAAGGGACACATTCCACTCATTAGAAAAAATCTTGGATAGCCAAAAAACCTCTATCAAACTCTTTCACGAACCAAAATTTCTGCAACTTCGAATTCAAGTTTAAACCACTTTTAGTTTGAAATTAACCTTTGATTCTTCTTCCTTGAACCTTAATGAAGCTAACAGAACAAGAATTACACCTTGAAGCTTCCTGAGTCCTACTATCCAAGTCTAGTTTCAGAGCTCTAAAAGTGAACTTCGTTTAGGTAGAAATCTCCATCAAACCTTGAAAAATAAAACATCATTGCACTCTCCTCATCTCCCTGATCCTCGTGATCTTCACCATTTGCACTTTCATTGAGAATTGACTAAGAATTTCTAAAAACAAGTGCTCGCTATTATTCCTGTTTTTTCCAAATTTTTCATGATAGAGGTGAAATAAATTTTTCGCGAGGGTACCATTAGAATCATCTGGAAGAGATGAAGCGAATGACATCGGTCTGAGGAATTTATTTCACAGTTTGATGATCAAGTATGGATGAAGGCTGGAGGTTGAAGAAGACCTACGTGTCCGTCTTCAACCAATGAGAGCCGGACATGAAATGTTTTTGAATCTGATCCAGTGAGAACATTGTATCAGGCGCGCATAATGTGAGCCCTTGGATCTGATTACTTTTGTGAGTCAGACTCCACCCAACGCGCAACATTAAATCTGATTTTATTCTTTTAAATTTAATTAAATTGGTGATCCGGTGTGAAAACTAATAGGGTCCATATAAAGCACAGCGCATCTGATCCATTGGATTAGCTTACTAACATGTTTTGACTATAATCAGATGGTCCACATTTTTTTGCTTTTATTTTATTTTCTGATTTTATATTTTTAATGTTTTAAACTTCAAAAATTCATATAAAATTCATTTCTGGTCCAAAAATTATGAAAAAATTCACAAAAATATTTTGAAATATTATCTATCTGAATTTTATTTTTTTCATAATTTTATTTTCATATTTGATATTTTTTTATGATTTTTCCCTTTTATTTGATATTTTTAATTGTTTTAAAATACTTTTTGACATTTAAAAATTATGGAAAAATTATGGAAGGATCCAACGGTCATTTGATAAATATTGGTGACCTCATTTTATTTTATTTCTGATTTTTCTATTTTTTGTTATTTTTGGTTTATTTCATCATTTTGTCAAGGTTCTTGGCGATCCCTTGAGGGCAAGCTTAAGAATTGGACAACCATGAGAGCCGAACCTTGTGTGTGATCTTGATGTATTATGATGATGAGAGGATGAGGGATCTTAGGGGCAAAAATTGGAGTACAAGTCTTTCTAATTCATAAGATAGCAAATTTTCATTCTAACACACAAACAGATGACTAACTAAATGGGTCATGTTGAGTACGATGGATGTGAGTGGTGTTAATACCTTCTTCTAACCACTCACGAACCCTATCTTTGGTTACAATGACCTTTTTTTCTCTCATTGGTTTTATTCAATAATTTCCCTTTCATTCTTGGAATAAATAAATCTCGGATGGCGACTTCATTGATCGAATAATTTTTCGAGGCGCTACACTATGGTCATCTTACTTAAGAAAGACACAATGGATAAAGAGATTATTTAGAAAGTTGAAGATCTTAAATGTACCAACTCCTATGTCTCTCTTGGATACTACTTCTTCTAAAAAGATACTTGTGCAAGTAAGCTTCCAACATCTCTTTTGTTCCCTCTATAAAAGAAGTTGAAGATTCAAAATAAGACACACCAATATACAACAAGATATCACAATAAAGAACACGAACTATTTTTTTCTCTAACATTTTATACATAGTTGTTGTATTGCAAATAGACTTGATATTTTTCTACACTTGTATATCTTAGAAATCTCAAGTAACAAGGTCTTTTTTTGTTGTATTCGTTGTACCTTTGATTGTATACCAAGTACATCTTGTTGTAATCCTAAACATTTTATTTAGAATCTGTAAATTCAGAAACTAAGAGTTTGAGAGAGGAAGTCCCTGACTGATATTTTGAGCAAGGAAGTCTTGGGCTAAGAGTTTGATCAAGGAAGTCTCAGACTCAGTGTTTGAGCAAGGAAGTCTCTTTCAGGTTTGATTGAGCAAGAAAGTCCTGAACGGGTGTCTTTTATGCAAGGAAGTCCTGAACTGTAAGTTAAGGCAATGAAGTATCTTTTTGGTGTGATTGAGCAAGGAATTTTTAAACAAGTGTGTCTAAGCAAGTTAAAATCATGTTCTGATAATAGTGAAAAGCTCTTGTGGGACAAGGGGACTGGATTACTCTCGTTATATAGGGTTCGTGATAATTTATGTGTGTGCTTTTACTTGTTGCTTCTCTAATTTAAATTGTTCCACTTTCATTTACTCTAGCTCGTAATCTAAACTTGGTCATATTCAGAAGATTTTGTTCTAAGAAGAAAAGCTTACCAGATGCACAATTTAACCCCCCCTTCTTGTGTATTTTATTCACTTTCATACTCAACTCTCAACATTCTCCAATGACTCAACTGATCAATTATTAATTTCAACAAACAAGGAAATCAAACATAACAAAACAAGCCATATCCCGATGTTACTTAATCGGAGAAAGATCCACTAACAACATGACAACTAAAATAAGTAACTCTAAGTGAAATCATCCACTTACTTCAGCAAATCTACTCTTGAGTATCTGCAAGATGTCCATGGTGGACAATAATATAGAAAAAGGGTGAGAACACACTTATAAAATTAACAATGAAAGAAAGCAAAGGTAGAATTTCACATAACATCAAATACACGCATTAATCAACTCAACATCAACATATTTGGTATTCCTATTCAACAATGCATCAACAAAATAAAAATGTGATGTGCAATATACTCAACATGCATGAGGTACCAAACATGAACACTCAGGTTCATCTCGCTCCTCGATCCACATCATAGGATCAAATTCATTCTTAGAACTTGTTAGCTGGCAATTTCGAAAAGGGTAAATTGGTATAGATGAATAAAATATTTCATATCCACCTGGAAAAGAAACCAATATTTATTATTGGTGAGTAAATATAAGCCCTTTTTGTTCCATAGAAAAAGAATTCTTCGATTGCCAATGGTGAATGATATTTTGATTAAAATCCTTAGCGTTTAAAGTACGAAGAAATTTCCTTTGGAAAATACATTAGCATTGGAACGGTCCAAATGAAGGGTTGATTCGAAATTCAAATGATTTAAGAATTCGAATTTCAAATGAGGAACTGAAGATTCGAATTTTGAAAAAGAGCGCCATTTTGAAGGACGCGTGGAAGACAGTAAACGAAGGGGTTTTGCATGTGTCAAACGTGGCGTAATATTACTGTAGGACCGTTAGGGTCAGAATACTATAAATAGGTGTTTTCTATTAGATTTCTGGTGTGTTCACTTTATGTACTTAAAATTCTCAAACACTCAAATTACCGCAATCGAAAGGGAAACGAGTCAAGGAGATATCATGTACATTAAGAACATCATGTTCTTTTATAATTTAAATACAAGTTTGTTTACATTTATTTCCAGTTTCCTGCATTTTTACTCTTAAAACATTTCGATTCCCTTCCATGTCTTTACCTTGTTTTGTCTTTAAACACTTATTTCTCCAGAAACTCATTTACCTTTAAACTTTTACTTTATTTCCCAGAAACTGTTACTTTTTAAAGAGTCTTTATCCTTACATTTTATTATCAAAAGCCAAGTTTAATATCGAAATCTTTATATAAATAGTCAGTATATCTACATAGTTAATTCTAAGAAAGTTCCTTAAGAATCAATTAAGATCATGAGTTTGAACATGAGAATCTTTTATGACACATGTGTCCTAGGATCAATCTAGTCGATCCTGCAAGTAACCAATAATAATTAGTAAAAATTGGAAGACTAGCGGTTGTTTACGAGAAATCACCGTAAACAAATTGGCACACCCGGTGGGACAGTGTCATATTAGAGATTGTTTATTAAAATTGTGTGAAAATTGTAGATTGTAAAACATATGTTGGTATATGAACCTTCGAAGTGGTAAAATAAAAGATAATAATCTATATTTACCCAGAAGACAACGTACCAAAACAATGACAAGTACAACTAACCAAGATAGGGGACAAACTTCCCTACAAGGGGCGTCAACAATCGTTTCAAGTTCGATTGATGCCTCTAGTTCTATCCCTGTTGGCAGTTCGAACGCGGTCCCAACTGGTATGACAGAGATACCATCTGGCATGTCATCTATGCCACATATAGGAAGTCAGCCGTATTCGACCCCCACTAGGCCTCCAGGTTTCGACCCCTCGAGACCTAGAGATCCCCCATTTGGGATGTCAACTTCGTTTATGGCGGGATTTCATAATGCACTCATCTTGTCCCCGGTCCAAGGATCTGGTTCAGGAACGAACCATTTCGCTACAAACTCTCAAAACTTGGGAAATCGTACCCAATGGCCTGCCCTTACAACTAGCAATCAGGCAGCGCTTAGGCAACAGATGGATGATAGTAACCATGATATGGTAGGAGTTTTAGCCCGTGAAATGAACGCTATCTTCGGTCCTTTAATCCAGAACATAAATAGAACAAACCAAGAAAATGTAGCCCAGATGTCTAGGATAGCAGATTTCTTTGGTGCCCCTGATGCATCTGTGAGGCGTAGGCAGAACCAAGTGGTGATTCGAAATGAGGAACCCACAATCGAACAAATTCGACCCCCTATACGTGGGATCGAAGAGAGAAACCCAGGGGAAGGATTAAGGCAACAAGACGTTCCAGAAGGTCAGAACAAACAACCTAGACCAATAGTGGTTGTTAATAGAGACCAAGATGCAGACGAAATCGTCCATAGAGTTAGAAACGACAATTTAGTGGCAGAAAATAATCTAACCACTATGATAGAGAGAATAATGGCCCAGAATGGTTTAAATTCAGGATTTAGAAGGCCAAATTACACTTCTCCCATTGTAGGTTACGTTCTACAGACAGAATTACCCTGGGGCTTCAAAGTCCCTAAGTTTACGAAATTCGCTGGTGATACCAGTGAATCAACAGTAGAACATATAGCAAGGTATTTAACTGAAGCAGGAGATATATCCAATAATGAAAATCTTAGGATAAAATATTTTCCAAGTTCTCTGACAAAGAACGCTTTTACTTGGTTCACTACCCTACCCCCTGGATCTGTGGATACCTGGCCCTATTTGGAAAGACTCTTTCATGAGCAATTCTACATGGGCCAATCCAAAATTAGTCTGAAGGAATTAGCAAGCATTAAAAGAAAATTCACAGAACCCATAGATGACTATCTAAATAGGTTCCGATTGTTAAAATCTAGATGTTTTACGGTAGTGCCTGAACATGAACTGGTCGAAATGGCTGCAGGGGGCCTAGACTATTCCATTCGAAAGAAACTGGATACACAGTATCTGAGGGATATGGCCCAATTGGCAGATAGAGTTCGACAAGTCGAAAGGTTAAAAGCTGAAAAAGCTAGGGCTAGTAAGAATCATAAGAAAGAACGAATAGCTTACATAGAAGCAGAAGGGGAAAACATAGATGATTTTCAAGATCCATATGATTTCGACCAGTTCGAAATAGATCTTGCAGAATTAAAAGAAGCACCCCCTTACGCTTGCAAAGTTCTGCTTCCTTCCAATGGAAAAGACACTGTCGAAAATGAGAAAAATGAGAAATATCCTAAGAAAATATATACTTTCGATATAACCAAATGTGATGAAATCTTTGACTTGCTTGTTAAAGATGGCCAATTAATTGTCCCTCCAAACCTTAAGATTCCTCCTTTGGAACAAAGGAAGAAGAGGGGTTTCTGTAAATATCACAACTTTTTAGGCCACAAAACCTCATTGTAACACGGTGAACTGACTTTGTAGGTTTTGTATCGCAAATGTGCGGATAGCAAGAGTCGCCACCGACTTTTCTTTTATCCAATTAAGGGAAGGTAAAAAGTATAGAAAAAGACCTTCGTTAGATTCTGAGTAAGGGAGAAGGTTATGAAAAGGGAAGGTATTAGCACCCCTTTCCATCCGTAGTTATCTACGGGCTCTTAGTTGCTCTTAGATCACTTTAAAATTGTGCTTTCTGTGTGTCTGACAAAAATGTTTTGAAAAGGCATTTCGCTTTGACTTTGTAATGATTCATATAGGAATGTATACAAAGTGTTTGGAAATGTTTTGTTTTTGAAAAGAGTTTGAACTTTGACAAAAGTGTGTTGTGTGAGAAGTATTTTGATAGAGCAAGCAACTAAAAGTCTTATTACCTACTCAGAATTGGTCGTTTTCGTATTGTTTTACACTCCTTTAGAATAGCGCTATCCATACCATTAGTTGGTAGGTAACTCTATTTGTTGGATGTAAGCGGGACATTCGAAGGGACATCGGATGGTCATAGAAAGCAACTTGTAGGAAGTATCCTAGCACATTCGAAGGGACTATCATCATTTTTCGTAGGCGACAATCGAGGGTCAAGATCATGTATTCGGAGGCGACATCGTGGGTCTTATGATCTTTCTATCGAAGGGACTATGATGATTTGTTTGAAGGCAACAGTGCTAGAATACCTCTACGTTCGAGGGACATGACCATTTGTATTCGTAAAGGCAACGAGAGAGAATGACCCTAAGGGGTGCATGTGTGAAAGAGTGTGTTGATTTCAGATATTTTATCTTGGTATTATGAGTGAGCTATGTTCAATTTTATCTTGCCATACACGCCTAGTTACTAGCAGTTTATAGGGTGAGGAAATTAAAATGCAGAAATGTAAAATGCGGAAAGATAAATCTTACGCTATTACATGGCTTTGGGGCAGATACATAATTTAAACTTGCGGAAAATAAAAAGCCTAATTAAGCTATTACATCCCATGAGCAATTACATTATTGAAAAAAATAAACGATAAAGAAAAATCGTCCGAAACGGGATAACTTGTGAAAAGAGAGAAAATCGGAAAATACGATGAAATCGAATAAGAAGAAAATGTTAGTAAAAATGCAAATTTTTGAATGAGAAAAATATTTCATGCTGGAAATAACATAAATATGCTAAAATAATTTTTTGGGATTTTTTGGATGCAATTTAGTAATTAAAAACTAATTAAAAGTGATTTAAATGATTAATTAGGAATAAAAATAAATATGCATGCAAAATAATATTTTTTTTAATTTTATAAATTAAATAAACATTTTATGAAAATAAATGCAAAAGGAAAAATGTTTTTGATGATTTTTAATGCATGAGAAAAATTATTGAAAAGAATTAAAATGAATGCAAAATATTAAATAAATAAGAAAATATAGAAAATATGAAAAAAGTTTGAAGTTTGTAAAAAGAAATCAAAACCGGTCCCTGTGAGGTTCGAACTCGTGACATGGGAGAGCATCTATCAACAGGAAACGCCTTAACCAACTGAGCCAGCGTGCACGTGTGTTTGAAAATTGGAACGAGTGGAATGTAAACACGCGTCGTCCCCTGGTTGCATCAAACTCGCGCCAGACTTCATCTTCCCTGATTTGAATTATTGAAAATTCAGCGTCGGCCATTGTTCGACGCTACGTCCCTGGCAAAATTGAAAATCACACACAGATAATATAAATGAATTCTAAGGCCATGGTTCGATTCCAGACATCATTCCGAATGCAACGGTAATAGTCTCGTGGTCCAATTTATGCTAATAAGAAAAGCCCTAAATCGTGTCCAGGAACCCTAGCCATGGCAATTCGAGTTTCAGGCCATAGAAATACGATTAACTTGCCTAGATCGCTTGCAAACTTATCACTAATCACAAAAACAACAATGAAACATATTAATAATGCATGATTATGAGAAATCGAATTTTGAAAAAGATGAACAAACCGAAATCTGATTTTCGAGTTTCTTGATGGTTTTGGGCAAAGTAAGAGTCTGGAATGCTTCCAGGGATGCCAAGCAATGTGTTTGAATCCTCAAAAGCAATTGAAAACGGCTGGATCGATGGCTGCTAGTAGCTTGTATAGCACAGTTTTCTTGAGCTTCAATAGGGTTTTTCCAATCCAATTTTCTACCCTAATTCGTGTGGCATGAGTTGTGTATATATAGTAGAAGGATTCAGAGTTGTTTTGAGAAAGAATCAATCACTAATCAATGCAAATCAAATTTGATTTTGTACAAAATCAAATTTTCATTTTTTTGATCAATTTTCAATCAAATCTTGTCATATCAATCCAAATTTTGAAATTTGCTGGCTTTATTGAGTTGCTTGGCTCTCAAGGAAGAGAGAAAAATCAAGTTTGCATTTAATTTTGATTTTATACTTTATTTTTAAATTTAATTTGTATTTAAATGAATAAATTCCAAATTAAATAGAAAACTAAAATAAAAATTCATGGCGTTGGGCTTGGATATTCCTAATTGCATAAGGAACAAGTTTGGATAAAGAAAAAGTAAGCCCATTTGCAAAAAAAATTATTTTTAGAAGTATTTCTCTTTGTGCACTTCTTCAAAATTGCCCAACTTGTGAATGGTGTATCTTGCTCAATTTTCCACATTTTTGAGTGTTCTTGGACTTTTTGGAAAGCTCTAAGCGTCCTTTAACCAACCTTTTTGGTCTCATCTCAATTGGAGTTTCCATGCTCAATATATCTTCAAAACAAAAAGTTTACTTTTTAATGACTTTGAAAAGGACCTGTAATGTTTTGATCCATACCTCTCAAATGAAGCATTTTTTGGACATTCTTGTGAGACATGAAGTTGTAGAGAATTGAATTTCCTTCAAAACAAGAGGTGGTGGAAAAATTTCTGAGAAAGTATGAAGAAGTTATGATCAGTCAAAGTTCAGTTGACTTTTCTCAAAGAAACCCTAATTTAGAAAGTTTGACTTTTGAGCAAATCTTGAGTTTTCTTGATGAATCATGATCAACCCTTGATCAAATGATGAATGTAACTTCAAAATGAGGATGTTGACCAAAAATCATGAGGTTTGGTGTATGTTGACCACGTTGACTTTTTCCAATACAACCGATTTTCAACCATCTGAGCAATTGTCTGAGGAAACTTGACTTGTGAAGCTTGAAACTTGACATGGAGAACATTTGAAGCATATGAGGAGGCATGATGAACATTGGAGATGTTGGAAATCCATTTTGATCTGAGAATCACCAAACCCTAGTTTGGGTTGATTGTCTAGGAGAGGTTTTGTCTGATCAACCTTTGAGGAATCCTTGAGTATGGATGTATGGAATGTCTTGAGAAGATGGAGGGAAAATTTTGGGGTATGACAGCTGCCCCTGTTCAATCTTCTTGTACTAGAAGGGTTAGATTGGCATGCGTGCCTTTCGTGACCGGAGGTAGAAGATGATTGAACACCGAGTACACCGAAAATTTGCACTCGCTGGTGTTGGGAATGGGCTTACAGATGCCATTTGGAGAAGGTAGAGACTTCGCTGGGGACTGAGTCGCACGTTGGACTGGAGATTGTTTCTGGAAATGAAAGGAGCATGGAGATGGGCTTAAGATGCCATCCGGAGGGAGTCGTACGTTAGACTTTGTACTCATCTTTGAATGAAGTGATTGGTTTGTATTGGTTTTTAACCAAATATGCAGCATTTTGAAGGTGGAGAAATTGTTGACAAATAGTCAGAGATGGGCTTAAGATGCCATCCAAGGCAACTGAGTTGTACGCTAGACTCTGTAGTTGCTGTTGATAATAAGAATGAGTCAGAATAAATCTTCGTGCTGATTACTCTGAGGGAGGTAGTAGTTGGCAAAATGTGGATATCTTCCCTGTTGTGCATCGGGTGTTGATCCACTGCCTGTTATCGGAGGATAACTTGTGATCATTCGGATAGGGTTTCCCGTCTGGCTTCGGGTATTAATCCTGGATCCGTTGTCGGAGGACAACGGGGGCGGTCGTTCAGATAGTTTTCCCGTCTGGATTCGGGTCTTAATCCTGGACCAGTTGTCGAAGGACAACTAGGGGCGGTCTTTCAGATAGTTTTCCCGTCGAGATTCGGGTCTTAATCTCGGACCGTTGTCGGAGGACAACTAGGGCGTCTTCGATAGTTTTCCCGTCGAGATTCGGGTCTTAATCCTGGACTTGTTTGCGTCAGAAGTGATTTTCACCTATTTTGGAGAAAACAAGAGAAACTTTGATAGAATATTTGTTAGTCTTATGCAAAGTATGATGCATGACAATGCGTATGAATGACATATGCACAAATTATGACTTTTATGAGTAATGTATGAATGATAGATGTTGTGGTATTTCAAAACATATCCATCTTGAAGAAGATGCGGAAGTTCTGCTTGGAGATTTCTGACTTCTGTTTGAGGATGGAGATCCTGAGAAGAAAGATAACTTTGATTCCTCCGGTGCACTATCTGACCAAGTTTCAGGCCTAGATATTGTTGAGGACGGTAGAGGTACGCTGTCGAGGATCTTGTGTGTAGACCCTATTGGGGAGAATCTTGAAGGTACTCTACTGGGGATTCTTGCTGGAGAGTAATGGTAGTTGCCGGGAGAACGGGTTTTAGAAGAGTCTGGAGATTTGGAATCTCTGACTGAGGAATAAGAGGTGTAGGTTTCCTCCGGTGCACTATCTGACCAAGTTTCGAGTCTAAATACTGCTGCTGGAGAAAAGGGGAACAGTTGAGAGATATCTGCTGAGGATAAACTTCTTAGCTGGGGATGAAATGTTATTGCTCGAAGACAGACGTAATCCGGTTAAGTTGAGTGGAATCATTGCTTGGGGACCGACGCGTACTTCACTGGGGAAGGTTTGTGGTGGGCAACATCTCTGTGGGGATCAATGCTCCGCAGGGGAGTGTCTTGGTGACTTTCGTCGTCATCTCAATTCCTGGAGTCTGTAGTAATTACTTTTGTATGTTCACTTTTCGCATGTTTGTGATTAGATACTTATTGTTAGATGCATATAATCATTCAAAGCAAACGTTGGACTTTATGCAAACAACAACTGCGAAAATTGTAAAGAGAAAGAAACTTGTATTTATTTGAAATGTGGCGTATGGCCAAATAGTTTGTACACAAGAAAGGTAAAAAGCTATGCGGAAACGATCTCGTTAAGTTCCAACTATGCTAATACTCATATATTTCAACTATCTCATCTCCTTGCTGTCAGTAGAAAGTGAGTGGATCGATCTTCGCCATTTGAATCTTGAATGCTGATAGTAGTCTGTAGACGGGTGATCTGGACGAGACATAGTCGTACGCTTAAATCCCTAACTTTTGCCTAGACCGTGTTGCACCCTAAATTTTACCCTGCTATTTTTCTACTTGCATTATATTTAAAATTAAAAAAAACAGTCATTCACACATTGCATTTGCATCATTACGTTGTATTTAAATTGACCAAAAATCAGTTTAAATCGATATTTGCATCGTTTTATAATTGTAAAATACCCGTTATTTTAGTTCATTTATTTTTACCTCTCTGCCTGTTTATTGCATTATTTTAATTTATTTATAGGTCGATGATATCGATACTTGATTTTATAAATGTTAAAAAGCAATTTGATACTGTGCGAAAATTAGCAGAGAAAATATTTCAAGTTTTCATCTTTTACTCACTGCTTTATGAATCTACGTGTCGCGTAGATCATAAAAATGTGCTCTCCGCAATTTTTCGATACATTTTTGAGTCTCGTTTTTAACCGTAAACGTTTTAAAATCGGGTATTCTTTATTATCATTTTATTTTAATTTTAACCATTTCAATAATTTTTCTTTAATTTACAAGATTCGTAATTTATTTTAATGTACTCAGTTATTTTTTCGGATAATTTATTGTCCGAACTTTTACCGTTTTTAACAATTTTAAGTGTAATTTTTTATCTCAAAAAAGTCCAACAAAAATACTGTGGGCTTATTAATTTTTTACTTGACCCATTTTTGTGGCCCATTTGATATTAAGGGCATTTTTGGCATTTTTGAAAAATAACTTTAACCTAATTCTTTAATATATATGTTGATATAATTGTTAATAAGGGAGGCCAATTGAAAAACAAAAGATATAAACGAAAACGGCTGAGGTTAAAAGATAAAATATAAAATTATAAAAAATTCTCAAAAAAAAAAACTCATCTTCTTCCTCAATAACACTTCCCAGCCAGCATTCACCTTCACCTAACCCTCATTCACTCGCCGAAACCCCCATCGTCTTCTTCCCTCACCCTCTCGCCGAACAACCCCCACCTCTCCATCTTCTTCGTAAACACGACCCTCCGTTCTATAACCTCCATCCCTCTCGTTTTCTCTCCGCCGTAAATCCTTCATCAACAGCCTCTCAAACCGTAACCCACCTTCGCCCCTGTTTTCTCTCCTTCAATCGCTGTTCCAACTATCCAAACACCCTTGTTCTCCATCTCTCTTCGCCTCCACAGTCCCTTCAACCTTCCGCCATTTCCTCCTCCTTCACTCCCTGCCGCCGCTCTCCTCAGCAAACCCACCTTCAATCTCACATCCTCCACTGTTCCCTTCCGTTCACAGCGAAACCCCCTTCAACATCACCGTCTCGCATACCCCCCTCGATATCTCTCTCTCGCTGAGCCAAACCTCCTCCATCTCCAAACGGTCACCGCGATTTCGACCCTCTTCAACCTTCTCATCATCGTTATACTCCCAGCCGCTCCATCCGTTTCCGACATCCTGCTCCGACAACCTCAAGCTCATCGTCACCCTCACTCTCTTATCTCTGTCCAACACTACTGTCAGACATCAAATACCAGCCACCGTTCGACACCGATGCTGCTCCCTTCAACAATCTCGGCGACTATTCGGTAAGGTGCCATCCTGTTTCGAATCCCTGTTTCATATTCTGTGATTGCTATGAAGATCTATGTCGAAGGGTTGTTAACATGTTGAATTTGATTTGTTTGAAGTAGAAATTGTATGGTTTGACAGTTTGATTTAAATTATTATGCTGAAAACTTTTTGTCGAATTAGAAGTATTGTCGTGTGAATGTTGTTTTGGTTCCGATTAAATCCACATTGCTATGTTAACCATGTTGTTTTGAGTATCTACATCGTACTGTTTTCGTAAAAAGGGGGTATGTTCCATTCGTGATGAATCATTTTGAATTTCGTTAGATTGTGTGTTATGAACGTGAATGATAAGCATTTCTAATCGGTACCACTTTGTGCATATTGAAATTATCAAGTTAATAGTAGAATCGTGATGAAATTTTTGTCGATGTTATACTTATGTTTGTGTTAAGTTTGTAAGTTTCTTAAAAGATAAGTTGTGAGGACTTTTGCTCGTAATACCATGTGTGTGCTAATTTTTGTTTTGGTCTGAATTCTGTTTTCATGAACATGGTTTGGGAATCAATAATCATTTTACCTATTTGACCTTGTATGAAATATTATGTTGAAAACTCCGATTCAATTTGTGTGCGATGCTTATGTAAGTTTACTAGCATGTTTGGGTAAGTTTAGCACAATTTCGGTTCGTTTTATTTGAGCTTTTCCGACATAGTAAGTTGCTGCCCGGGAGTGGTAAGTTGATGTTCTAAGTTGTTTTAATTCATGCCAATTGGTTGTTTGATCTTGATGATACTTTTCTTTGGCATCGGTATCAAGCTTGCTTGTTCATGCGACAATTTTTCAAGTACCTCTTGTATAATGTCAATGCTGGGTTTTAAAGGTTTAGAGCTTATTGTGAATTCTATTATTCTTATCTTGAGCTTGGATTGTTATTGATTTGTTTGAGAATCATAATATTGTTTGTTTGATGTTGAATATGATTAAATTCGAAGTATCATTAAGTTTGTGTAGCTGCCGAAGTGCATAATGCATTGGTTTGATTGAGGTTATTGAATGTTTAAGAGATAGCATGAATTAAGATCGAATTTTTTCATGTTTCAATCCTGTTTACCATGTTTAATACTGTGTTTAAATGTATGTGCTGAATTTTAACATGAACATTAAATACTAACTTATTTTCTTGTTTCTTACATGTAAATACACATTTGTTCATGTGCATAATTCACCCAAGTTTCATTCCGATCTTATACCTTGTAAATAATAACTTGTTCGTTACTTTTTGGTGTCAATTATTATCCGTATCCGTTGTTAGTTACATTTTTACTTTATTTCTTTGTTACTAACGCATATTCTAATTTATCGCAATTTTATTTCTTTTATACCACTATGCTACTAATGTATTTGTTACTTGCGAAGAGATATCCGAAGATCATTCCAAGCATTCAAGAATAATCCAAGCATACATTTTATACTGTTGCATCTATATACATTTTTTTATATATGCTGTTTATTTATATTTATGTTACTATTTACTATTTAGTAATGAACATACAAATATTTAATATTTATTTTTTATACTGTAAATATAATTATACACATTATTCTTATTTCTTATATTTAGTACCGTAAATAGATACCATATACATATTATTATTATTATTATTATACTTTACATATTCATTTGTAATTAAATTCGAATTATGCTGTAACATAGTAGTTGCATGTCTTAGATTTAATTTCATAAATTTATTCTAAAGTTAACTGATCTAATAAAATACATTAATTAATTAATATTTAAGTTTTATCGCATTTAGTTTCTATCTGTATGTTTTTTATCAATTTACCATTTTCCTTCTAATTTTAATTTATCCCCATTTGAATAATGTATCCCAATCCCCTTGTCGCATTGTAAATAATTTTACCGCTTTCTTTTTTACCGCTTAATCCCATTTATAATTCATGTATCCTCTCCCAAAAACAATATTGTAATAATTATCTAGTGCACATTTATTTAATTTAATTTAACTGTCACTTACACAAAACCAAAAAATCTTTTTTAAACTAATAATTGTAAATCATTTTTAACCCGTAAGTCGACAAAGCTTCGAAGCGTCGCGATGACCACACATGCACACATGTACGCTTGATCCTGGGCCTTCTTACAGTGAGCCTATTTCGATTAATTGTTCCAATTAGTCGTTATAGTAGACTAGCCCACTTTGCTAGTACACATGTAATTTAATTATTTTATACTTAGGTTGGCCACCTTGTATGGGTTTTGTCGATTTTATTTGTTATTTACAATTATCTCGATCTTATTCTTTCTCCATTCACCAAGCATCTAAAACACTTTCAATAAAACTCGATCCAACGTCGAGTCTTCTTCTCAAACCTCGATCCAACGTCGAGTTGTTTTCAAAAATCAATTTTTCTACAAAAAAAGAACACTTGGATAAGATTTGTTTTAATGGTTAGAGGTTAGCCCAACGATTAAAACAAATCGAAGTTTCTAATTGATTAGAGGGTAACCCAATAAATTGAGAAACTTCAAATCCATGTTCTAAAACAAAAAAACATAGTGCTATGGTATTTAATTGAACCGTTAGAGGATATCCCGACGATTCAATTAAAATGTAAAGTATTTGGGCCATTAGAGGGTAACCCAATGACTTAAATACTTTATTCCATACACTTAATAAAAGTGAACTTTGTTTCACCTCACTCTTTTCATAATAAAGATTTTGGATGAGAGATGATCGGTTGACCTCAATCACCAATCTCGAGTATTCGAATCGTTAGAGGATATCCCAACGTTTTGGTACTTGTCATCCACAATTTAAAATCAATTCCAACACATTCAATATCTTTTGTGCGCAAGCACCATTTACTTTAAACCCTTTTCAAGATTAGACATGATTCATTTATAAATGAGATGCTTCTTCCTCTATTCCCAAGGTTTTCAACTTCTCCACTTGAGTACTAGAGGTGTTCTCAAACCCTCCCTCATGTTGGTGCGTAGTCCTTTATTCTTTATCACACCTTGTGGACGTTAGACAGTCTTCCTTTAAAATGACGACTTGTCTTTTATTTAAAATCAATCAACAAACAATCATTTTTAGAGGAACTACGGAGTTTTGACTTTCCCATTGCACGAGGGAATACGTAGGCACACGGTTCTGAAACCGTGCCAAACTCAAAATATAAAAACATTTCTTCTCCCTTTCTTTCTCTTTTCAAAACTTAGAAGATTGTAAAATTTCACACTAACACACAACCACACTTTGAACTAAATGGGTACCATCGAGTACGATGGATGTGATGGGTGCTAATACCTTCCCCTTGCATAACCAACTCCCGAACCTGTATCTTTTAATTTCGTAGACCGTCTTATCCTTTTCTTTCGTGGGTTTTATCTATATTTTCCCGTTCTTTTTTAGAACAAATAAAATTAGGTGGCGATTTCACTAGTTTTGAAAATTCATCTTAAATGATTTTTTTGAAAAAAAACGAGTTGCTTCAGACCACCCTTTCGGGTTTTCAGTCTACCGGGATACCCTTTTTTGCCCAAGCCGCCTTTTCAGGTTTTCGACTTGCCGGGTGTACATTTTTTTGTATATATCCTTAACTTTTGCCCGAACCCTTTTGGTTCTCCAGGATGCCCTTACTTTTTCCTAGGTCAGTCGACCTAGCGGGTCTCGTTCATGCGTAGTATTTTTTTACTATGTCTGCGTTCACAGAGTGTGGGAAGTCTTCGCCATCCATGGTGCTAAGTATCATAGCTCCGGAAAATGCTTTGACTACAAACGGTCCCTCGAGGTGGGAGTCCATTTGCCCCTGGGATCACCTTGTGGAAGAATGATGCGCTTGACTACTAGATCACCGACTTGGTTGACTCGATGCTTGACCTTCTTGTTAAATGCTCTTATCATTCGTTTCTGATAGATCTGTCCATGGCAGATAGATGCGAGTCATTTCTCATCAATCAAGTTAATCTGGTCAAGGCGAGTCTGGATCCAATCGTCTTCGCCTAGCTTTGCGTCCTAGAGGACTCTAGTTGAGGGAATCTGAACCTCGATGGGTAGGACTGCTTCCATACCGTACACAAGAGAGAAGGGAGTTGCCCCTGTTGATGTCCGTACCGTAGTGCGATAACCATGAAGAGCAAATGGTAACATCTCATGCCAATCTTTATAAGTCACTATCATCTTCTGTATAATCTTCTTAATGTTCTTGTTGGCGGCTTCCATCGCCTGCTCATCTTAGGCCGATAAGGAGAAGAGTTGTGATGCTTGATCTTGAACTGCGTAAGTAGTTCGGTGATCATCTTATTGTTGAGATTATAGCCGTTATCTGTGATAATCCTTTCGGGAGTGCCATATCGATAGATAAGATTATGTTTGATAAATCGAGCCACGACATTCTTGGTAACAGGTGCGAATGAGGCTGCCTCTACCCATTTGGTAAAATAATCAATTGCCACAAGGATGAAACGATGTCCGCTGGCGGTGGGCTTGATTTCTCGATCATGTCAATGCCCCACATTGCAAAAGGCCAAGGAGTCGTTAGAACATTCGAGGTACCGAGGTACGTGCACTTTGTCGGCATAACCGCACTTGTGACAAGATCGAGCGAGCGGTGACAATCGCCCATGGTGGACCAATAGTAACTGTTCTCAAAATCTTCTTAGCCATCGTATATCCACCGGAGTGGGTACCAAATGCGCCTTCGTGTAACTCTTCCATGATACGTTCCGCTATTTTCTGGTCTACACAGCGGAGTAAGCACAAGTCGTGGTTGCGCTTGTATAAGATGTCGTTGCTGAGGAAGAATTTGGATGCGAACCTTCTCAAAAACTTCTTATCATTGACAGATGCCCCTGCGGGATATTCCTGAGTCTCAAGATACTTCTTCACGTCATAGTACCAAGGTTTCTCGTCTGTATCAAGCTCATAACAATACGCTGGTTCGTCAAACTTCTCAATGATGATCTGGGGAGCCTCGTTGTCCCATCTTACTTTGAACATAGATGACTTAGTAGCTAATGCGTCTGCCAACTGATTCTCTTCTCGTGGAATGTGGTTGAAAGTAATCTCTTCGAAGTAGGGGATCAAACTCAAAACATGCTCTCGATACGGAATGAGATTCGGATGCTTCGTATCCCACTCGCCCTTAATCTGACTGATCACCAAAGCTGAGTCTCCATACACTTGTAAGAACTTGATTCTTAAGTCAATAGCAGCTTTAATACCCATGATGCACGCTTCATATTCGCCATGTTGTTGTGCAACTGAAACATAATCCGGTGAAAGGCGATGTCCGTCTGTAGGGATGTAATGATGGCGCTAATGCCATTGCCAAGCGCTTGAGGCTCCATCAAAACCATGGTCCATCGGGATCCTTGTTCAGTCCTTCGTCCGGCCTGGTTCTTCACAATCAAGAATTAGTAAAACATCTTCGTCTCGAAATTGAACCGCATAGATCGATAGTCATCTACGGCTTGATGAGCCAAATGATCGGCTACTACACTTCCTTTGATCGCTTTCGAGAAGTGTAACGATGTCGATTCATCAAGATCATCGCCATCTTGCTATTCTTCCGAGAGAGTGGTTTCTCAAATATGTATTTTATCGGATCCATCTTGAAATCAACAAGGTAGTGTGAGTCAACATATACCGCCTTAGTCGGCGAGTAGCCCAAGCCAAAGCGTTGCAAGTTTTCTCGTGTGAGTATCTTGTTTCACAATCGGTAAACTTTTGCTAAGGTAGTATATTGCATGCTCTTTTCGACTGTAATCGCATGTTGCCCCAACACACACCATTGAATTCTCTAACACTGCAAGTACATGATAAGAGGTCTTCCTTCGCGGGCGGCATCGATATGAGGATTCAGGTACTCCTTGATTTTGTCAAAGCGATCCGGCAATCGCTGCCCATTCTACTACTTGATCTTTCTTAAGTAACTTGAAGATTGGCTCACAAGTAGCGCTTATATGTGCAATGAACTGCAATGTAGTTTAATCGCCCAAGAAACCTCGACTTCCTTCTCGTGCGGGAGTCGCATTTCTTGAATAGCTTTAACCTTGGCGGGTCAACCTTAATACCTTTACCATCGACAACAAACCCTAGGAGTTTTCGGATCGACTCCAAAAGTGCACTTGTTAGGATTAAGTCTTAGTCTGTACTTCTTCAACCAAACAATTTCGCAAATGATCAAGATGTTCTTCTCGACGTGATCGAGCTATCATGTCATCGACGAGACCTCTATCTCGTGATGAATCATGTCATGAAATAATGTCACCATAGCATGCGATAAGTGGCGCCCGTTCTTCATCCGAACGGCATAACCTTGTAGCGTAGTGCCCCACCGTAACAAAAGTAGTCTTCCATGTCTTCGGAGCCATTTTGATCGATTGTAACCGAGAAACCATCCATGAAGGAGAAAACTTAGCCGAGCGGTGTTGTCAACCGTAACATCAATATGAGGAAGTGGAAAGTCGTCTTTCGAACTCGCTTTGTTCAGATCTTTGTAATCCACACACATTCGTACCTTGCCATCCTTCTTAGGTACGGGCACCACATTCGCAATCCATCGTGGATAAGAAGTAACGCTAAGAAACCGCGTTGAACTGTTTATAACTTCGCTTTGATTTTCTCGACATCTCGTGACGCATGCGAACCTTCTGCTTCACCGAGAAAACCTTCTTTGGTCGGATCGATGTACCACAATATCAATGTCAGACTGCATGTCTTCGTATGACCAAGCAAAACCTCAATATAGTCTTGTAGCATCCGAACCAACCTTTCTTTAACACTATTCTCAAGACCCGCTCCTATCTTGATCTCTTTTCGCTTCATCAAGACTCCAAGTTCACCACCTCAACCCGCTTCTTCGTGTGGTATAACTCGCTCTTCTTGTAGCAGCCGGACAAGTTCTCCGGCACTTCATAATCTTCCTCACTTTCGCCTTCGGCTTGGTAGATCGGATTATCAAGTCATATTTAGCAATAGCATAGTCGTTATCAACGATTCGAGTGATTCTCGCAGATCACGTGGGTGTGTAAGAAACACATAGCTTTTGAAGGTGATAAAGTAAAAGAAAGAAAACAAAAATTGAATGAAAAGTCCAACGATTTTATTGAATGAAAATATGCAAATGATGATAATAACCCTCACAACGAGCCCCGATGCCCCGGCAAGGCACTAGGCTTTAGAGTTTATTGTTCAAAACATAGAAAATACGAAAAGCAAAACAAAACAAGAGCAATTACTCCCGACTAAAGGAGATTGGTATGACGCTTCGCCTTCCAATTGCCGAGCCCTTTGTCCGGAGTTGAAGATCCACTTGCGATGTCAAGTCGTTGTCGCCGCCTTCTATAGCATGGATTCCACTGGCCGATGCGGAAAGGAAGTTGGTCGGCACGCTCGCGTATCATCTTATGACCTTGATGGTGAAGCCTAAACCGCCTTGTTGGATTTGAAAGGAAGATCGTGGAGCTGACCCCAAATAGAACTACCCCTCCTTCAACAACAACAGGCATCTTTCAATGAGGCCATCCTAGGCGGAACTTGTGTAACTTCAGGAGTGATAAGAGAGCCAACAGGCATGACTCTGGGTATTGTTTCAAAAGCTCGACAGGGAGTCTCAAAGAATTTGCCTTCCATCTCAAGGTATCGGAATGATGAGATGACCGACCATATATTCTTCTTCACCACATCGTAACAACTTTCCCTTTCACCGGTATTTCACTCACGATGGTGTAGGTAATGTACCGCCCATGTATCCAAGGGCGCCCAAGTAGGCAAGAGTAAGTGGACGGATGTCCATGACAAAGAAAGTGGAGTCAAAAGTCCGGAACCGACTTTGACAGTGTAGTGAGCTCTCCAAGCATGCTCGCTAGAACCATCAAAAGCTCTCACAATTATATCACCGGGTCTCGTAACCAACCCTTCGATATCAAGTCGATCAAAAGCGTCTGGAAGGATATTCAGCGAACCGTATCCACCAAAACATGAGATAATGTAGTGCCTTGCATTCAACGAGATGTGCAAGGCTTTGTTGTGTTTCTTTCCTATAGAGTCAAATCAAGATCGTAAAAGCCTAGGCCGTTGTTGGCAGCAAGGCTAGCAATACAAAATTCAAACTGGTCGGTGGTAGTGTATTGCGGCACATGAGCATTTTTCAGAAACTTCACCAAGGCGTTAGCATGAGCCTCAGAGCACAAGAGCAGAGCAAGCATGGATATCTTGGACGGAGTCTGTCCCAATTGTTCCACGACATTGTAGTCACTCTTCTTGATAATCTTCAGAATTTCCTCCATTTCTTGTTTGGAGGTGTCTTCAGTAACTTCCTTTGGTACTTCGGTGAAAGGATGAGTCACCGGTTCTTGGGGAATGGATTGAATAGCTGGAATGCGAGCTGAGTCGCAGTGTCTTTTGGAGGAGAGATATCTGGAGAGAATACCCTTCCGGTTTTGGTCACCTTACTTGATCCGGTGATATTGTCAATGTCAGGAATGGTAGCTTCAACTGTAAGATCTTCAATGGTCATAGGGTCTTGCTTGACACCATGATAATAAACGTCAGCTCCATAATTCCAAGGGATAGCCTTGTCGGAGGAATATGGAACTGGTCTAGGAGAAGTAATGATGAGAGGTGCCACTCTAGGCACAGAATCAGCAGAGGAAATCCTTATAGTGTTAACATCAGCATAGTCTTCTTGGAAATCGTCTCCCTATCCGGTCACCTTAACATCTTCAATAGGAATTTTGTAGCTCTCAGGAACAGTGTACTTCACCATGTAATCAAACTTTCCACTTGGCTGCCCCAAGGTATCCCACACAGACGGTACTGTTTCATTCACATCTTCGATCTTCAATTTCTTAGACATGTCTTCACACAGGCTCTCCATAGGTGGTTTCAGGAATAGTATTTCACGGTTATCCATCATGCACTGAACACGCCTTCTCAACCAAGCACAACCATCGTGCAGATGGGCACCAATGATGCTTCTCGGCATCCCGATTGACACCGCTTGCAGCAAATTCTTCTTAATACCATCGAGGAATGGTCAAGTCATCTATGTTGAAAACATAGGTATCTTCACCAACAAAGATTGGAACTCTTGTCATGATTAGGCATAGGCGCGTTAATCACATTCGGGTCTCAACAGAGGGTCAAACTCAATCGCTTAGCTTCAATCATGTCTTGAATCTTGTTCTTCGAGCCCAACAATCATCAAGACTATGTCCCGGCTATTAGAATGGTAAGCACACTTAGCATTAGGATTGTATCTCTGAGAGGAAGTGTTGACATTCGAGGAGGATCCTCAAGGTAATCACCGCTTTCAACATGTGTTGCAAGGCTTGCGACAAAGGCATGTTGATCTTCGAAACTGCCTTCGTGGCGCATTCTAGCTACGCTGTCTCGCGAGGTTGTGCCGATGTAGGATTGGAGATCACAACCGCCTCTACGTATTGAGCGCGGTCGGTCTTGGCTCGCTTTTCCGACCATACACAAGATTAGTTTCTTTCTTACCGCCAAAAGTTCTCTTCGCAATTGATGATGATTCTACCGAATCTTTCCACTCTTGATACCACTTCAATACGTCATTCAATATCACCGGTGAATCCGTCAGAGTTTCCAATCGATGATTGAAGAACGGGCTGTCGCTGTTCCCATAAACATATCAACCAACTCCCTATTAGACAAGGGTGGTTGAACTCGCTAGATCTCTCCACTTCTGAGCATACTCCTTGAACTTCTCATCACGACCCATAGACATACTTTGTAGTTTCATGCAAGTGGGTGTCAATTCAACATTGTACTCATATTGCTTGTAGAAAGCATCTGCTAAGTTACTCCAAGTACGGATACGGTCATTCTCTAGCTGATAATACCACTCCAACTGAGTTCCGGACAAACTTTCTTGAAAATAGTGCATCCACAACTTTACATCAGGGGATTGATCTTTGGACATAGGATTTCAAATGCAGCTTAGGGCAAGACATGCCATCATACTTAGCAAAATTTGGAACTTTGAACTTGGGAGGAATCACAACACCAGGGACAAGACTCAGATCATCAAAATTCAGCCCGGACATCTTCAGGTTTTCCACAGCATTCAGACGGTCTTCAAGTTGTTTGTACTTGTCATCTTCATCAGAGTATTGGCCATTATCATAGTCTTTCTCAGGCTCATGCTGACTACCTTCGCCATCACCCTTGTTACTTTGCTCATCCTCCTTCTTGACACTTCCTTCAGAGAGCTCAATTCGACTAACCACTCTAGGACCATCTTTGTAGCGTCTGCCCATGTTGAGAAGACCAACAACCTTCTTCTTCCTATTGATGAGCTTCTTCAAATCTTCTTGGCCTTGGACCAAGCTGGTAAACATCTGCTGAAACTGAGCATTCTGAGCTTGAAGATCTTTGACAGACTGTTCAAGAGCCATTTCTGCTAAAATAAATAGCGAGCAAATGAGAAAACCAATCTTCAATGTACCTGTGATGTATTGTTATGCTATGATATGCAATGTTTATGCGGATGCAATGCAATGTTTTCAAGGACCTTAGAGATTTAAATTTGTTAAACAAGCAATGAACAAACATTTATTAGTACTCTTTTTATTCTTTTTCTTTTTAAGTACAAAAGATAGTTCAAACAAATAAAAGAAAACATATAAATCCTAAAGCTCTAAGTCTCCCATGGGCGCTTCCTCTTGGTGTCGAGATAGGCGTTGATGCTTCGCTCCTCGTGAAGTAGCTTGGTCAACTCTAGCACCTTCTTCTCACTTGCATAACACTGAGCTTCAAAGGTATCCCTTTCTTCTTTGAGCTTAATCCAGGATCTCTTCAAGTCTTCAAAATCAGTAGGCATGTCAGGATGGAGAACAGTATAGGGTACGTCACCTATAGCAACATGTTCCATAATTACTGGTAAAACAGGCGTGAATGGCATCATGAGGTTTTGAGCTCGAGCTCGCACCCATTTGAGGTAAGTTTCCCAAGGAATGGAGTTCTGGTGCCCCAAAGTCTTGGTATCAGTCTTCTTTACCATGCCCCAAGCGTGTATGAACCTTCGTCGGTAATTCTGGAGATCGTGGTTGTAGTCGAACACAATATCTTGGAGAAGCATATCATGCGGGCCATCTTTTCGAGCAAAACTAAACTGACGTAGAGCTAAAGAAGGATTGTAAGTAATACCTCCCCTTATACCAAGGAGTGGTACATTAGGGAATTCTCCACAACGCTCAATGAATGTGAAGTCCTTTTGAGAGGAAAGACACCAACGGATATCGGAATGAGAGAGTGACATTAGTCTTTGAGACCACTTCAATCTTTGCTCGTTCTTCAAAACTGATGGAGGAAGGTGCAAAATAAATCACCTGGGAAGTAACGGTATGCAACACATGAGAGTTCCTTGTCTTTTGATAGTACAAGTGTGGAGAGAATGTAGGATGTCTCCAAGTAAAGTAGGCACAGGATTGCGAGTAAGAAATAGCTTGATGGCGTTGACATCTATGAATTGATCCGAGTTAGGGAATAGAACCAAACCATAGATTAGCAAGGCCACAATGTCTTCGAATGCATGGAAACTCATAACTTTGAGGAACTCTCGGGCTTTCTTAATTAGGAACTTAGCAAGTAAACCCTTAACTCCACTTCTTGTTTCCCAATTGGCTTCAATGTTTGAGCGCTTGAGATGTAAGGGTGATGCAATGTCTTCGTACCTAGGAACCTTTTCTAAACTGGTGAATGGAATTTGGTCAAGAATAGGTATCCCAAGTAGCTTAGAAAACTCTTCCAAGGTAGGAACCAACTGATAATCTAAGAATGTAAAGCAATGGTGTTTCGGATCAAAGAACTGGAATAGGACATGCATCATATCTTCTTCGAAACCGGAGATAACCAAATCAAGTAGACAACCATGTCTTTTGATGAATTGAGCATGGTCGGGAATTTCTGAAACCAATTCTTTGAGCTGAGAAGGTATGCCCATGAGGTTGATTCGGATAGTCTTTCTAGAAGCCATAATCCCTACAAAACAGAGCAAAGATAAATCCCTAGGTCCTTGAAATAGTTAGAAATGATATGCAATGCAAATGATGTCATGATGTCATGTTTGGCACACACAAACAATTCACACAATGAGCCTAGGTTTAAGGCTTGCATGAGGTATAGGTGATTACCCCACCAAAAGTTTGAGTTGGTTCATCGTGTCCTATAATAGTAACCGGGTTCTAGGAATCTCACATCATTGATCTTTCTCGTAGGCGTTTATTTCAATACGACTACCAAGTGGTCGATCGAAAATATCCCAAAAGTCCGATCTCAATGAGCGTAGCATCGAGTATCAACCAACCTCGTCTACACTAAAGCCGCCATCTCACTACCTTCTAATGGCCAAGATGGGTCAATTAAGGTTCTAAAAGTTTAGTTAGCGCTGATGACACCACGCAGAAGCCAAATACTATCCTCAACTTGGGAATGAAGAGTATCAGACATCCAAAGTGTCACGCTAACGTAGCCATCATGTTGACCGCTTTGATATACGCCTAACGGTCGCGACGATTTATTGCTACTTACCTAAAAGGAAACCCGGATCCGGTGTAGGATCCCCACAAATATAATACCCAAGCAACCCTTAAAGATAAAGCAAGCAAGTCAAACAAAAAGCAAAAATGATCTAGAAATCCTAAGGCATTCTCTTTAGGTGTCCCCAGAGTCGCCATTCAGAACACGGTGAACTGACTTTGTAGGTTTTGTATCGCAAATATGCGGATAGCAAGAGTCGCCACCGACTTTTCTTTTATCCAATTAAGGGAAGGTAAAAAGTACAGAAAAAGATCTTCGTTAGATTCTGAGTAAGGGAGAAGGTTATGAAAAGGGAAGGTATTAGCACCCCTTTCCATCCGTAGTTATCTACGGGCTCTTAGTTGCTCTTAGATCACTTTAAAATTGTGCTTTCTGTGTGTTTGACAAAAATGTTTTGAAAAGGCATTTCGCTTTGACTTTGTAATGATTCATGTAGGAATGTATACAAAGTGTTTGGAAATGTTTTGTTTTTGAAAAGAGTTTGAACTTTGACAAAAGTGTGTTGTGTGAGAAGTATTTTGATAGAGCAAGCAACTAAAAGTCTTATTACGCTATACCATTAGTTGGTAGGTAACTCTATTTGTTGGATGTAAGCGGACATTCGAAGGGACATCGGATGGTCATAGAAAGCAACTTGTAGGAAGTATCCTAGCACATTCGAAGGACTATCATCATTTTCGAGGCGACAATCGAGGGTCAAGATCATGTATTCGGAGGCGACATCGTGGGTCTTATGATCTTTGTATCGAAGGGACTATGATGATTTGTTTGAAGGCAACGGTGCTAGAATACCTCTACGTTCGAGGGGACATGACCATTTGTATTCGTAAAGGCAACGAGAGAGAATGACCCTAAGGGGTGCATGTGTGAAAGAGTGTGTTGATTTCAGATATTTTATCTTGGTATTATGAGTGAGCTATGTTCAATTTTATCTTGCCATACACGCCTAGTTACTAGCAGTTTATAGGGTGCGGAAATTAAAATGCGGAAATGTAAAATGCGGAAAGATAAATCCTACGCTATTACATGACTTTGAGGCAGATACATAATTTAAACTTGCGGAAAATAAAAAGCCTAATTAAGCTATTACATCCCATGAGCAATTACATTATTGAAAAAAAGAAACGATAAAGAAAAATCGTCCAAACGGATAACCGTGAAAAGAGAAAATCTAAAATACGATGAAATCGAATAAGAAGAAAATGTTAGTAAAAATGCAAATTTTTGAATGAGAAAAATATTTCATGCTGGAAATAACATAAATATGCTAAAATAATTTTTTGGGATTTTTTGGATGCAATTTAGTAATTAAAAACTAATTAAAAGTGATTTAAATGATTAATTAGGAATAAAAATAAATATGCATGCAAAATAATATTTTTTTTTAATTTTATAAATTAAATAAACATTTTATGAAAATAAATGCAAAAGGAAAAATGTTTTTGATGATTTTTAATGCATGAGAAAAATTATTGAAAAGAATTAAAATGAATGCAGAATATTAAATAAATAAGAAAATATAGAAAATATGAAAAAAGTTTGATGTTTGTAAAAAGAAATCAAAATCGGTCCCTGTGAGGTTCGAACTCGTGACATGGGAGAGCATCTATCAACAGGAAACGCCTTAACCAATTGAGTCAGCGTGCACGTGTGTTTGAAAATTGGAACGAGTGGAATGTAAACACGCGTCGTCCCCTGGTTGCATCAAACTCGCGCAAGACTTCATCTTCCCCGATTTGAATTTTTGAAAATTCAGTGTCGGCCATTGTTCGACGCTACGTCCCTGGCAAAATTGAAAATCACACACAGATAATATAAATGAATTCTAAGGCCATGGTTCGATTCCAGACATCATTCTGAATGCAACGGTAATAGTCTCGTGGTCCAATTTATCCTAATAAGCAAAGCCCTAAATCGTGTCCAGGAACCCTAGCCATGGCAATTCGAGTTTCAGGCCATAGAAATACGATTAACTTGCCCAGATCGCTTGCAAACTTATCACTGATCACAAAAACAACAATGAAACATGTTAATAATGCATGATTATGAGAAATCGAATTTGGAAAAATATGAACAAATCGAAATCTGATTTTCGAGTTTCTTGATGGTTTTGGGCAATGTAAGAGTCTGGAATGCTTCCAGGGATGCCAAGCAATGTGTTTGAATCCTCAAAAGCAATTGAAAACGGCTGGATCGATGGCTGCTAGTAGCTTGTATAGCACAGTTTTCTTGAGCTTCAATAGGGTTTTTCCAATCCAATTTTCTACCCTAATTCGTGTGGCATGAGTTGTGTATATATAGTAGAAGGATTCAGAGTTGTTTTGAGAAAGAATCAATCACTAATCAATGCAAATCAAATTTGATTTTGTACAAAATCAAATTTTCATTTTTTTGATCAATTTTCAATCAAATCTTGTCATATCAATCCAAATTTTGAAATTTGCTGGCTTTATTGAGTTGCTTGGCTCTCAAGGAAGAGAGAAAAATCAAGTTTGCATTTAATTTTGATTTTATACTTTATTTTTAAATTTAATTTGTATTTAAATGAATAAATTCCAAATTAAATAGAAAACTAAAATAAAAATTCATGGCGTTGGGCTTGGATATTCCTAATTGCATAAGGAACAAGTTTGGATAAAGAAAAAGTAAGCCCATTTGCAAAAAAAATTATTTTTAGAAGTATTTCTCTTTGTGCACTTCTTCAAAATTGCCCAACTTGTGAATGGTGTATCTTGCTCAATTTTCCACATTTTTGAGTGTTCTTGGACTTTTTGGAAAGCTCTAAGCGTCCTTTAACCAACCTTTTTGGTCTCATCTCAATTGGAGTTTCCATGCTCAATATATCTTCAAAACAAAAAGTTTACTTTTTAATGACTTTGAAAAGGACCTGTAATGTTTTGATCCATACCTCTCAAATGAAGCATTTTTTGGACATTCTTGTGAGACATGAAGTTGTAGAGAATTGAATTTCCTTCAAAACAAGAGGTGGTGGAAAAATTTCTAAGAAAGTATGAAGAAGTTATGATCAGTCAAAGTTCAGTTGACCTTTCTCAGAGAAACCCTAATTTAGAAAGTTTGACTTTTGAGCAAATCTTGAGTTTTCTTGATGAATCATGATCAACCCTTGATCAAATGATGAATGTAACTTCAAAATGATAATGTTGACCAAAAATCATGAGGTTTGACTGTATGTTGACCACAGTTGACTTTTGTCCAATACAATTGATTTTCAACCATCTGAGCAATTGTCTGAGGAAACTTGACTTGTGAAGCTTGAAACTTGACATGGAGAACATTTGAAGCATATGAGGAGGCATGATGAACATTGGAGATGTTGGAAATCCATTTTGATCTGAGAATCACCAAACCCTAGTTTGGGTTGATTGTCTAGGAGAGGGTTTGTCTGATCAACCTTTGAGGAATCCTTGAGTATGGATGTATGGAATATCTTGAGAAGATGGAGGGCAAATTTTGGGGTATGACACTCACAGTGTTTTATTTTCAGGGATTTGATACAGAATGCAATCAAGGAGGGCAGGTTAAAGTTTTCAGACAAAGGAAAAAACCCCATGAAAGTGGATACGGACCCGTTACTGATGGCGGAGACCAATTATAATGAGCCTTTGGAGATCAACATGGTCGAAGTTGCTGAGAACAAGGTTCAAACAAAGTTGGAGTTCAAAGGAGACGGGGGTTTCGTCCTGGTTAAGAGAAAGAAGGAGGTTACTAATAACCTTCCAAAAGTGCTCAAAGCAAAATTACTGAAAGAAGCAATGCAGGCTACTGAAGGTCGAAGTATTGTTAACAAGAATTTGATTGAGGCTACTGAAGGTCTCAGGATGAAGTTCGAGAAGGTCAGAATTGCTGATGACCAAATGCTGGGAGTAAACATGGTGGATTTCGAGCAGCCACATGCCGAGATGCAAGAGGTGGAGCGATGCTTGGAGAAAGAAAGAGAACAAAGAAGAGAAAGCTTGCCAAAGAAAGATGCAAGCCTGCGAGAGTACCTATTTCATTGTCACAAGAAGAATCAAGACAAGTTGTTGTGCCCAAGGTGCAGCATTATTTGCAATCCCAGGATAGCTGTTGAATTCGAGAGGGCCCAGTGTGAGCGCACAGGGGTTAATTGGAGATAGGACAATCAGTTGTACAGGGTCTACCCAAGGGCTGATGAGAGTTTGCTGGAGTTCATAGTTCGGTGCCACAAGATTGGTACGGAATGTCTGATTTTCCCCAGATGTGCAGCAGTCTATGATAAGGAAATGTCTGAGGCATTCGAAAAAGTCCCGTTCGCTTATGGTTGGGGGCGCCAAGGTGGAATCCCTTCGAACCACGCTGATGTTGGCAGAACCATGCAGAAGGCCAGACAGTCCCTATCCTAGGGGAGCGAAGAAAGTGTCTTTCAAATTACCTGCAGAGATTCCTACTGATAGGTGGCTGCAAGTGAAAGCTGACAAAGGGAAGGGTAAATGGCAAAGCTACGATCAAGGTGGAAGGACCGCAATGGCGTACCGGAGACAGTTTAACTCGAATAGGAGAGAGGAATCGACCGAAAATTACAAGGAAAAACCAATGTCGCTCTCAATGGCACAGACACCAACGAAATAAGAAAGCTGAAAAGGAGTCAAAGCCTATGGAAATTGGAGAGTCTAGCACTAACAACCCAAAGTCGGTGACTCAGTCTGGGGGAAAACCCCCGGTGTCCAGGAAGTTATTTTCACCAAAGAAGGAAATCGAAGCACAAAAGGAGACTGCAAACGAAGAAGATCTAATGACTGACGATTTCGAGTCAGAAGGGGATTCTTTCTTTAACGCTAATTGTAACGTTGTATCAGTATTACCTTGTGAATTCGAACATAATACAGAAGTGTGTGTCGGAGAGGAAACTGACGAAGAGGAAATGGCTAAACATAGGCCAGTGTGTTACTACGTAATGAACAATGGTGCAGTCGAAGAGCAGAATGCTTTCTTCGAAAGACCAGACGAAGGAATGAAGAATCACCTGAAACCCTTGTTCATTAGGTCCAAAGTAGAGCAACACGGGGTGAACAAAGTACTGGTTGACGGAGGAGATGCTGTCAATCTAATGCCTAGATTCATGCTGAAAAGGATAGGGATGCAGGATTCTGACGTTCGACCTCATAATATGGTGCTCTCCAATTACGAAGGTAAAGTTGGTAAGACATTAGGGGTGATACAGGTAAATCTGACAGTTGGTTCCCTTACTAGGCCAACCATGTTTATGGTGATAGCTGCAAAGGCCAACTATAACATGTTACTTGGCAGAGAGTGGATCCACGTAATTGGAGCTGTGCCTTCTTCGATGCATCAAAGATTGGTACTATGGAGAGAAGATGGAATAGTTGAAAATATAGAAGCTGATCAGAGTTATTATATGACAGATATTAATCATGTTGATAAGAGGAATTTTGACCGCAACATGGCCAACATTGGGCCATGCAACCCACCTGAGGAATACTTCGAACCAAATGAGAATGCCTACTATTCTCTCACACTTCATCCCAATGGTTTTCAGTGGGATAGAGAACTGATGTGGGATGGACAGGAAGTTGAGGAAGAGGGTGAGACTTCGACGATCCGGCCAACTGGCTGAGACAACGAAGGTTATTATGACCGAAACCAATTACTATCAGAAGATTTCGGCCTACCTGGCTGAGAATAAAAGAAAGACGGCTCTCGAAGCCGAAATACAAAACATGGCTGCACAAGCCATAGATACAAAAACAAAAAATAAAGCAGAAAAAGCAAGTCCTGAGGGCAAGTATCTAACCCCACCCAATGATGGACAAACTTCCACACCAATGGATCAGCGGCTAGACGCTATCTATGATCAAGAGCCATTGGGATTCGAAAAGGATCTAGAATCAACGAATGCTAAAATGTTGGCTCAAGACCCTTTGGAGGAAGTTAATATTGGGGATGAAGTCGAAAAGAGAGTAACGTACATTAGTGCGAAACTCAGTCCCAGTTTGAAACATAAGGTGATCGGACTGCTTAAAGCAAATAAAGATTGTTTCTCTTGGGATTACGACGAAATGCCTGGTTTGAAAAGAGAACTGGTGGAACATAGGCTTCCGATCAAGGATGGCAAAAAGCCCATCAAGCAGGCGCCTAGAAGATTCGCACCAGCAATCCTTTCGAAGATAAAGGCAGAGATAGAAAGATTGCTCCGCTGCAAGTTTATCAGGACCACGAGGTATGTTGAATGGCTTGCTAATATTGTGCCTGTCATTAAGAAAAATGGTTCTTTACGCATTTGCATAGACTTTAGGGATTTAAATACTGCTACCCCAAAAGATGAATACTTTATGCCTATAGCAGAAATGTTAATTGATTTTGCGGCAGGCTATGAATACCTGAGTAAGCTAGATGGATATTCTGGATATAATCAAATTTTCATTGCTGAGGATGATGTTCCCAAAATAGCCTTTCGATGCCCAGGCGCTTTAGGCACCTATGAATGGGTAGTAATGCCCTTTGGTTTAAAAAATGCTGGGGCAACATACCAAAGAGCGATGAACACAATCTTTCATGATTTTATCGAATCATTTATGCAGATTTATATAGATGACATAGTAGTCAAATCTGTTTCTGATGAGGATCATTTAAATCACTTGAGCCAATCATTCGAGCGAATGAGGAGACATGGCTTGAAAATGAATCCTCTTAAGTGTGCTTTTTTCGTGCAGGCTGGGGATTTCCTTGGTTTCATGGTCCACAAGAAGGGCATCGAAATCAACTTGAATAAAACAAAGGCCATCGTGGAGACGAAGCCTCCCTCTACAAAGAAGGAATTGCAATCACTCCTGGGTAAAATCAACTTTTTAAGGAGATTTACATCTAACTTGAGTGGGCGAACCCAAGCTTTCTCTCCATTGCTGCGCATAAATCAAGAAAATTTTGAATGGACGGAACAACATCAAGAGGCATTCGAAAAGATCAAGACTTACCTGATGCATCCTCCGATCCTAGCACCCCCTTCTAAAGAAAGGCCAATGCGATTGTATATCTCTGCCTCTAATGTAACCATAGGTAGCATGCTGGCCCAGGAAAATGAAGATGGCATCGAAAGAGCCATCTATTATATTAGTAGGGTCTTAAATAACGCAGAAACTAGGTACAATAGTATAGAAAAACTATGTCTTTGCTTATATTTCTCTTGTACAAAAATCAAGTATTATATTAAACCTGTTGACGTTTATGTTTCGTCTCACTTCGATGTCATTAAACATATGTTGTCAAAACCAATCATGCACAGCAGGATTGGTAAATGGGCCTTGGCGCTCACTGAATATAATTTAGCCTTCAAGCCTTTGCAGGCTATGAAAGGACAGGTTGTTTCAGATTTCATCGTTGATCACTCTGTGAATGAGAATTTTGCATTAGGCTATGTTGAAACTCAGCCATGGAAATTATATTTCGATGGATCAACACATAAAAATGGAAGTGGTGTTGGAGTGTGTATTATTTCGCCTGAAGGAATTCCAACAAAGTTCAAGTACAAGTTGGAAGGCCCTCTATGTTCGAACAATGAAGCTGAGTATGAAGCATTAATCGTTGGACTTGAAGCTTTGTTGGAATTGGGGGCAACCAGAGTCAAAATCAGAGGAGACTCAGAGTTAGTCATTAAACAAATAACTAAAGAATACAAGTGTATCAAAGAAAATTTGATCATGTATTTCGTTATTGCTAACAGGTTAATCAAGAAATTTGAATATGTGGATTTCAAACACATTCCTAGAAGTGATAATCAAGAAGCAAATGACTTGGCTCAAATAGCCTCAGGATATAGGATATCAAAATAAAAACTCCAATACCTCATAGAAACTAGAGGTAGAATAATGGCTACAAAGTTATCACCTTTAGACTTAGAAAATTCAAAATTGGGCTATGCAGGCCAAGAGGAATTCGAAGTTTTAAATATAGATGCCTTAGCAGATACGGATTGGCGGACTCCCATAGAAAATTATTTGAGGAATCCTTCAGTGAATACAGAGAGAAAAGTCAAATACAGAGCATTGTCTTATGTTTTAATAGGAAATGAATTATTTAAGAAAACCCCAGAAGGATTATTACTCAAATGTTTAGGGGGAAACGAAGCATATTTAGCTTTGTCTAGTGTGCACAGCGGAGCGTGTGGGGCACATCAGGCAGGTCATAAAATGAAATGGATTTTGTTCAGATATGGAACGTATTGGCCCACCATGCTCAAAGACTGCATAGAATTTGCCAAAGGATGTGAGGAGTGTCAAATCCATGCTGGCATTCAATATGCCCCAGCAAGTGAATTACATTCGATTGTCAAGCCTTGGCCTTTCAGAGGATGGGAATTAGATTTAATTGGTGAAATTCGACCAACATCATCTAAAGACCAGAAATATATTCTTGTGGGAATAGACTATTTCATAAAATGGGTCGAAGCAATTCCCTTAGTGAATGTGGACCAAGAGGCTATTATAGAATTTATTCAGAAGCAAATTTATTTACAGATTTGGGATACCAGAGAGTATAACAACAAATCAAGGTTCAATATTCACAGGACGAAAGATGCAAGAGTTCGCACAAGAAATGGGTTTCAAACTACTTACGTCAACGCCTTATTATGCCCAAGAAAATGGTCAAGTAGAAGCAGCCAATAAAGTCATAATAGGTCTGATAAAAAAGCATGTAGGTCGAAAACCAAAAAATTGGCATAAAACCCTAGATCAAGCTCTATGGGCCTGTCGAACGTCTCCTAAAGAAGCAACGAACACTACTCCGTTTCGACTTACATTTGGACACGACGCGGTGTTACCAGTCGAAATACATCTACAATCAGTCAGAATCCAAAGACAAAACGAAATACCAGTTGACCAATACTGGGAAATGATGATGAATGAGTTAATAGATGTAGATGAAGATAGGCTACAGGCTTTGGAGGTTATGAGAAGACAGAAAGAAAGAGTAGCTAGAGCATATAATAAAAGAGTTAAGAACAAGGAATTTTCAACCAATGATTTGGTATGGAAAGTTATTCTACCTATGGATAAGAAGAACAGATTACTAGGTAAATGGTCACCCCATTGGGAGGGACCTTTTCGTATTTTGAAAACATTTTCGAATAATGCTTATGAAATAGAGGAATTAGCAGAAGATAGGAGAATCTTAAGAGTAAATGGGAAGTACTTAAAGAAGTATAAACCATACCTGCAAGAGATTCAAATTACTTTAGAGTAAATAGATGTTAGGGTAAATAGAGCCAAGTGAACACTATATAAATATCAAAAATCAGTTATGTTCAAAGTACAGGTACATAAGAAAACTCTTTAACACTCCCAAGAGGTAAAGGGGGCATCTCGCTTCAACTTAGCAAATTGGCTTTTACATAAGTTGATTCTACATTGATTCATGTTTTTGATGCCTTCGAGTTCTTTAATCTCCTGGCCTATTCCTTCAGCCATCTCCATTTGTTTAAGACTTTCTGTAACCAGATCTGCAAGCCCTTGATCATCAGCAGACTTCATAGTTGTTCGCAGAGTTGCTTGCTCATCCTTTGCAGCCACAATTTTCTGTTTAAGCTCCTCAATCTGAGATTCCCAAAATAAGATAGATCGATCCAGAACATCATGCCTGTCTTTAGCTTGATTTTTTGTAAGCTCTAAAGCTTCTGCTTTTTCAGTGAGCTTGGAAGTCTGATCATATGCTTGGGATAAAGCTTCTCGTTTGGTTTGAGTTTTTTCTTCGATACCATGTAACCTGATGTATGCAGTATTAACTTCATCCAGCAGGAGTTGCAAATCATAAATAATTTCGGCTACATCAGACTGACAGATTTTAAGGTCTATTCGTGATAACAAATCCTTCATTGAAAAATAGGTCCCAGGATTGTCTCGTAAGATGGTGAAAAAATCGGCCTGAAAGATAGTCTTATTAACTTCCTGAAGAAGTTGGTCGAGAGAAGTAGGAGGCATATCCTTTTTCGATTGGGTCGAATCACCTGATTGAGTTGTGTTCGAAGAAGAACTCCGTTGAGCTAGCATCAATTTGAGATACTTTAAAGGATTGCTCTTCTTCATCTCTTCCTTTTGTTCTTCAGACAAGGTTGGAGGAATTGTTTTGACAAAAGTAGTTCCAATAGGAACAGGAACCTCTACTTCTACTTCCATTTCTTCGTCAGCACCTTCGACTGGCATCCCCTCATCTTCATCTGCTACTTCCATTCCCTCATCTTCATTATCATCTGCAAAATAGTGACTCACAGTATTCGTGTCACTCTCTTCTTCAGTTTGATTAGCAGAATGTGTCTTTTTTGGAGAGGGGTCACTGGGAATATCGATGACAGGAGCTTCGACCCCAATGATTGGTTCGTCAGCCTCCAGATTCTTTGCCAACGAAGGAGAAGTGGCCTGGTGATCTAAGGCTTCACCCAAGGGAGGCGAAGTTACTTGTTGATCTAAGGCTTTGACAGTCCCCACAGGGGTAGCCACGGTGGATGAACCTTTGTTCAAAACATCCTCATTGGAGCCTTCGGACTGAGAAGAAGGTGTAGGATTTGGATTTTGGATATTGGGAAGATTAACAGGAGCAGAAGGAGTACTCTGCATAAAAAGAATCAGGAATCAGTATGCAAGAAGGTTATATAAATTATCAAAGAAAAGCATCGAAGTAACATTTACCTTCTGCCCATCAGAAGTGGCATTGCTGCCAATTTGTTCTGAAGCGACATTCTTCGAAGATGGAGGCTTCGAAGAAACTTTGGATTTGGTTTGGGGGAGCAGTTGCAGGGACTTCACTGCTAGTGGGTTTAGTAACTTGAGAAGCTTCACCAGATTGTGAGGTTTTCTTCTTCTTCTTTCTCTTAAGGGGTGAAGCGTCTTCGTTCCCCTCCGGTTCACCTTCTAGTTGAGGGTCTTCATGCTTTCGTTTTTTGGGAGACTTTGGGGGCAAGCCACTTGCCTAAAGATATGACGAAGATGATTAATCAATTTAGAAGGAATTTCGAAAATAATAAAGAGGTAAGCACGGAATTACCTTTTTCTTCTTCTTTTTCAAAGTATTATCTACCTCAGCAGGAGGATTTTCAGTGACGGTGGTTGGTACTTGTAAAGTCGAAGTTGAGCCTACTTTGGGCACAACCTTTTCCTTCTTCAAAAATTTCAAATCAACAGCTGAAAGGATTGAGATCAAGGTTAAAATAAGACAAAGTGAAATTTATGAGGGAACTTCGATTTTCTTTCAGTTTCGCACCTTCGCATTCTCGAGATTTAACAGACATGGCTGACAAGTCGTAGCGAAGGTGCCCTCTGAAATTGTATAAATCATGTTTTGCCCACGTAACCCTCTGGGCAGGTTTTTTGGCATCATTTTCGCAGCTACGAAAAAGATCCCTAAAATATAACCACCCAGGGTACGGGGAAAAAAAGGCTAGAGCCAGCTCTGAAGTAGGCAAATTTGGAAATTTGGGTGGTTTATGTCTAAACGCCCACCCATACCTATCTTCAGGTTTTATATAAGGAGGACATCGAACTGTCGGAAGTTGTTTTTCAAATTTTTCTCTCAAAGTTTTTGCTGCATCACAAACAGTTCGATGTATGTCCATTGGATTATACACAATTTCAAAATATTTTTGGGAAGGCTCGAATTTCTTTGACATGAGTGAATCTACCTTTTTTGGTGTTTTCCTGCACAAAGGAAAAAGCTGTAGTTAATTGTTGTTGGATTTCGATGGTACCAAACATATTATTCGAATAATGGTCTGTCCACCAAGTATAAAAATCTCTTGTCTTGTAGAAGGAAGGGGTAAAATAAACTAATGTAAACTCAGCGAAATCTTCATGTTGCTTTTGTCTGATTTCAATTTCCTTGGAAGGGTAAGGTACCCCTGCCAGGCATATTTCTCTCTTCTTGTCAAAAAGAGGTTCAGGAAGGATCTGACACAAACCAAACTGTCGAGCCACGAAATTGGGCTGATAAGCAAGGATGTGTGCTTGACTTTTGACAGGAGTAATCCTCAAAGCAATTAATCTAGGGGTTAGAAAAGCATTCTAGATGTCTCTTATTGTTTGTTCCAAAATAGCCTGCTCCAAAGGCATGGTGAACCAAGTTGGTCCACAGTTTCGAGTGACGAATGGAGCCATCGAAGAATCAAAATCATGTCTTTTTGAAAAGATCATCATGTACTGGACGAAGCTCGTTTTGAAATTCTCTTTCTCATCATTGGGAGTGAGTTTCAGCAATCTGGTTCCCTCAATACTACGATTCACAACATCAGGGTGTTCTTCATTATTTGTCCCAGACGTTGACAAAGACGCTTCAAAAGTGGCATTCAGCCAGAGTTGCAACAACCAAAAAGGGCCAGCCAGAAGAAGATTGGTGCCAGCTTTGTAGGTTTTCAGTTTCAGCACAGCAGCACAAATACTTTCATATAAGCTGGACAACAGCAGTTCGCTGATGCAAACTCTTCGACCATGATGCAGTTGATTGGCCAAGGTAATAAATCTACTTGCCACTTGTAGTGACTTGCTACAAAAAACATATTTCGACAGCCACAGCGCCAAGAGCGCTATGTGCTCAACCTCTAACACTTCTTCTTCGTCCGAATGGTAAAAAGCAATATACTTGGAGAAACTAGCATGCTTAAGTTCAAATTCAATGAGGTTTTCCGCGTCCTCATTAGGATCGAAAGTTTCTCCAATAGGAGAAAGCCCGTAATGGCCGCTATATCGAAGAAAGTGGGTGTTACCATTCCACAAGGAAGATGGAACGTGTTGTAAGTACTGTCCCAAAAGTATAGAGAAGCCAATAAAAAAGGGTGGCTATAGCTAAAACATAATTTGGACATTCGAATCAAGTTAAGGATACCTAAGTTTTCCCATTCCTGAGACTTCTTGCTCTCAATCTTAGCAAGCCAATTTTGATACGACTGGTCAGATGTAGGGCAAGAACGGAAGGGTTTGAAATTGACAGTAACGTAATCCATGTTAAAAGGGTCTCTTTTTAGTGCCGTTGTTATGCCTTCACTAGTTCCCTCTAAGGTTTTGGGTATCTTGGCAGCAGATTCATTGTCCTTAAGTTTTGATGGTACAGACTTGTTAATAATGGGTTTGGTTAGAAAATAGGCGGGAAAGAATCCCTTTGTTTTCTCTAAACGTTCTATGGAAATCAAAGGACCCATTACTCCTAGGGTTTTATCAGAAACAATGGTAGGAATGATTACCTGAGAAGCATAGATAGCTTTTTGCTCCGGAGTCAGTTTGGGAGTGGAGATAAACTCTTGGTTGCCCAGGTTAATGATCTTGCTCGTTGGTTTTTCAGTGGAATCCGCGATCTGTTTGGACTTCCCAGATTTCTGGGAAGTAGTTGCTGGCATTGTTAAAGAAGACATGGTGAAAGATGAAAAGTTTTTCTGATGATGAAAATCTAGTTTGTTTAAAGAACTGAGAGTATAAAATCTGGTTTGCTTGAAAGCTAAGAGGGTTTTGGAAAAGTTCAGAATGAAGAAGATGAAGTGTTTTTATAGCTTCTTCAACGGTTGGAAAATTTTTGACCTTTGGAAAGTAGTGGGACACGTGTAATCATTTTATTGAAAAGGAGAAAAGTGAAAATTTTCAACTTCGAAAAGGGTAAATTGGTATAGATGAATAAAATATTTCATATCCACCTGGAAAAGAAATCAATATTTATTATTGGTGAGTAAATATAAGCCCTTTTTGTTCCATAGAAAAAGAATTCTTCGATTGCCAATGGTGAATGATATTTCGATTAAAATCCTTAGCGTTTAAAGTATGAAGAAATTTCCTTTGGAAAATGCATTAGCATTGGAACGGGCCAAATGAAGGGTTGATTCGAAATTCAAATGACTTAAGAATTCGAATTTCAAATGAGGAACTGAAGATTCGAATTTTGAAAAAGAGCGCCATTTTGAAGGACGCGTGGAAGACAGTAAACGAAGGGGTTTTGCATGTGTCAAACATGGCGTAATATTACTGGAGGACCGTTAGGGTCAGAATACTATAAATAGGTGTTTTCTATTAGATTTCTGGTGTGTTCACTTTATGTATTTAAAATTCTCAAACACTCAAATTACCGCAATCGAAAGGGAAACGAGTCAAGGAGATATCATGTACGTTAAGAACATCATGTTCTTTTATAATTTAAATACAAGTTTGTTTACATTTATTTCAGCTCTCTGCATTTTACTCTTAAAACATTTCGATTCCTTCCATGTCTTTACCTTGTTTTGTCTTTAAACACTTATTTCTCCGTAAACTCATTTACCTTTAAACTTTTACTTTATTTCCCAGAAACTGTTACTTTTTAAAGAGTCTTTATCCTTACATTTTATTATCAAAAGCCAAGTTTAATATCGAAATCTTTTTATAAATAGTCAGTATATCTACATAGTTAATTCTAAGAAAGTTCCTTAAGAATCAATTAAGATCATGAGTTTGAACATGAGAATCTTTTATGACACATGTGTCCTAGGATCAATCTAGTCGATCCTGCAAGTAACCAATAATAATTAGTAAAAATTGGAAGACTAGCGGTTGTTTACGAAAAATCACCGTAAACAGAACTGGAGCATGCTAAAATCGATACCATCCTCATATGTAACACTTTAGTAATTCCTACTAGAACCACCTAATCGCATCCAATCCACCATCTTAGTATCAAGGCTCACCAATAAGAACCAAAGTTTAGACAACATGATGCATGATCGACAACAACACATGTAACAAAACACACGCACATTGACCCCTATGTTGATCGTGCATGCCACCGACACCATATTCATCATCAACATAGCATGTATATATGTGAATATACACCATCATTAACAACCACACCATAACAAATAGTCATGCTCAAAAAATCATTATTGTAACATATAAGCATCTTCATCACAACATTATTATAGCAACATGATCATAACATCATCAACATCACCATGTAAATCATAAATCGATTAAAAATAAGTTTATTCATCAATGCATACTAAGACAACATCAAACACTACTCAACAAGACCCATTAATAGCAGAACAATACACAAAAGTCAAAAAATCGGTATTTGCCACCTAATATCAGCAAAACAAGCATTTACACAAGTTTGAGGGAAAAGATGCCCTGAGTTTCACAAGCATGACACCCGTCATCAATCTAAGGGAATGAAACCATGGGCATCACCAAGCTGAAGCTCGCTGGTGACTTGCAATTTGCATAATCACGATTCATGCCCAAAGTGCGATTTTGGACTCCAATTCACCTTGGAGTCATCAATAATCAGTCCAAAATATTACATACATGTTCTATACTCCTTTATAACCGTTAATTTCATCCATCTACCCCTCATTCTTTAACACCTATTATAAAAGCACATCTCCCACTTATCTTGTTTTTACTAGCAAGCTAGTAAATCCTCCCTTTGAAGTTATTCTTCTTCTACCTCTAGCCAACTTAGTCTCTCTTGCCTCTTTTATTTTTTTTTATTTTTTTTTCTACATACTGATAGAATGTCCCCTAACCTAATTTGTTTTCTAATTAAATAATTATGATAAATCTTATTAAAAACACACACTTAGCCCAAAACTCACATGCCTTTTACTCCTTCCTGCTCATAACTTTCTCTATTCCCCACCAATAGCCCAATTATTCTATTTTCTCTTATTCTACTCAAATATATAACTAAAATATTATTTTAATTAATAAAATAATTTTAAATTATGTCTTCATCCTCTAATTATATTTCTATATCCCTAGCTCGAGGACAATTTCCCCACAAACCTCCAATAAAGAAATAAATAATAAAAAATGCATAATTAAAATAAAATAAATAATTTATGCAAGAAGCGGGGTGTTACACATCATCATGGGTCACTAACAAAAGTACAAGATATAGCAAGAATCATGTTTCTATCATCAATTTCACAAACAAGCATGATTTCATCAAAATTCTAAACCCAATTTCATGCAAAATCCCTCCACAAAGCTATACTAATTAAGAATCCACCTCTTGAAAATCATGATGATGAAATTGTGGTGAAATGAAGTGAAGTTACCTTCTTCTTCCAAGCTCTTTTTCTCCTCTCTTCTTTATTTTCCTTTCTCTTATTTCCTTACTTACTTTGGTAAGAGGGAAGAAAATGAACGAAAAATAGAATGGATAATGATATATAGAAAATCCTTTGTCTTTTAGTGGACTTAATTATGGTTTTACCATTCAACCCTTACAAAATCTCATATTCTCCCAATTGCCTCTCTCTCTCTCTCTCTCACAATTACCAAAATACCATTCCTTTCTAACAAGTAAGGATTAAGAGAATTGAATAGACTTAATCTCTTTTTTTCTCATTAATTAATCAATGGTGGAGATCAACCTGGAGATCTTACACACACTCAAGTGCACTTGAGTACTCTAAATGACTTTGTCACTCGCTACCCTAGGGACCTAAAGCCACGTGTAGAAATGATGTTATGAAACATTTCAGTGACGAGACAAACATTTATTGTGCATGTTCTCAAGACCACCTGCTCCCACTCACTAGAGTTTTCGACTTCCAACTCCATAAAACAAAGGCTTGTCTGGAAAAAACAATATGACAATAGAGAGTAACCAAACAATCTCAATCATAACTTTACTAAGTAAAATCAAGGACTTGGAGATAACTTTTACGGGTCTCCAAAGTCCTAATTTAGAACTCCACCAAGTATGACAAATGATCACATGGAACATCCTAACAAAATCGAGCACTTGATCCTAATCACTCAAACATTATATGTCATTAAATCTGATCGAACGAACCTGCATCACATGTCGAATTATACAAAGGTTGTGATTTCAAACGTATGACATGTATAAATCATATCACGTGTTGATGACAGATATCAACTCACTCTCGAACTACATTTCTCTAACTTCATTTGCTTAGACATTGAAGTGTGAACATTATAGATCATCTATATTATCGCACTAAAAAGTTTTGCTACTATATTGGACAAAATTCATCTCATACTTCTTGTCCAATTTAGACCAAATACTCTTATATTTGCTCGAGCATTATACCCCATTAACACTTTTTTTAAAGTAAAATTTATTTATTTTTTAAAATAAAATGTAAGCCTATCCAATTAAATTTGAAATTATCATATTATTCACCCTTTTTAGTTATATTGTTCCAATATCTTGATAAAATTTTGAAGACTATTTGAAACCATGATTACAATTTGGAGTACTACTAACTAATTTATTTATTCTCCCACAAAGTTTAATCCTAAACCACAAATTTTAGGCTATCTGCTCCCTAAAGACCTTTCTTTTGACCACATTCTTATTCGGCCGGCACATGGTGTCCCTACCGCCAAAGTCGTAACAATCAATACACGCAATACCCCAAAATTGCCTTCACACTCTAAACTTATCCCAATGCAAATTCATCCACATTACCATTACTTTTTGCGTGAACGTTTTTTCACCCTTTTCCTTATTCAATGCATTTTACAAACCCAAGTACCTACTATCTATAAATCCATCAACTAGAGGGGTTGAAAATCAAAACCGATTCGAAACAAATTAAAATTGTAAAAAATTATATTTAATTCGGATCTATTTGAATACGTAGTATTTTTTATAATAAGATCACGCGGTTTGATTCGGTTTATAATTTATATTTTATAAACTGAATAAAATCAAACTGTATTATATTAAAAAATCTTATTAATCAATATATATTTTTTAATTTTTAAAAAAATAAACATGTATTATGTGTATATTTTATTATATTCTTTGTACGATATTTATTTTAATTTGTAAATTATAAAACATAAAATATTATTCATTTATAAATATTATTTTCACAAAATATATTTTATCGTATTCTTTATTGGAATAATATGCAAGTGTGAGTAAGTGGAAAAATAGTCTCACATTAAATAGGAATATGGAGACTTAAGCATATATAAGTGGAAGAACCCACTCACCTATCACCTTAAGGTTTTAGGTGGACAAGTGGTGTGTCTCTCACAAGGTATTGATTCCTCAACTTTATATCAATGCTACTACTATATAATCATATTTATATCATTCTTTATAGGGTTAAGTATGTTTTTGGTCCCTCTAAATATCTCAAACTTCGTTTTAAGTCCCTCTAAATATTTTCTTCAAAGAATGATCCTCCTAAAATTTTGAATTTTAACTTTTGGTCCCTCATGACAAAATCGTAGCTAAAATGGTCTCTATCATCGTCGCTAAATAAAAAATCGTCGCTAAGTTGTAAAAAACGTTGCTAAAACCGTCTTTAAGTTGTAAGAATTGTCGCTAAAATCGTCGCTAAGTTGTAAGAACCGTTGCTAAATTGTTGGAGGGACCAAAAATTAAATTTAAATTTTTAAGAGGACAATTCTTTGAAGAAAAATTTTAGAAGGACTAAAAATGAAGTTTGAGATATTTAGAGGGATCAAAAACATATTTAACCCTTCTTTATATATATAAAAAATTATAATACGCGGTTTTATGAATTAAATTATAAATTTATTTTGACAATTATAAATTTATTTATGAATGATTAAACAGAAAATTATATATTTTTTTCTATATGTACCAGTATGACTCAATATTATTTTTTTTATAAAAATCAAACCAATTCAAACTGCTCGTTTATATATATATATTCCCTCCGTCTCATGATAAGTGTCTCATTTGTACTTTTTCTTTGTCTCAAAATAATTGTCAATTTATAATTTCAATGCATCAATTATTATTATTTTATACTACTATACCCCTATTTATTAACTTTCACTTTATTCAACTACTCAATCAATTATAATTAAAAGGGGCATTCTAGTAAACTACATTAACTTTCTCACTAAGTCAAATACATCCAATCATTTTCTTAAAAAGCACGCATTACTCAAATGAGATACTCCCTCTGTCCCAAATTATATGACATTTTGGTAATTTCACGAGAATTAAGAAATTTAATTATTATTTTATGGGAAAGTGAAATGTTGTATGACTTTACAAATTTGTCATTCAATAAATATATTGAAAAACGAAATCAAAAGAATGAAAGAAGAAAGAGAAATAAATAGTTTAAAGTATATTAAGTAAAAAGTCATTAATGATGTATTGAGATTTTAAAGTGATTTATAATTTGGAACAAATATTTTTTGTAAAATAATTTATAATTTGGAACGGACGGAGTATATAATAAAATAGGTCCGGTTATCCTATATTGTTTGTTTTGCATTTTCTTTTAATGGATTAAAATTTTAGACTCCTATCATATAATAATTTATATATGTTTTATAATGTTATTTTTATTACGAGTTTAAAGATTATTTTGTTTGTTATAGCTTAATGTTTATATATTATTTTAAATGATATTCTAATTTATAGTTTATAGTTTATTTATTTTCTTTTTTATTTTTTATTATTTTTAAAAAACTTCACTTTTATTTTTATATTTAATTTAAAATAAAATAATTATATATTAAATATTTTTTATGTTATTTTATATTTATAAATTATTTGAATCGTTAATTTTATAAAATATTTTAATTAATTTATTAATTATCAATCTCAATTACTATCAATTATAAATCATAAACTATCAACTAACAATTATTAATAATAAATTATAAACTATTAGATAATTTATCAGTCAATTATTATTTTTATAAATAGATTCTTAATATATTTTACCCAATTCTATCCTAAATTATTTACATAACAGATTAAAATTTAGACTTACAGGGTCAACTATGTCATATTAATTCTATTAATTTTGTGCGTGCATATTTATATAGAACGGATTGAAATGAGACTTTAAATTTTTCATATAAACTACTTTCTTCCTTTTAAAATGAATGATTGTTATTTTAATAATAAAATTTATTTTAAAATGATTGTCAATCTTATTTTTTAATGTAGAAATCATTATTTTTTTTTGTATTTCGTCTAATACACTAATAAGATTAATTTAATAAAAATAAAATATTATAACAACATGCATTTTTTAATTACATGTACAAAACATTAAATCTGTAAATAATAATAGTTTTAAAATAAAAAAATATTTTGTTAAAAAAAATAATTAATTAGAAAGAGTATTCGGTTGAAATTGAGATCTCTTTCATCTCTCCAAAGAAATAGAGAATACTATTATCAAAATTTTAATATTTATATTATTTAAAAATTTGACTTATATTTTATATACTTTTGATATTTATTCAATGTAAACATCGTAAATTTATCATATGTACACGTACTTTGTTAAAAATAAAAAAGGATTAATTAGAAGGAGTGTTTTGTTGACCTTTGCCTAAAAAGAGGGTAAAGAGACGCAGCAAGGGTCAGAAACTGGAAAAGCGTGTAAGCAGGTTAATGCTCATTGCTGAGCTCTTGCTGACACAACACTATTCCTCAGATAAACATCTTCATAACTTCGAATTCAATTTTGAAAAAATATCTTTAATTTGAATCCAAATTCAATAAAGAGTAAATTTCGCCTAAGAAAAAGAAAAGGAAAAGAATTTGGTAATAGTAGTAGTCCTTAAAGAATTCGTAGTGTGAGAATCAATAAAGATACGAGAGTAAAAGATGTGGCTTTTCAAATAATCCATAATTATATAAGCATATTTTGCGAAATTTTTTGTCTCTTAACATATACTATGTTTTTTCTTAATATGTAAGTTATTTTGAAGTACATCTATAGAAAAATGATAATTTAATAATACATAAAATATATACACTTACTATATCATAGATTATTTTAAAAAATTAAATAAATATATATATATATATATATATATATATATATATATATATATATATATATGATCCAACAATTACACAATTTTTAAATTTTGTCTTAATCATCTTTATTTTATAATCTTTATCTTTATAGTTGAAACTTGAAAATATATGAGAAATATTTATGTAAAACATTTTAAGTCAGATTGTTACTATTTTACAATAAAAATATGACTCGTATAATATCATATAAGAAGTGATAATATGAATAATATATATATATATATATATATATATATATATATATATATATATATATATATATATATATATATATATATATATATATATATAAAAGATGAAATTATATATTTGTCATACTTTTATAAATGTTAAACCTAAATAATTGTATTTAATTTTTGTCCTTCATATAAATAGAAGGTATTTGTTATTGTGTTTTTGATATACTTGTGGATTTGATTGACATTATAATAGTCACAATAAACACTTATAAAGACTAATAAGTGAAGATTAAGAAGTTTTTAAATTAGTAAAGAGATGAGTTTGTTTGTTAAACGCTATCACAAATACTTTAAGAAAAAAAATATAAAGCATGAAGTTGTTTTTGTCTCTTAGAGTTTATTTATTTATGTTTTTTTATAAGGAGGATTTACGTCCAAAAAGAAAAAAATTATATTGTAATTAAACGAGACACATTTGTCTTAGACACATTAGAATCTAGAAGAGTCTCGAATTGAGTAGGACAAGTAACATACATACACATGTCTTCTAGAGATTTATTCTGCTTTTGGCTAACGCATTCATCAATTGATTAGCCTTATGGTAAACATGATTGTAATTATATCCCAACCCATTTCAATAAATGCTTAAAATTTGGTAATCAACATTTCACCCATAAGCTTACCACGACCTTTATATATCATTTTCCACACGTTTGGAGTCCACATTCACCTTAGTGGCTTTCAGTCTCATCCTTCTAGCAACTCGAAAACCTTTAAGACCCCCCCTCAAGTTCCACAACAAAACGTTACAAACCCTGAGTTATTTTTAGCAAAGTCACCTAACCAAATACCATTGATATTCCTAATGAAACATCTACATCGAACTATCTCATCTATTGTACAAGCTCCATCTGAATTCAACATAACACATCCAATGGTCGGAGCTTCCTGTTCGCGGTAAAAAGTGACGAACGAGGGAATCGAATCGGAATTCGAATCTCTGGATCAAAACGATTTACTCTTTTGATTTGTTTTTAAAAAAAGATGCCGCGAGCATCAAGCTTTATTGTTTCCAAAACAAGAAAATGAGATGAAAAAGGGGAAAGCTGAAATACCCTAAATAAAATAAAGATATGCGGTGCGACTAGCGTGAACTAGACGCAACGCATTGGGGAGAGATCTGAGTAAGGGGGTTTGTATATAAAGGGAAGGTTGTAGCACCCTATATATATATATATATATATATATAGTTATCTATAGCCTTATTTGTATATATGAATATTTTTGATATGTTTGTGTGTTTTAATTTGCTATTCTATTCTTGGGAAAGTTTCTCCGTTGGGTTTTAAGAAAGGTAGGTTAGGCGGGTCCTAAGTTTTGTTATTATTATGCTCGCAAAGATCATTGGGATCCTCTACATACATATCCCCTAGTGGGAATCAGAGCATTTGTAGTTCGGATCTAAGGGAACTATGGTTTGTTTGCTTTGATGGAGAAAGAAGTATGATCGCCAAGGATGAGACATTGTGCCTACGTATTCTCAAAGGGAGGTTGAGAAAGTTAGAGCAATCATAGTTCCCACTTATGCTAGTGGAAGCTAATGGTGTTATTAAGAGACAAAGACAAATGTCATCTTAATGAAAAATGTATCTAATCTATTTCATCACATACATTTTTGAAAGGTTGATTGATTAACTCTTTCATCGTAAGTATTAGGTGTTTTACTTGAGTGTACAAGCGTTACCACTTACGAGTTAAGAAAGATGTTTGAACGATTATTGAATCTTTAATTGTAAGCATTGGTGTTTTGCTTGAGTGTACAAGCGTTACCACTTACAATAAAAATATGTTTTATTTGAAAAAGTGTTTGATTTGTATGTGACGTTATAGATGAGATACTTCATCCATAGAGATGATATATGTCAAAATCTCTAGGAGAAATTGATTATTGATTAGGGGGATGCTTTTAAGAAGCCCGTGGGTCCTTGTATTGTAAGCCCAAGAGGAGGCATTTCGAGGGTCATCGAGGGTCCTTGTATGAAGCTTAAGAGGAAGCTATAGGGTATGGCTGGCTTTGACTTTAAGAGTGGTTTCACCAGGAAACCATCCTCTTAGGATTTAAGAGTGATTTCACCGAGAAATCATACTCTTAGGGTTCTATCTTAGCGTGGGTGATTCTTTGCATTGGAAGCCCAATAGGAGGCTGTTAAGAGATTTCCAGGTCTCTTTCTTGTTTGATGCCCGAGAGAAGGCTAAACTCAACGAGGGAGTTCTTTTGAACGAAGCCCAAGAGGAGGCTAACTCGGCAGGGGAGTTGTCTAATATGAAGTCTAAGCGAAGGCTAAACTCAATGGGTGAGTTGTCTTATACGAAGCCTAAGAGAAGGCTAAAGGGAACCTAGTTGTTATGCTATAAATGAACAGTTATATGAACAAGTGTGTGATGTGTATTCACAAGAGTTTATGAAGAAAATATATAAACAAGTGTATAAAACAAGAAATTAAAGCAAGTGTAACTTGAATATATACAAAAGAGTTGGGACTTACACCTTAAGGGAGGCCCATTTAAGAGCAGTTTCACCGGGAATAATGCTCCTCTTAATACCAATGGAATCAGTATATAAAGAAGCGGATGAAAACAAACGAACGAAGTTTATTATACTTGAATATTTACAAAGATGATTGAATATGTACAAGGAATTGGATATTTAATAACAGGGTGGATATGTACAAGGAAATAAATATGTACATAGGAGGGTTGAGACTTACACCGTGAGGGAGGCCCATGATCAATTTGAAAGAAATTCGAGGAAAAAACCTAGTTCGGTTTATCTTCAAATCGAATCGATCATGGAAAAAGGTGTGTAAGTTTATTGAAAGGTTTTTGAAAATGTTTTTGAAAATGATTTTAAAAGTGAAGGATATTCACAAGAAGTTTTGAAAAATATTAGGATTTAAAATCGGAAAGAAAACATTTTTGAAAAGTATTAAAAATACTTAAAATGTCTCATTTTTTAACCTAATTAAAATATAATCAAAAAAAATATTTTTGGAGTTTTTTGACATAATCATAAAATAGGTATATTAAATGACAAGTGTGCAAAAAATCATCTCAAAATGAGAAGTTTTGATTAATTTTTGAAAATGTTGAAGTTTGTTAAAAAAACTTGAGAAAATTAGTGATAAAAAGAGAGTTTTGGTCCTAAGGAGATTTGAACCTAGGATCCTTGGCTTAGAAGTGAAAATTTTACCACTGAGCCATGCGCGTGGCTTGTCATTTAATCACCTTGTTTTAAATATAAAAATGTTTTGAAAAATATTTGAAAACAAGTGTAAAAATGAAGTTTTGAAGAAAAGAGTCAGAAGTTGAAGCTTCTGAAGGGAGTCAGAAGTTGAAGCTTCTGAAGGAATGTTTTAGAGTCAGAAGGTGAAGGAATGAGAGTCAGAAGGTGAAGCTTCTGAAGAAGTGAGAGTCAGAAGGTGAAGCTTCAGAAGGAGTGAGATTCAAAAGGTGAAGCTTCTGAAGGAATTAGTTTTTTTTTAAAAGATCCCAAGGGGATTCGAACCCTGGGCCTTATGGAAAGGAAAGGCTTTAGGGCGTGCTGGCTTGCCACTGGGGTGGCTGTTACATCCGGTTATGAAATAACAACGATCAAATATATATTAAACTAAGAATTAGAATTTTAAGAAAACTGAAAAACGCGCTAAGAACATCATCTTCAACCTCCAGAATTCAATTCGTATCTCTCTTGTTTCTCAATGAAATTGCACGATCCAAACATCAAACTTGCTCGGATTTTCACAGGAACATGATGGTGGCAATTAATTTCATTTATTTTTAGTGTAGGGTGATTAATTTTGTATGAACATTAAGCACCCTAATTCTGAATTTTGATTGTGAAATCGTGTATGTGCACCAATTCAAGCAATTGATTGAGGGTTTATGATCCTCATAAGTGCAGAAACAGGATGGCCAAGCAATATTTGAGCTGGAAGTTAGAAATTAAAAAGTTCAAAGTTGAGCAACTTACCTCTTATGAGAAGATATCAAATTCTTGCTTAGAGTGTTTCCAGTTGCATTTTGACGATTGCTATAGCTCCACTGGACCTTAAGGAACATGTGGAAGTGCTCATCTTGGATTGAGATGGCCTAAAATAACTTACCCAACTCCAACTGCGGTTCGAGTCATTTGAAGATGATGATGATGATTCTGAGGTTTCAGAAGCGATTCAAGGGTTTGGATGACTTATATGAGGTATATGGATGATGTTTGAAGTGATAAATTGGAACAAGCACGAGTGGATTGAGAGTTTGGGGTTTAAGGCTCAAAACTTGCACAAATGAAGTTTTTTTGAGCAAACTGACTCTTGGCTTTTTTTGTGATGATTTGAAGTTTCAAACAACTTCTAAATGATGTTTAGAAGATGTTTGAATGACACCTTTGGTTAGAACTTGCAAAAATTGCAATTTGGAATTCTAACCTCTTTGAAAACTTAGAAACTTGCAAAATAAGAAAGAAATGAGAAAACAAGTTTGGAATTGTTTTTTGGTGTGATTTTGAATGAAGTAAGAACTCCAATTTATAGGCCAAGGAACTTGAATGGCAAGACAAGATAAGCTTGAAGAGTTTGCAACTTGGAAGCTTAAGTGTAAGAAAGGAATATTCTTCATTAAATGCACATGGAATCTTTCTTAACCATGGTTAAAAAACTCAAGTACTTTTAACCTTTCCCAATCATTGCCAATCATATTTTTATCCCTTAAATCCTATCTCATTTGGTGACAAGGCTTCTAGAAGGAAGAAAGTTGCAAAATGACTTGTAATTTTGATGGATGACTCGAAAAATTATGGTTATGGAGCTCTATGTTTCAAGATCCAAACCCTAGATACACAAAGTATTTGTTCAAGTTCTTGGACATTTTGGAAAGCTTGTAACAAGATCTACAACTTTCATGTTTTGAGTTTTTCTTGAATCAAAATGGATGTAGGTGAAAAATGGCCATGAAAGTGAGGAAAAACCATGTTTTTAACACTTGAAAATTTTTCTAAGTGTTAGAAAAATTTCAATCTTGACTTTTTGTTAACTTTTTCACATATCTTGATTTTTTATGATCATGATGGATAATTTGAAATGATTTTATGATTGAAAAAATTTGGATTTGAAAAAGTTGACCAAAAGTAAAAGTTTGACTTTTTTTGAACTGTTGAATTTTCATCAGATGATTCAGAATTTGTCTGATGATCAATCATGGATTTTGAATGTTTTGAACCAAGAAATTAGGTCAAGATGATGCATTGATGATGTTAAGATCAATCTCCAAACAAATAGGTCATTCATTAAGCAAAAAGTCAATGATTCACTATCTTCGATCAAAATCCTAATTGGTCGATTCAAGCTAGATCATGAGAAAAAGTTGGGAATTTGAAGATCAAATGTTGATGGTTGATGAAGATAGATAAATTGAGGTGAGTGGTGACTCAAACCCTAATTGATCATATCTTGAACATATGAAATTTTTTATAAAACCCTAATTTGGCTTCAGGAGCACACACACGATCTATCCTGTTCTGAAACTGTTAGTGATGCAATGATGCACATGTGAATGATATAAGGTGGTATCTTAGGTCAAAAATTATGGTATGACACTTCACATCAGGTTTATTGGATCTCCTTTTAAATCCTTAAACCATTGTTCGTAGCTACTATATCACTTCCATAATCACTCATAGTTTTCACAATATAATCCATCATATCATATGGAGAAAACTGTTGAAATTCTTTCTGTGTTCATAGTTCAAAGGAAAATTTCGCTTTTATTTCAAAAAATTTGAAGTAAAAATTCATTTAAAACCTTTTTTTTTAGTTTCAAAAGTGATTTTCACAAGAAAAAGCGTTATTTTGCAAAAGCAGAATAAATCAAGAATTGCAAACAAATGGGCACAAGGCTCAAATTTTATTGATAGAATGGTAATCAGCCAAAGGCGTGATTCCATGGACTATTTACAAAAGTTAGAAATGGTAATTTATTGGGAAAATGCTACATTGAAAGCAATAACCGCTATTCTCCCTAACAACTTCGAATTCCAACTGTGCTTGTTGCTTTAGAAGATTTGATTGAAGATCCGTTGATGGAATATTCTTCAGATTAACTAAGTACGGACTGATGCAGTTACTTTGTCATTTTGATCCTTAATTTTTGCCTAGATTTCCTTTTCAGGTTTTCAACCTACCAGGATAAACTTTTGTATATTGTCTCTAATTTTTACCTGGACCGCCTTTTCAGGTTTTTAGTCCACCGAAACGCTCATTTTTGCCTAAGCCGCCCTTTTCGGATTTTCGACTTACCGAGCTATTCTTTTGTCTTTTTAGATAAAGTATTTCTTGACTACATCAGCATTTACAGGATGCGGGAGTTCATCATCGTCCATGGTCGTGAGAGTCATAGCACCGCCAGAAAAGCTTCTTTTGACGGTGTATGGGCCTTCGTAATTAGGAGTCCATTTTCCCCTAGAATCTGGTTGAAAAGACAAAATCTTTTTAAGCACGAGGTCGCCTTCTTGGAATTCACGAGGTCGAACCTTTTGTCGGGTTTTTCATCCTTCTTTGATATAATTGTCCATGACACAAAGCGGTCGACGCTTTTTCTTCGATTAAGTTCAATCGATCAGATCGCTTTGACACCATTCAAATACGATAACTTAGCTTCCATGAGAACTCTCATTGATGGAATTTCAACTTCTACGGGCAGACTGCCCATGCAGATACTAAAGAAAAAGGGTTACCCTGTCAAGTGCGATCAAGTACGATACCCGTGTAAAGCAAATGGCAGCATTTCATGCCAGTCTTTGTCAGTAACGACCATTTTCTGGACGATCTTTTTGATGTTCTTGTTGGCGGGTTCCACGATGCCGTTCATCTTTGGTCGGTAAGGAGATGAGTTATGATGCTCAATCTTGAATTCCTCACACAATTCTTTCATCATTTTGTTGTTCAAGTTCGATCCATTATCTATAATGATCTTGCTTGGAACTCCATATCGACAAATGAGGTTGTTCTTGATGAACCTCACAACCACTTGTCTTATAACGTTGGCGTAAGATGCTGCTTCGACCCATTTGGTGAAGTAATCAATGGCCACTAAAATGAAGCGATGACCGTTTGACGCTTTTGGTTCAATCATCCCAATCATGTCGATGCCCCACATGGAGAAAGGCCACGAAGAGGAAAGAACATTGAGTAGAGTCGGTGGCACATGGATCTTATCTGCGTAGATCTGGAACTTGTGACATCTCTTAACGTGTTTACAACAATCAGATTCCATTGTTATCCAATAGTAACCTGCCCTTAAGATTTTTCTGGACATTGCATGCCCATTTGAATGGGTTCCAAATGACCCTTCATGAACTTCGTGAGTTAACATATCTGCTTCATGTCTATCCACGCATCTGAGCAAGACCACGTCAAAGTTTCTTTTGTATAGCACATCTCCATTCAGGAAGAAATTTCCAGAAAGCCTCCTTAGAGTTCTCTTATCTTTGTGCGATTCCCCGAGTGGGTACTCCTGAGTTTGAAGGAAGCGTTTGATGTCGTGGAACCACGGTTTATCATCGATGACTGCTTCAGTTGCAAACACATATGCAGGTCTTTCAAGGCGTCTGATGCTGATCTTAGGCATATCGTTCCAATGGTTGACTTTGAACATGGAAGATAGAGTAGCCAAGGCGTCTGCCATTCAATTCTGATCTCGAGGAATATGATGCAATTCAACTTTGTTGAAGAAAGTCAACAAATGTCTTGCATAATCTCGGTAGGGAATCAAACCAAAGTGATGAGTTTCATACTTGTCTTTGATTTGATTGATTACAAGGGTTGAATCTCCATATATGTCAAGGATCTTGACCCTTAAGTCGATGGCTTCTTCGATACCCATGATGACTACCCTCGGGAGTAATGATAACTGCCCCAATTCCATTGCCAAAAAATGTTAACTGCTCCATCAAAAATTAAGCCCCATCTAGATTCTGGATCAGGACCTTCTTCAGGTAACAGTTCGTCACAATCTTTCATCTTTAAGTACATAACATCCTTGTCAGGGAAGTCAAACTTGAGAGATTGGTATTCGTTGATCGGTTGATAACCAAGTGATCGACGAAAATGCTTCCTTTGATCGCTTTTTGGGCGCAGTACTTGATGTCATATTCAGATATTAGCATCTTCCATCGGGCGATTCTCCCTGTTAAGGCAGGTTTTTCAAAGAAGTACTTGATTGGATCCATTTTGGAAATTAACCAAATCGTGTGGTTGATCATGTAATGGCGGAGACGTTTTGAAGCCCACACCAAAGCACAACATGTTTTCTTGAGCATGGAGTAACGAGTTTCACAATCTATGATCCTTTTACTTAAGTAGTAGATGGCATGCTCCTTCTTACCGGTTTCATCTTGCTGTCCAAGCACGCAACCCATGGAATCTTCCAAAATGGTAAGGTACATGATTAATGGTCTTCCTTCGATTGGAGGAATCAATATTGGAGGTTCTGACAGGTATTCCTTGATACTGTCAAATGCTCTTTGGCAATCTTCTGTCCATACAACCTCTTGATTTTTGCGGAGAAGCTTGAATATTGGTCCACAAGTAGAAGTCATTTGAGAGATAAATCTGGAGATGTAATTCAAACATGCAAGAAATCCTCTTAGTTACTTTTCTGTATGTGGCGTATGTCATACCCCAATTTTTGACCTAAGATACCAACTTACATTTGCATCACTGCATCACTAACAGTTTCAGAACAAAATAGATTGTGCGTGGCTTCTAGAGGTCAAAGTTAGGGTTTCTTCAAAATTTCATCTGTTCAAGATATGATCAATTAGGGTTTGATTTTCCACTCACATCAATTGATCTATCTTAATCAATCATCAACATTTGATCTTCAGATTCCCAACTTTTTCTCATGATCTACCATGAATCGATCAATTAGGGTTTTGATCGAAGATAGTGAATCATTGACTTTCTGCTCAATGGATGACATATTTGCTTGAAGATTGATCTTAAAATCTTCAATGCAACATCTTGACCTAATTTCTTGATTCAAAACATTGCAAAGTCCATGTTTCTTCATCAAACAAATTCTGAACCATCTGATGAAAATTCATCTGCTCAAAAAAGTCAAACTTTGACTTTTAGTCAACTTTTTCAAGACTAAACTTTTTCAATCATAAAAACATTTCAAATAATCCATCATGATCATAAAAATCAAAAATGTGAAAAGTCAACAAAAGTCAAGATTTGAATTTTTCTAACACTTAAAAAATTTTCAAGTGTTAAGAAACATGGTTTTTCCTCACTTTCTTGGCCATTTTTCACCTAGATCCATTTGGATTCAGGAAAAACTCAAAACATGAAAGTTGTAGCCCTTGTTACAAGCTTTCCAAAATGTTCAAGAACTTGCAAACACCTTTGTCTAGCTAGGCTTTTGATTTTGAAACATAGAGCTCCAAAACCATGGAATTCCATGATCATGCATCAAAATTATAAGTCATTTTTCACAAATCTCTCTTCTAGAAGCCTTGTCATCACTTAGGGATAAATTATAACTGATAAATATCAGTTATGCATGATTGAGAAGAGGATTGAATCAAAGAGAAAATTTTAACCATGGTTAGAAAGTAACTTTTTCATTAAATGCAAAAGATTCCTTCTTATCTCTTAAGCAAGTTGCAAGTTTTTCTCAATGATAAACTTGCCTTGTCATTCAGATTTCTTGGCCTATAAATAGAGGTCATTTATTCATTTTTAAACTACACCAAAGCTATCATAATCAAGATTTCCTTCTTTCTTTCTTAAATTCCAAGTTTCTAAGTTTAAAGAGGGAAAATTTTGCAATCTTCAAACCTTGCAAAATCTGAGCAAACTTAAGTTTCTAACATGTTCTAAACATCATTTAGAAGTAGTTTAAAACTTAAAACCATTAAGAAACAAGCTAAGAAACAGTTTTCTACAGAAAACTCCATTTGTGCAAGTTTTGAGGCAAAACTGCCAAACCAGAAAACTACTCGTGCTAGCCTTGATTTCTCACTTCAAACACATCCTATACAACATATAGAGACTGTTCATACACTTAAACAAGTTCTGGAACAGCTCCATCACCATCTTCCATTTTCAAATTGAGCAACTTGCAACTTGACTTGGTCAGAAAGTTCCAGCCATTCTCAGGACAAACTAAGAGTAGGAACACACTCAGTGAGGTTCAGGGAAGCTAAAACAATCCTTACTTTGCATCTGAAAGTTTCCCAGCTTGAACTGGTATTTCATACCAAGAGGTGAGTTTTTTCAAACTTTGATACCTCCATTCATGCGTTTCTAGCTTTAAAATTGAAAAGGAAAATGTAGATATTCAATCACTAAAGCTATCTGGATCCTTAATTTAAACTAAAATCAACTGTGTAAAAAGAATTAATCATTTTTTCAATTAGGGTTTAAATTGGGATTGTTAAAATTCATGTTCATCTTTGATTAATAATTTTAACAAGATACATGTTCAAAATCGTGATGAAAATCTAGACAAAATGGTATTTTGAACTTTTAAAATTGATCAAGAAATGAAGAATTTCGAATCAGCCATGGCCATGGTGTTGCGCGCTGCTTCAGTGAAGAAGATGGAGTTAATTTTCAATTTCTAGCTGGACTTAAAATATATATTTGTAGTTTAACTTAAAACAATGGATGTATAGCCACCCCAGTGGTAAAGCCAGCATGCCTTAACACTTTCCTTCGCCTCAAGGTCCAGGGGTTCGAATCCCCCTAGAACTTTTTTTTAACAAAAGGAAATAACAAGCTTCTGAAGCTTGTTTCTCCAGAAGTCCTTCTAAGGCTCAGCCTCCAGAAGTGTTTCTAAAGCTTCTACCCTTAGAAGCTCTTCATTTACACTCTCTCCAAAAGTACTTCTAGTACTTCCATCTCTAGAAGCTTCAAGCTTCTAATGCTTCTACCCCTAGAAGCAAGCTTTCTCAACATGCTTCTAACTCCACAAGAAGCACCATGTGCTCCTTCTCATGCCCAGAAGCTGCAAGCCAGAAGCACCATGCTAGCCAACACGCCCCAGAAGCTGCTAGCAACACGCTCCAGAAGCTCATTCTCACGCTCCAGAAGCAAGTTAGCTTCTAATCCCCCAGAAGCAAGACAACTTCTAAACCCTTCAGAAGTACAACTTCTGGACTTTTTAAAACTTTCTTTTTTTCAAAACTCCTTCTAAGCAAGGTAATTAAATGACAAGTCAAACACATGGCTCAATGGAAAATCTTCATTTCTAAGCCAAATGTCCAAGGTTCAAACCTCCTTAGGACCCAAAAAAACTCTTTTTTTCTCAAGTTTCTAACAAACTTAAAACATTTTTACAAACCAGTCAAAACTTCTCATTTTGAGATGATTTTTTGCACACTTGTCATTTAATATGCCTATTTTATGATTATGTCAAAAAAATCCAAAAAATATTTTCTTTTTTTTATTATATTTTTATTAAGTTAAAAATAGGACATTTTAAGTATTTTTAATACTTTTTCAAAAATGTTTTCTTCCAATTTCAAACTTAAATCTTTTCAAAACTTCTTGTGAATATCCTTCACTTTTCAAAATCATTTTCAAAACCTTTTCAAAAACTTTTCAACAAACTTACACACATTTTTCCATGATTAATTAGATTTAAGGATAAACCAAACTAGGCTTCTCCTTGAATTTTCTTAATTGATCATGGGCCTCCCTCACGGTGTAAGTCCCAACCCTTCTATATACATATTCATTTCCTTGTACATAAACACCTTTCGTGTACATATTCATTTCCTTGTACACATTCAATCATCTTTGTAAATATTCAAGCATAAACAAACTTCTTTCGTTTGTTTTCATCTGCTTGTTTATACACCGATTCCATTGGTATTAAGAGAAGCATTATTCCCAGTGAAACTTCTCTTAAAAACCAATGGGCCTCCCTCACGGTGTAAGTCCCAATCCGCCTATGTACATATTCATTTCCTTGTACATAATCACCCCTTCGTGTACATATTTATTTCCTTGTACACATTCAAACCTTGTACATATTCAAGTTACACTTGCTTTTAATTGCTAGTTTTATACACTTGTTTATATTACCTTCATAAACTCTCGTGAATACACATCACACACTTGTTTATATAACTGCTCAGCTATAACATAACAATTAGCCTAACAACTAGGTTCCCTTTAGCCTCCTCTTAGGCTTCGTATAAGATAACTCAATTATTGAGTTAGCCTCCTTAGGCTTCATATAAGAAAACTAATTTACGAGTTTAGCCTCCGCTAGGCTTCATATAAGACAACACTCCCTTGCTCGCTTAGCCTCCTCGGGCTTCGCTCAAAAGAACTCCTCGCTGAGTTTAGCCTCTTTGGCATCAAACAAGAAAGAGACCTGGAAATCTCTTAACATCCTCCTATTGGGCTTCCAATACAAAGAATCACCCGCGCTAGGATAAAACCCTAAGAGGATGATTTCCCGGTGAAATCACTCTTGAATCCTAAGAGGATGGTTTCCCGATGAAACCAGTCTTAAAGCTAAAGCCAACCATATCCTATAGCTTCCTCTTGAGCTTCATACAAGGACCCTCGATGACCCTCGGAATGCCTTCTCTTGGGCTTACAATACAAGGACCCCCGATGACCCTCATAATTCCTCTTCTTGGGCTTACAATACAAGGACCCACGGGCTTCTTAAAAGCATTCCCCTAATCCAATCAACTTCTCCTCGAGATTTAGACATTTATCATCTCTATTGAGGAAGTATCTCATCCATCACATCACATACAATCAAATACATTTCAATCATTTTTTTCAAACAAAAACATCTTTTAATCTGTAATTCGTAACGCTTGTACACTCAAGCAAAACACCCAATGCTTACAATAAAAGATTCAATCATCTTTCAAACATCTTTCTTAACTCGTAAGTGGTAACACTTGTACACTCAAGCAAAATACCTATAACTTACGATGAAAGATTCAATCAATCAACCCTTCAAAATGTATGTGATGAAATAGATTAGATACATTTTTTCATTAAGATGACATTTGTCTTTGTCTCTTAATAACACCCGTTGCTTCCACTAGCATAAGTGGGAACTACGATTGCTCTGACTTTCTCAACATCCCTTTGAGAATACGTAGGCACAAGGTCTCATCCTTGGCGAGCATACTTCTTTCTCCCTCAAACCAAACAAAAGCATAGCTCCCATTATATCCGAGCTACAAATGCTCTGATTCCCATTAAGGGATATGTATGCAGAAGATCCCAATGATCTTTGCGAGCACAATAATAACAAAACCTAGGATCCCACATAATCTACCCTTCTTAAAATCTAAAGGAGAAACTTTCCCAAGAATAGAAATAGCAAATTAAAACACACAAACATATCAAACTATTCATATATAAAGCTATAGATAACTATATATATTTAGGGTTCCACATCTATTCCCTTTATATAACAAACCCCCTTGCCCAGAATCTCCCCAATGCGTTGCGTCTAGTTCGCGCTAGTCGTAATGTATATCATATTTATTGAGGGTATTGCAACTTTACCCTTTTTCATCTCATTTTTCTTGTTTTGAAAACAATAAAGCTTGATACTGTAATACGTTGAATTGACTTTGAGATTTTTGTATCGCAAATGTGCGGATAGAAAGAGTCGCCACCAACTTTTCTTTTATCCAATTAAGGGAAGGTAAAAAGTACAGAAAAATACCTTCGTTAGATTCTGAGTAAGAGAGAAGGTTATGAAAAGGGAAGGTATTAGCACCCCTTTCCATCCGTAGTTATCTACGGGCTCTTAGTTGCTCTTAGATCATTTTAAAAATTGTGCTTTCTGTGTGTTTGACAAAAATGTTTTGAAAAGGCATTTCGCTTTGACTTTGTAATGATTCATGTAGGAATGTATACAAAGTGTTCGGAAATGTTTCGTTTTGAAAAGAGTTTGAATTTTGACAAAAGTGTGAGGTGCAAAAAGTATTTTGATAGAGCAAGCAACTAAAAGTCTTATTATCTACTCAGAATTGGTCGTTTTCGTATTATTTTACTTTCCTTTAGAATAGTGCTATCCATATCATTAGTTAATAGGTAGCCCTATTCGTTAAATGTAGAAGGGACATTCGAAGGGACATCGGATGGTCATAGAAAGCAACTTGTAGGAGGTATCCTAGCACATTTGAAGGGACTATCATCATTTTTCGTAGGCGACAATCGAGGGTCAAGATCATGTATTCGTAGGCGACATCGTGGGTCTATGATCTTTGTATCGAAGGGACTATGATGATTTGTTTTGAAGGCAACGGTGCTAGAATACCTCTACGTTCGAGGGACTTGACCATTTATATTCGTAAAGGCAACGAGAGAGAATTACCCTAAGGGGTGCATGTGTGAAAAGAGTGTGTCAAATTCATATATATTATCTTGAAATTATGAGTGATCTATGTCCAATTTTATCTTGCCATACACGCCTAATTACTAGCAGTTTATAGGGTGCGGAAAATAAATTGCGGAAAAGTAAAGTGCGGAAAGATAAAGTCCTACGCTATTACATGGCTTTGGGACAGATACATAATTGAGAGTGCGGAAAAATAAAATTCCTAATTTAACTATTACATCCCATAGGCAATTACATAATTGAAAAAAGGAAAGCGATAAAAATCGTCCGAAACGGCATAACCTGTGAACAGATGAAAAATCGGGAAACGGAAGAAAATTGCATAAGAGGAAAATGTTAGTAAAAATAAGTATTTTTGAATGAGATAAAGGTTTTATGCTAAGAATGATATTAATATGATAAAATAATTTTTTGGGAATTTTTGGAGTTAATTTAATAATTTAAAAACAATTAAAAGCTATTTAAATGATAAATTAACAATTAAATTAAATATGCATGCAAAAATAATAATTTTAATTTTAAAAATTAAATAAAGATTTTTCTGATGAGTATGCAAAAAATAAATATTTTTAGTGTTTTTTAAATGCATGATAAAAATATTAAAAGATAAATTAAATAGTATGAAAATATTAAAAGAAAATAGAAAATAGAAAATATGAAAAATATGCAAACTTGTAAAGAGCAAAAATATATTGGTCCCCTCAAGAATCGAACCGGTGACCTTGGCTTCACATCCACGCGCCTTGACCAACTGAGCTAGAGCGTCCACGTGTTAGGGAAATACAACGAATTGTTTTAAACGGTGTCACTTCCTCGATTGCCTTAACGCTGCCAAGATCTTCATCTTCTTCGCTTGAATTTCGAATTTTGCGGTCTTTCTTCGACGCTAAGGCCCTTGCAATTTCTAAAATCTCATACACATAATATAAATGAATTGTGAGTACATGAATCGATTGTAAATGACATTCTAAACACGATGGTGGTGGTCTTTTGTCCAATTTTTCCGCTTTAAGGAAACCCCAATTTGTTCAGAAAACCCTAATCATGGTGATTCGTGTTTCGTGCCATGGAAATGCAATTAAATCATCCAAAGCTTGCAAACTTCAAACTAAACACAAAACAAACAACAAAATATGTTAAAAATGCATGGATAACAGAATTTGATTTTTGAAAAAGTGTGACAAACCGAAATCGTATTTGCTTGATTCTTGATGTTTTTGAAACTTGTAAAGGTCTGGATCGACTCTAAACAACCCAAGGAACACGATGGAATGCTCAAAATTGATTGAAACAAGCTAGAACCAAGGTGCTAGTGACTTGTAGTGCAGTTTTTGAATTAGGTTAGGTTCCTCCATGCAATTTTTCTTGTGTGATATGCATTGTATATTTATAATGGATGAAAATTGAGCTGATTTGAGGAACAAATAATCATCAATCAATGCAAAGATAATTTGATTTTGTACAAAATCAAATCTTATCTTTTTTGATCAATTTTCATCAATTCCTTGCCAAATCCAAACCAATTTCGAAATTGACAGCTTTTGGTGAGTTTCTTGTCCCTCAAGGATGAGAGAAAAAATCAATTTGCATTTAATTTTGATTTTATACCTTATATTTTAATTTAATTTGTATTTAAATGAATAAAATCCAAATTAAATAGAAAAATAAAGTTAAAATTCGTGGCATTGGGCTTGGATGTTCCAAATTGTCTAATGAACAAGTTTGAATGAAGAAAAACTAGGCCCATTTGCAAAACTTTTGATTTTTACAAGCATCTCTCTTTGTGCACCTTTTCAAAAATGCCCAACTTGTGCAATGTGTATTTTGCTCAATTTTCCACATTTTTGAGTGTTCTTAGACTTTTTAGAAAGCTCTAAGTGTCCTCTAAACAACCTCTTTGGTTTCATCTCTATTGGAGTTTCCATGCTCAATAAATATTCAAAACAAAAAGTTGACTTTTTGTTGACTTTGAAAAGGACCTGTAATATTTTGATCCATACCTTCCGAATGAAGCATTTTTTGAACATTCTTGTGAGACATGAAGTTGTAGAGAATTGAATTTCCTTCAAAACAAGAGGTGGTGGAAAAATTTCTGAGAAAGTATGAAGAAGTTATGCTCAGTCAAAGTTTGGTTGACTTTTCACTAAGAAACCTTAATTTGGAAAGTTTGACTTTTGAGCAAATCTTGAGTTTTCATGATGAATCATGATCAACCCTTGATCAAATGATGAATGTAACTTCAAAATGAGGATGTTGACCAAAAATCATGAAGTTTGACTGTATGTTGACCACAGTTGACTTTTTGTCCAATACAATTGATTTTCAACCATCTGAGCAATTGTCTGAGGAAAATTGACTTGTAAGGCTTGAAACTTGACATGGAGAATCTTTGAAGCATATGAGGAGGCATGATGACCATTGGAGATGTTGGAAATCCATCCGACCGAGAAAGCCAAACCCTAGTTTGGGTTGATTGTCTAGGAGGGGGTTTGTCTGATCAACCCTTGAGGAATCCTTGAGTATGGATGTATGAAATGTTTTGAGAAGTAGGAGGGAAAATTTTGGGGTATGACAGTTGCCCCTGTTAAATCTTCTTGTATTGGAAGGGTTAGATTGGCGTGTCTGCCTTTCGTGACCTGGAGGTAGAAGATGATTGAACACTCGAGTACACCTGAAAATTTGCACTCGCTGTTGGCTTATGATGCGGGGATGGGCTTACAGATGCCATTTGGAGAAGTTGGCGACTTTTCTGGGGAATGAGTCGTACGCTAGACTCGAGATTGTTGCCTGAATAGGAGAGATGTCGAATATGGGCTTAAGATGCCATCTGGAAAGAACAATGTTGGGGAGTGAGCCGTACGCTAGGCTCTGTAGATGTTTTTGGAAGTGAAAGGAGCATGGAGATGGGCTTAAGATGCCATCTGGAGGGAGTCGTACGTTAGACTTCGTGCTCATCTTTGAATGAAGTTATTGGTTTGTATTGGTTTTTAACCAAATATGTAGCATTCTGAAAGTGGAGAAATGTTGACAAGTAGTCGGAGATGGGCTTAAGATGCCATCCAAGGCAACTGAGTCGTACGCTAGACTCTGTAGTTGTTGTTGATAATAAGAGAGAGTCAGAATACATCTTCGTGCTGATTACTCTAAGGGGATGATAGTTGGCAAAATATGGATGCTTCCTGTCAGGTTGGTATTGGTCCAATTCATATCGGAGGATAACTTGTGATCGCTCGTATAGTTTTCCGTCGCCGGTATTAATCCAATGCCTCGTATCGGAGGATAACTTGTGATCGCTCGTATAGTTTTCCGCTCGCTTCGTATTAATCTCGGATCCGTTCGGAGGACAACTAGGCGGTCGCTCGATAGTTTTCCCGTCTGCCGCATTAATCTCGACCAGCTTGTCGGAGGACAACTAGGGAGGTCGTTCGATAGTTTTCCCGGCTTCGGCATTAATCTCGACCGTTTGTTTTAGAAGTGATTTTCAATGCTTTGGAAAAAACAAAAGAAACTTTGATAGAATATCGTTAGTCTTATGCAAAGTATGATGCATGACGATGTGTATGAATGACATATGCACAGATTATGCCTTTTATGAGTAATGTATGAATGATGGATGTTATGGTATTTCAAAACATATTCATCTTGAAGAAGATGCAGATGTTCTGCTTGGAGATTTCTGACTTCCGTTTGGGGGATGAAGCGGATGGAAGCCCTGAGAAGAAAGATAACCTCGATTCCTCCGATGCACTATCTGACCGAGTCTTGAGCCTAGATATTGTTGAGGGTGTTTGAGAGACGCGCTGTTGAGGATCTTGTGCATAGACCCTGCTGAGGAGGATTTAAGAGGTACTCTACCGGGATCCGCGTAAATCCTGAGAGTATTTGTAGTTGCCGAGACCGGTTAGAAGGATCTGAGCCCGTTGAAATCTCCGTTGGGAAATAAAAGACGGGTTTCTCCGATGCACTATCCGACCAAGTTTCGTGTCCGGATACCGATGTCTTGGGAAAAGGGAATTGTTGAGAGATATTCTGTTGGGGATAAATACCTCGGCTGGGGATGAAATGTTATTGCTCGAAAACTGATGTAACATGATTTAGTTGAGTGGAATCACTGCTCGGGGACTAACGTATACTCCTCTGAGGAAGGTTTGTTGTGAGTGACACCTCTGTGGGGATCATGCTCTGCGGGGAAATGCATTGGTGACCTTCGTCGTCATCTCAATTCCTAGACCCTGTAGTACTTACTTTTGTATGTTCACCTTTCGCATGTTTGTAAACAAATTCTTATTGTCATATGCATATAATCATTCAAAGAAAACGTTGGACTTTATGCAAACAACAACAGTGGAAATTGTAAAGAGAAATAAACTTGTATTTATTTGAAGTGTGGCGTATGGCCAAGTAGCTTGTACACAAGAAAGGTAAAAAGCTATGCGGAAACAATCTCGTTAAGTTCCAACTATGCTAGTACTCATACATTTCAACTATCTCATCTCCTTGCTGTCAGTAGAAAGTGAGTAGATTGATTTTCGCCATTTGAATCTTGAACGCTGATAGTAGTAGTTTGAAGTAGGATCCGACGAGACATAGTCGTACGCTTAAATCCCTAACTTTTGCCTAGACCGCCTTTCGGTTTTCACCAATGGATACCTTTTTGCCCAAGCCGCCTTTTCAAGTTTTCGACTTGCCGGGTGTACATGTTTTGTATATATCCTTAACTTTTGCCCGAACCCTTTTGGTTCGCCAGGATGCCCTTATTTTTTCCTAGGCTGGTCGACCTAGAGTGTCTCTTTTATGCGTAGTATTTTTGACTATGTCTTTGTGGTGTTGGAAGTCTTCAGCATCCATGGTGCTAAGTATCATAGCTCCGCCGGAAAATACTGTCTTGACTACAAACGGTCCCTCATAGGTGGGAGTCCATTTTCCCTTGGGACCACCTTGTGGAAGAATAATGCGCTTGACTACTAGATCACCGACTTGGTAGACTCGATGCTTGACTCTCTTGTTGAATGCTCTAATCATTCACTTTTGATAGATCTGTCCATGGCAGATGGATGCGAGTCGTTTCTCGTCGATCAAGTTAATCAGGTCAAGGCGAGTCTGGATCCAATCGTCTTTGCCTAACTCTGTGTCCTGGAGGACTCTAGTTGAGGGTATCTGAACCTCGATGGGTGAGACTGCCTCCATACCATATACAAGAGAGAAGGGGGTTGCCCCTGTTGATGTCCGTACTATAGTGCGATAACCATGAAGAGCAAATGGTAACATCTCATGCCAATCTTTGTAAGTCACTGTCGTCTTCTGTATAATCTTCTTAATGTTCTTGTTGGCGGCTTCCATCGCGCCATTCATCTTAGGCCGATACGGAGAAGAATTGTGATGCTTGATCTTGAATCGCGTGCGTAGTTCGGTGATCATCTTATTGTTGAGATTAGAGCCGTATCCGTGATAATCCTTTCGTGAGTGCCGATCGATGATAAGATTGTGTTTGATGAATCGAGCCACAACATTCTTGGTAACAGATGCAAACGAGGCTTCTACCCACTTGGTGAAATAGTCAATTGCCACAAGGAAGAAACGATGTCCATTGGAAGTCGGCTTGATTTCTCCGATCATGTCAATGCCCCACATTGCAAAAGGCCAAGGAGCGTTAGAATATCTGAGGTACTGGAGGTATATGCACTTTGTTTGCATAACCGCACTTGTGACAAGATCGAGCATACGGTGACAATCGCCATGGTGGACCAATAGTAACTGCTCTCAAAATCTTCTTAGCCATCGTATGACCATCGGAGTGGCCAAACGCGCCTTCGTAACTCTTCCATGACACATTCCGCTGTTTTCCGGTCACATAGCGAAGCACAAGTCGTGGTTGCGCTTGTATAAGATGTCGTTCGAGGAAGAATTTGATGCGAACCTTCTCAAAAACTTTATCATTGATGTATGCCTCTGGCTATTCCCGAGTCTCAAGATACCTCTTTACGTCGTAGTACCAAGGTTTCTCTCAGATCAAGCTCATGACAAGACACCGTTCGTCAAACTTCTCAATGATGATCCGGGAGCCTCGTTGTCCCACCGACCTTGAACATAGATGACATAGTAGCCAATGCGCCCAACCGATTCTCTTCTCGTGGAATGTGATTGAAAGTGATTTCTTCGAAGTAGGGGATCAATCTCAGAACATGCTCTCGATATGGAATGAGATTAGGATGTTTCGTATCCCACTTGCCCTTAATCTGACTGATCACTAAAGCTGATTCTCCATATACTTGCAAGAACTTGATTCTTAAGTCAATAGCAGCTTTGATACCCATGATGCACGCTTCATATTCAGCCATGTTGTTAGTGCAATTGAAACATAATCTAGCGGTGAAAGGCGTATGTCCGTCTGCAGGGGATGTAATGATGGCGCCAATGCCATTGCCAAGTGCGTTTGAGGCTCCATCAAAGACCATAGTCCATCGAGATCCTTGTTCAGGTCCTTCGTCTAGTCCTGGTTCTTCATAATCAGTGATTAGTAAAACATCTTCGTCTGGAAATTAGAACTGCATAGAATGATAGTCATCTACGGCTTGATGAGCCAAATGATCGGCTACTACACTTCCTTTGATCGCTTTCTGAGAAGTGTACTCGATGTCATATTCGGTCAAGATCATTTGCCATCTTGCTATTCTTCCGGAAAGAGCTGGTTTCTCAAATATGTATTTTGTCGGATCCATCTTGGAAATCAACAAGGTAGTGTGAGTCAACATATATTGTCTTAGTCGGCGTAGCAGCCTGTTAAAGCGCTACAAGTTTTCTCGAGCTGTGAGTATCTTGTTTCACGGTAAACTTTTGCTAAGGTAGTATATTGCATACTCTTTTCGACTGCACTCGCCATGTTGACCCAACACACACCCCATTGAGTTCTCTAACACCGCAAGTACATGATAAGAGGTCTTCCTTCGGCGGGCGACATCAGGATAGGAGGATTCTGTAGGTACTCCTTGATTTTGTCAAAAGCGATCTGGCAATCGTCATTCCATTCCACTACTTGATCTTTCTTTAGTAACTTGAAGATTGACTCACAAGTAGCAGTTAAATGTGCAATGAATCTGGCAATGTAATTCAATCGGCCCAAGAAACCTCTGACTTCCTTCTCGGTGCGGGGAGCTGGCATTTCTTGAATAGCTTTAACCTTGGAGGGGTCAACCTCAATACCTTTTCCACTGACTACAAACCCTAAGAGTTTTCCGGATCTGACTCCAAAGGTGCACTTGTTGGGGTTAAGTCTCAGTCTGTACTTCTTCAACCTATCAAACAGTTTCCATAGATGATCAAGATGTTCTTCTTCAGTCTGTGATCGAGCTATCATGTCATCGATGTAGACCTCTATCTCGTGATGAATCATGTCATGAAACAATGTCACCATAGCAAGTGGCGCCCGTTCTTCATCCGAACGGCATAACCTTGTAGCGAAGTGCCCCACCGTAACGAAGTAGTCTTCCATGTCTTCGAGCCATTTTGATCCGATTGTAACCGGAGAAACCATCCATGAAGGAGAAAACCTTATGCCGAGCGGTGTTGTCAACCGAACATCAATATGAGGAAGTGGAAAATCGCCTGACTCGCTTTGTTCGTCTCTGTAATCCACACACATTCGTACCTTACCATCCTTCTTAGGTACGGGTACCACGTTAGCAACCCACCGTGGATAAGAAGTAACGCTAAGAAACCGTGTTGAATCGCTTCATAACTCGGCTTTGATTTTCTCGACATCTCAGACGCATGCGATTTAACCTTTGTTTCACCGGAGAAAACCTTCTTTGTTGGCAATCGTGTACTACAATATCAATGTTCGACTGCATGTCTTCGTAGGACCAAGCAAAACCTCAATATAATCTCATAGCATCCGAACCAACCTTTCTTTAACACTCGCTTCAAGACCCGCCCATTCTTGATCTCTTTTCTCTTCATCGCACCAAATTCACAACCTCAACTTGCTCTTCGTGGTGGTCAGATAACTTGTTCTTCTTGCTGTAGTAATCGACAATTTCTCCGGCACTTCACAATCTTCCTCACCTTCGTCTTTGGCTTGGTAGATCGGATTATCGAAGTCATATTTAGCAATAACATAGCTGTTATCAACGAGATTCAGAGTGATTCTGCAGTGTATCATGTGGGTGTGTGTAAGAAACACATAGCTTTTTGAAGGGGTGATAAAGTAAAAGAAAACAAACAATAATTGAATGCAAAAGTCCAACGATTTTATTGAATGAAAATATGCAAATGACAGATAATAACCCTCACAAACGAGCCACGATGCCCCGGGCAAGGCACTAGGCTTTAGAGTTTATTGTTCAAAACATAGAAAATACGAAAAGCAAAACAAAAACAAGAGCAATTACTCCTGTCTAAAGGAGATTGGTATGACGTCTTCAGTCTTCCAATTGCTGAGTCCTTTATTGGGAATTGGGAAGATCCACTCTGGCTGATGCGGAAAGGAAGTTGGCCGGCACGTTCGCGGCGTATCATCTTCTATCCTTTGGTGGTGAAGCCTAAACCAGTCTTGTCAGATTTGAAAGGAAGATCGGGGAGCTGACCCTAAATAGTACTACCACCTTCTTCAACTACAGCTTGAGCATCCTTCAGCGAGGCCATCCTAGGCGGAACTTTAGCATCTTCAGGAGTAACAGGAGAGTCAACAGGTGCGACTCTGGGGATTTTTTCAAAAGCTTGACAGGGAGTCTCGAAGAATTCACCCTCTACCTCTCGAGGTATCGGAATGACTGTAGATGACTGACCATATATTCTTCTTCACCACACACTGTAACAACCTTCCCCTTCACCGGGTATTTTAGCTTCTGATGCAAGGTAGAGGTAACAGCGCCTGCCCAATGTATCCAAGGGCGTCCAAGTAGGCAAGAGTAAGCTGGACGGATGTCCATGACAAAGAAAGTGGAATCAAAAGTTTGGGAACCGACTTTAACGGGCAGAATGAGCTCTCCGAGTACTGTTCGCTTAGAACCATCAAAAGCTCTCACAATAATGTCACTAGGTTTTAGAACTAACCCTTCAACATCAAGTCGATCAAAAGTAGTCTTTGGTAGGATGTTGAGAGCAGAACCGGTATCCACCAAAACATGAGATAATGTAGTGCCCTTGCATTCAACAGAGATGTGCAAGGCTTTGTTGTGTTTCCTTCCGGCAGGAGTCAAATCAGCATCAGAGAAGCCTAGGCCGTTGTTGGCAGCCATGCTAGCAATACAAACTTCAAACTGGTCAGTAGTAGTGTCTTGCGGTACGTGAGCATTCTTCAGAAACTTCACCAAGGCGTTGGCATGAGCCTCGGAGCACAAGAGCAGAGCAAGCATGGAGATCTTGGACGGAGTCTGTCCCAACTGTTCCACAATATTGTAGTCACTCTTCTTGATAATTTTCAGAATTTCCTCCATTTCTCGTTTGGAGGTGTCTTCAGTAACTTCCTTTGGTACTTCTGGTTGAGCAGGATGAGTCACTGGTTCTTCCCCTCTAGTTTGCGGAATGGGTTGAATAGCTGGAATGCGAGCTGGAGTCGCAGTGTCTTTTGGAGGGGAGATATCTGGAGAGAAAACCTTCCGGTTCTGGTCACTTTACTTGATCCGGTGATGTTGTCAATGTCAGGAATGGTAGTTTCAACGGTCAGAGGGTCTTGCTTGCTGCCACGATAGTAAACATTAGCTCCATAATTCCAAGGGATAACCTTGTCGGAGGAGTACGGAACTGGTCTGGGAGAAGTAATGATGAGAGGTGCCACCCTGGGCACAGGATCAGCAGAGGAAATCCTTATGGTTTTTACATCAGCATAGTCTTCTGGGAAATCGTCTCCCCATCCGGTCGCCTTAACATCTTCGATAGGAATCTTGTAGCTTTCGGGAACAGTATACTTCACCATGTAATCAAACTTTCCACTTGGTGTCATACCCCAAATTTTGACCTAATATACCACCTTACATTTGCATTGTTGCATAACTAACAATGTATAAAGATTAATCGGTATAGCACTCATGTGTCAAAATTAGGGTTTCACTGATTTTCATCCGATTCAAGAGCTAACCAATTAGGGTTTGAGATTTTCTCATCTTATTTGATCTATCTTGATCAAATCATCAACCTTCAATCTTCAGATATCAAATTTTCTCACAGATCAATCGAGGATCGACCAATTAGGGTTTTGATCGGGCATGAGAATTCTCTGACTTTTTGAACAAGAAATGACTTTTTTGGATAGAGATTGGTCATTATATCTTAGATACAACATCTTGACCTAAATTCTGGATTCAAAACATCACAGAGGTTCATGTAATTCATCACGCTTAAACATCGATGAAATTTCATCTACACAGAAAAGTCAAACTTTGACTTTTGGTCAAATTTTTCAAAACAAAACTTTTTCCATCATCAAAATACTTCAAATGATCCATCATGATCATAAAAAAATCAAAGAATTTGAAAAAGTCAACAAAAAGTCAAAAGTTTTTATACTTAGAAATTTTTCTAAGTGTTGAAATTTCTTACTTTTTCCAAACTTCAAGCCATTTTTTCACCTAGTTCCAATTGGAATTTGAAAAAACTCAAAACATGAAAGTTGAAGATCATGGAAAAATATTTCCAAAATGTCCAAGAACTCTCAAATCCATGGAGTCTAGATACACTTTTGAAATTGAAACATAAGGCTCCATGAAACTTGATTTTCAAAGATCATAGCATCAAATTATAGGTCATTTTATGTTTTCTTCATCTAGAAGCTTTCTAACCTTGCCAAGTGGATGGATGAACTGGTAAATATCAGCCTAGAGTGATAATTGAAAGGATATGGATCAAGTTGTAAAAAATAGCACATGGTGAAAAAGGAAGGTTCCTTTTATTTTGCAAAAGTCATGTTTACCCCTTAAGGTAACTTTGAATCACCAAAAGCCATGGACACTTGCCTAACATTTCAGAGCCTATTTGCCTATAAATTGATCACATTTCAAGTCCAAATGAACACCAAAAACATTGCAAAATCCATGCTTTCTTTCTCTTTCTTGAAAATTAAGTAACATAGTGTAAAATTGCCAAACTTGCATTTTTTGAAATTCAGTTAAAAACATGGTAAATTTTGGTGTCAAACATGTTTCAATATCAACATAAAACTTGATTAGAACTTAAGATCATAAGGATAGCAAGCAAAAATCAGAAATCACATGCCATGGCTTCAAGTTTCCAAAACTGCCTTAGGAATCGAATTTCAAGTTTGGCCTGAGAATTTGTTGTTCTAATGATTCAAACACCTACCCTATACTTCATAGACATGATCCAAACCCATGGCAAGCAACTGTAACAGCTCTAACTCGATTTCCAGTTTCCATTTTTGAGTGTATGCAGGTGAACTTGACTTGAGAGTTCCAGCTTGATTCATGATGCGCAGACCACTCACATAGCTTCCTTACATGCCGTTGGAGCTCACACAATCAAGAAACAACAACTGGAAACACGTTTGCATCGTTTTCGATTTTCATTTTTCCAGGTATGAACACGAACTTGGTTCTCATAATTCTTTGAATCTTTTGACAAAAGCTCTTGGCCAATTGTTTTCTGCACTCATAGCGATCCTTAACCCTCAATAAAATCAAACAATCATCCAACATACATCATTTAATTTGAGATTTTCAGATTAGGGTTCTTCGTGTTTTTCAAAACCTAAATCATTCTAGATTGAATATAAATGAAATTAACAACCATAATCATGTTCGTGGTGCAAAATCGATCAACTTTGATGTTTACATCATTGGATTTCATTGAGAAACAAAGATTTTAGGTTGAATTCGTGAAACTGAAAATCAAAACCATAAACCCAGGTTGCGCGCGTTCTTCATGTGTTCTTGATTTTCAAATTTTTAAATAAGCCAATTCTTTATCAACGCGTGTTCTGATCCACTAAACACATCAGCGCATTTGGCTCAGTGGTTCCTGGCTTGGTCTTAAGTCTTCTTGCCACGCGTCCCACTCAATGGTCATGAGTTCAACACCCATCAGGACCATTTTTTTACTCTTTTTTACAAAACTTCCAATATTTTCATGTTTTTTTATCAAACGTTCAACATTTTTTTGACCAATCAAAACTTCTCATTTTGAGATGATTTTTTGAACACTTGTCAATAAATGTATCTATTTTGTGATAATGCAAAAATTTTCAGAAAAAAACTTTCATCTGATTAAATTTTAATCGAAATAAAACGACGCTCAACACTTTTAAACCTCCTTAAAAGGTGAATTTTTCAAGTTTTCGACTTCCGATTTTTTTCAAAACTTTTCATAAATGAACCTCACATTTCAAAACATTTTCAAAACATTTTCAAATCATTTTTCAAAACATTTCATCAAACTTGCATCTTTTACCATGATCAATCCGATTTAAAACGATAAAACAAATTCGTTCTTTCTCGAATTTCTCGATCGATCATGGGCCTCCTTACGTAAGTCCCAACTTTATGTACATATTTAATTTTACTTGTACATACTCAAATCATCATTGTTAATATTCAAACGTAAACAAATTTCTTTCGTTATTCGCTTGTTTATACCGAATCCATTGGTTCTAAAGGAAGGTTTCTTCCGAGTTAAATTTCTTTTGACCAATGGGCCTCCATCACGGTGTAAGTCCCATAACATTATTTTATGTACATAATATTTCTTTGTACATATCAAAAACTTTCCAAACACATACAAATTTTTATCTATACATAATACGATATTTTTTATAAGTATGCATAAACTTCGATCATTTGTTTTCACTTCACTTGTGTATACACAAACCAAACATTCTTTATGTACATACACAATCTTTTCCTTGTACATATCAAACTTTTTATCTGTACATAATACAGATACCTTTTACAGATAAACTTCGATCAATCATTTCGCTTTCATCCGACATTTTACATCAATACCATTGACATTGAAAGGAGCATTATTCCTTGTGAAACTACTTTCAAATCAATGGGCCTCCCTTATGGTGTAAGTCCCAACCCTCCTATGTACATCCATCTTTCTTCAGACATAAAAACTCGTTCGTGTACATATTCATTTCGACGCAGCTCAAACTTGTAATAATCAAGTTGCGCTGCTTTAAACGATCGCTCACAAACACTTGTTTATATTTCATAAACTATCGTAAATAAACATCATGCATTGTTTATATTTCCTTCATAAACTCCTGAATACATATCACACACACACTGCTTATACAACTGTCTAAAAATAACATAACAATTAGACTAATCAATAGGTTTCGAGTTTAGCCTCCGCTGGGCTTCATACAAGATAACTCATCCTCGTTGAGTTTAGCCTCCGCTTGGGCTTCATACAAGACAATCCATCACCAAGATGGGTTAGCCTCCTTGGGCTTCATACAAGATATTTTTATCTCCAACAAAGTTTAGCCTTCTCTTGGCTTTATACAAAGAAACTCTCCCACGAGTTTAGCCTCCGCTTAGGCTTCATATAAGACAACACTCCGTTGAGTCACCTCCTCTTGGGCTTCGCTCAAAAGAACTCCTCATTGAGTTTAGCCTTCTTGGGAATCATACAATGAAAGAGACAGAAATCTCTTAACCTCCTATTGGGCTTCCAATACAAAGAATCACCCGCTAAGATAGAACCCCGAAAGGATGGTTTCCGGTGAAATCACTTTCAAATTCCCAGAGTAAAATTTCCTTGAAATTGCTCTTATTCGAAAAGGATGGTTTCTCGGTGAAATCCCTTTCAAGCCAAAAATAGCCATACCCTATAGCTTCCTCTTGAGCTTCATACAAGGACCCTCGATGACCCTCAAAATGCCTCCTCTTGGGCTAACAATACAAGGACCCATGGGCTTCTTAAAAGCATCCCTTTAATCCAATCAATTTCTCCTCGAGATTTAGACATCTATCATCTCTATGGAAGAAGTATCTCATCTATCACATCACATACAGTCAAAAACTTTTTTCAAACTTTTTTTCATAAACTGTTTTCAAACAAAAACATCTCTTAACAGTAAGTGGTAACGCTTGTACACTCAAGCAAAACACCCAATGCTTACAGTTAAAAGAATCAATCATCTTTTTCAAACATCTTTCTTAAACATGTAAGTGGTAACGCTTGTATACTCAAGCAAAACACCTAATACTTACGACGAAAGATTTTAATCAAACAACTTTTCAAAAATGTATGTGATGAAATAGATTAGATACATTTTTCATTAAGATGACATTTGTCTGTCTCTTACTAACATCCCGTTGCTTTCCACTAGCATAAGTGGGAACTACGATTGCTCTAACTTTCTCAACATCCTTTTGAGAATACGTAGGCACAAGGTCTCATCCTTGCCGAGCAAATTTCTATCTCCCTCGCACCAAACAAACCATAGAACCTTGTAGATCCGAGCTACAAATGCTCGATTCCCACTAGGGATATGTATGCGTAAGATCCACGATCTTTGCGAGCACAATAATAACAAAACCTAGAATCCCACATAATCTACTGTTTCTTAAAATCCAAAGGAGAAACTTTCCCAATCATAGAAATAGCAATTAAAACACACGAACATATCAAATATATTCATATATAAAGCTGTAGATAACTACATATATTTAGGGTGCTCCATCTATTCCCTTTATATAACAATCCCCCTTACTCAGAATCTCCCCAATGCATTGTGTCTAGTTTGCGCTAGTCGTTACGCATACCAATATCAATTGAGGGTATTTCAGCTTTCCCCTTTTTCATAATCATTAAATCATCTTTCTTGTGTTGAAAATAATAAAGCTTGATGCTCG